>LNAC01000171.1:104291-118877 GCA_002007465.1 Ailurus styani | reverse complement strand
GGAGGGGACATCCCAAATCCTGGTCTGCTTTCTGCTCGGGCCAGGGTCTGCAGACTTGCTCTGTGAAGGGCCAGACGGTAAACATGTTAGGCTCTGCAGGCCACAGGTCTCTGTCGCAAGGACTCAACTCTGCCCTTGAAGCCCCACAGCAGCGGCGGGGTGCCAGGAAGACTTCCCTGAATAGTGGCAGCCCAGATGTGGACCCCGGCCACGGTTTGGCCCTGAATGAAATCTGTCTTCCTAAAGAGTTCAGGACAAAATTCCTTCCCCATATCCCCCACATAATGGGCACTGGGTGATACGTCTCCAGACCCGCGCTGGAGGATTCCGGGCCAGGCCCACCGTGCTGACTGTCCCGGGCCTGAGTGCTATTTGGTTGGCTGCCCTTGGCCATCACTCTGGTCTAGCCTGTCCTTCCTCACCCAGCATCCTCCCCGCCAGAAGAAGCAGGCCACGCGGCAGCCCCACATGTGGCCTGGCTTCTGAGGTCCACAGGGTCAGCCCCAGAGCCTGGTCAACCCTTGGGGGACTGAGGCCCCAGGAGGTCCTTGTGCCAGGGAGGTCGGGTGCCCAGAGGCCCACAGTCTTCCCCTAGGTCACCAGCACTCCCAGCTCTCTGGGGCTTGGGAGAGGCTCCCCCCACCACAATCACTACACCGACCGTGCCCCAGGTTCCACGCAGTGTCTGGGACCCTCCCGGCCCTCTTCAAGGTAGGGTTTTCTCTGCCCTTTGAGCCTCACCGGAGCTTAGCTATCCCTCCCCTTGATGGGGCTGCACTTGGCAACTGGCTTCCAAAGAGCAGACTAGGAAAAGGAAGAGGAACTGCTCCGGAGGAACCTGGCGAACACTACCTGAGTCAGGAGCAAGGTCAACACCATCAGTGATACATCTTGTTGACAGCCTGTGCCCTGGGTGTGACGGAGGCACTTGACCTCAGCCGTCTTCCTCCCCAAACCTGTAGCCCCGATCTAACCATGAGAAAAACATCAGATCAGCCCTAATAGAAGGGTACTGTACGAAATACCTAACCAACATTCCTCAAAGCTGTAAAGGCCATCAAAATCCAGGGAAGTCTGAGAAGCTTTCCCAGACCAGAGGCGGCTAAGGAGGCGTGAACTAAACAGAACGTGGTTGGTATCTTGGATACAATCCTGGAACAGAGAAGGACATTAGGGAAGAATGAGCAGAATCTGAATAAACCGTGGAGTTTAGTTACTAGCTATCCATCAGGGTTGGTCCCCGGGCTGGGACAAGGCACCTCAGTAAACATGCGTAACAATGAGGGAAACCGGGTGAGGGGTAAGTAGGAACTCTGTGTATTAATTATCACAGCAACTTGTCTCTAGTTCTCCCATTAAAAAACATAGATGGCAGGGCGGGGGAGAAAAGCAGCAGACAGAAGAAACAGCTCTATCCGCAGAGACCGAGCCCCAGCCTCTCCACAACCGCAGTGACCCAGTACCGAGCACTTTCTCAGCGCCCAGCCCAGGATGGGCCCTGAAGGCTCACCGCCCATCTGCTCTCACGGCTGCAAAGAGAGGCAGGTGGGCGCCTGGGTGGCTCAGTGTGTTAAAGCCTCTGCCTTCAGCTCAGGTCATGATCTCGGTCCTGGGATCAAGCCCTGCATCAGGATCTCTGCTCAGCAGGGAGCCTGCTTCCTTCTCACTCTGCCTGCCACTCTGCCTGCCTCTCTGCCTACTTGTGATCTCTCTCTCTCTCTCTCTCTGTGTGTGTCAAATAAATAAATAAAATCTTTAAAAAAAACATAACAGAGAGGCAGGCATCCTTAACCCCATTCTGCAGAAGAGGAAACTGAGGGTCAGAGAGGTACTTGCCCAAGCTCAGCCAGTTGGGAACAGGCAGAGCTGGACTTGAACCCAGTACCACTCAGCCCCAGCACTGAGCCAGGACCCAGGAAGTCCCAGGACAGAGTGCGGCGGGGCTGCGCTCTCAGTCTCAGGCTCAGGCTGTCCCTTCATCACCTGCTTTCCGACCTTAGGGACATCGGGAGCCCCCCCCTACACCCCCACCTTCCAGCCGAGTCAGAGATCGCAAACTGGTGGCCTTTGGTTAGCATCTGGCCCACAGATATGACTGGTTTGGCTCATGCAAATTTAAACACGAGTCAGCTGCCGGCATGGAAGAACTGGGATGTTTCAGATAAGTAGTGAGTTTCTTCTACGTCTGAGAGGAGCGATCGGGCCACACTGGGCCGGCTTTCCTGGGGAGTGCAGGGAGCTGGCCCCCCGAGACTGGGCATGTGCCGCCCGGCTCGCCGCCGTCCCGCCCGGCCTGCCTCACTCGTCCACAGGTCCTGCCGAGCCCCGTGGGCATCAGAGCTGCCAGGGGCTCCAGGCGCACGTCCCGTCGCTCAGCCGCGGGGCTGTCGAGGAGCTGCAGGGAGAAGGCGTCACTTCCCGCCCCTTGCCCCGGGCCCCACGAGCGGGGAACCGCAGCCCGGGGCCACCGCCAAGCCCAGCGCCTGCTGCCCTTCCTGGCTCCCCGACTGCTCACAAGAGCCCGGGAGGCAGGCGCTGAGATGGGGCCTGTTTTGTGCAGGACAAAGCAGGCTTGGAGAGGGGAGGGGAGGTCACATGCCCAGGGTCACCCAGCTGGTAAAAGGCCGAGCTAGGAATCCCAGTGGGTTCTCCTGAGCTTTGGACCCTGCCCCCCGCCACGGCCACGGCCACGGCCAGCCCACGGGACCTCCCCCTCCGTCCCCGCCGAGGGCTTTCTGCACCTCGGAATAGCCTGGCTCTTCTGCCTGCAACGTTCTGTGTCTGCTCCTGGGCCCCAAGTCTTCCAGAAGGCTCTGACAGCTGTGAGCTGAGCTCCTCCCATTTCTCTGTAAGCAGCCCCTGCGTGTCCAATCCTGCCTGAAGGGCTGCACTGGCCAGCCTCGCCGTGCCTGCACCAAAGCTGTCCCCCTTCCTCTCTGAACGCTCCCACCCAGCTGGGCCACCGGCCCCAACCTCCGCCAGCCCGGTGACTGGAGCAGCTCGTGGCAGGGGGAGGCCGCTGAGGCTCTCGAGACAGAGGAACAGGGCTGGGGGGCTCCCAGAGTGTGCGGCCCCGGCCCCGAAGGATCCTAGCAGCCCGAACGAGCTGGTGCCATCTCGCTGTAGGTGATGCTGGCCCTGGGCAGCAGCTCTAGAAGGTTCGTGGATCCCCAAGGATTCTGCTTTTAGCTGGAGGAAGAGCGTTAACATGGAAACTAGCAGAGGAGGAGCCCCTGGAAGTCCTGCCAAGATACGGCTCCTGAATCCAAACTCACACATGGTCTGGGAGGGAAGATGCGATGGCCAGGTGGGAGGAGCCATGTCCTGGCCTCCTCCAGAATCGGACCTTCCTGGGGGCCCCAGCTCCCGACCCAGAGTCTGATCTCTCCACCCTTGCCCCGGGCTCTGCTGTTGCAAGCCTGGCCCCTCCTCCATCAGGGCCCCTCTTCCCAGGGGTCCTGGCTCCCCCTCCAGTTGGTACTCTGCATTGTGACCAAGGGGCCTGGGCTTTGCTTCTCATCCCATGGCCACTCACAGAAACTGTCTGACTGCCATATACGTG
Source organism: Ailurus styani (assembly GCA_002007465.1). Taxonomy (NCBI): domain Eukaryota; kingdom Metazoa; phylum Chordata; class Mammalia; order Carnivora; family Ailuridae; genus Ailurus; species Ailurus styani. The sequence goes on along the minus strand of LNAC01000171.1, from coordinate 115,315 downwards.
TATGTATACTTTTTAAAATATTCTCTTATTTTTAAAGATTTTATGTATTTATTTGAGAGAAAGAGTGAGAGAGACAGAGAGCATGAGCAGGGGGAGAGGGAGAAGCAGGATCCCCAGTGAGCAGGGAGCCGGATGCGGGGGCTCGATCCCGGGACCCCGAGATCATGACGTGAGCTGAAGGCAGATGCTTCACTGACTGAGCCAGGTGTCCCTACATGTGTATTTTTAATTGAGCACCTGCTACATTCCAGAGACCCAAATCTGCACAGGAATCACAAAGCCCTTCTACAGATGAGCAAACCGAGGCTTTCAGGGGTTATGTGACTCACTGTGAGGCCCACCCACTGCCCAGACTGGACGCCTGCATCCACCTGTCCTCAATCCCTTCTGCTAACTCTTCCCGGATCCCTCTCCCCATCACCCCTGTCGTCCCATAGAGACCAACTCCCAGCTGCCGCTCTCGCCCTTAACCCACTCTGCACGGCAGCCTGAGGCATTGTCCTAAGAAGCAAATCTGATCCTCTGGGAAGTACAGGATTTAGAAGAAAACTCGACTCTCCACCGTCACCTTCAGGCCCTGCCACTGAGGTCACCGACGGGCACTCATCCAGCCAAACCTAGACCAGGGCTGTGTCCCGCTTGGCCTCCACTGGGCTGAGTGTCTTTACCGGTGTTCTCCTGTTTTTAAATGAAATGCCACTTCTCTTGAAAAGATGAATCTCCGGCTTCTAGTTTAAAAACTCCGGAGCTGGGCGCTTGGCTGGCTCAGTGGGTTAAGCCTCTGCCTTCGGCTCAGGTCATGATCTCAGGGTCCTGGGATTGAGGCCCCCATCAGGCTCCCTGCTCAGCGGGGGGAGCCTGCTTCCTCCTCCCTCTCTACCTGCCTCTCTGCCTACTTGTGATCTCTCTCTCTGTCAAATAGATAAATAAATAAAATCTTTAAAAAGAAATAAATAAAAGAAATAAAAACTCCGAGCTCTGGGGCAAGAAGTGGTGATGACGAGCTGGTGCTGAGCTCTGGCCACGCCCTTTCAGAGGGGACACGCGCTCTCACCTCAGCCACCTGCCTGGTCCTTAGAGATGGGGTTTGCCACCCCAGAACCTTATGATCCAGCCTGACTCTAAACTCGGTCTGTCCCCTCCCAGCACTCACAACCCTCCCACCTAGAAATCTGTTCCCGGACTTTCCAGGGTCTTTCCTGACTTGGACCCTTATACCCGCTTCTCCCCCCAAGGCTTTGCCAGTAGGGTCTTTTCATGCTGGTGTCTTCCTTCCGACCCTCCTAAGGGACCCCCAAACTTCACCGGTCACCTTCCCTCCCCCGCTGCCCCACAAAGGAGCGTATCCTGTCCACCTCTCTGCTCAGTCTCCCCGCCGGGCTGAGCTCCACAGGGATGGGACCTGGGTCAGTCCTCAGAGCCTCAGCTCCAGGGACGAGAGACTCTGGCGACGAGAAGCGAGTGAATTGGAATATGCTCCACACCTGAGGCAGAGCAGGAAGGGCTGGCCTCTTGCCAAGTCAGGGCTCAGGAGCCTGAGACCAATGGTGACGAGCGTCATCTGCAGACAGGGACACCTGAAGGGGCCCCGTTCTGCAGTCCCTGGGTGGCCTGGGGCTAGCCTCCCTGCCCGGCCAGGTCTGGGCCCCACTGCTGGAGACACCAGCTCGTGCTAAAAATAAAACACACTCAAAGCAGCGCGCGGGCCTGGACGGGAGCCTGGGATGGAGACCGGTCGTCTGTGAAAATTCTGGTTTAATCCGAGCCAGGCGGGAAGTTTAGTGGATAGTGCGGGACCCACGTCGGTGTGTTGGTGTCGACGACGGTGCCTTCGTGCTGTGAGCTGACAGCGAAGGAAAGTGATTAAGGGGCCGACGGCGACTCGTATTGCCTTCACGAGCCTTCTGCAAATCTAAAACCATCCAGGACAGAAAGGTCATTTATTTCTATTATTATTATTATTATTATTAATATTAATATTTATAGAAAGAAAGAAAGAGCGAGCGAGCGAGCGTCCACGACAGCATCTGCAAAGCACGGAGCCAACGACCCAGAGAAGAGCTGTTAAATAATGACCCCGATGTCGCCCGTAACAGTAACAGCCACTACACCTTCCGTGACTTGAAATTACGGCTCACGACCGGCTCCGGACCTCACTCAGGGGGTGACGCTGGCAGGTGACAGACAGGGCCGGCCTCGCGGGCGTGTCCCCCGTGCAGTCACACGGGCCCTGCCCTCTGGCGAATGCTCTGTTGTCCCTGCCTGGAAATTCTTTTTTTATTTCCTTTTGAAAGATTTTGTTTATTTATTTGACAAGGAGGGAGAGACAGAGCACAAGCAGTGGGGGTGGAAGGCAGAGGGAGAAGCAGACTCCCCGCAGAGCAGGGAGCCCGATGCGGGACTCGATCCTGGGATTCCAGGATCATGACCTGAGCTAAAAGCAGACGCTTAACCCACTGAGCCACCCAGGCGCCCCTCGCCTGGAAAGTCTTCATAAGCTTTAACGAAGGGGCCCTGCGAGTTCTGCAGCCGGTCCCAGGATCTCCGGGCTCCCGGTGGGTGTTCGGGCCTCGGAAGCGTCCCTCACAGAGGGCTCCAGGGGGCCGGCACCCTTGGCTGAGGAAACAGCCCGGGCCAAAGGGTGGCTCCTGGGCTCCCAGGCCAAGCAGCCGTGGTGAATTTGAGGGCCGGGGACACCAGCGGATGGATTTGCGGGGAGCCAGGGCCGACCAACCCTCCGAGCCAGGAAAGGAAGTCAAACCAGCCACCCCCTCCCCGGGGTCTGCTCAGTCCAGCAACCGCCTGGTCAGGTTCTCAGCGCCCACAGGAGGCCAGTTAGGCCCGGGTTCCCGCCAGCGGTGGTCCACCTCCGGACAGCGTCCCCGGCCTCGGCCAACAGCTGGCCAAGGTCTCCGGCTGGCGACGGTCACGTGGGAGCCGTGCAGCTCTCACTCTGATGCCGGTTATCAATAGAATCCTTGGAGGTTTTGTTGGCCGGCCTCAAAGGTGGCTGGCTTCACAAAAGAATGTTGAAAATAGCACCAATTGGCTCTGGGAAGCAGAAAGCAAACACAGACTCACCAACCATTTTGCCGGGGTCCCTAACGTGGGCAGCTGTTCTCCATCAAATAAACGAGCCATTAGGGCAAGAACAAAGGCGTCCACCAGAACCAGCAGGTGTTAGGAAGCCGCCTCCATGCCTGCCCCATGCCCCTGCCCAGCGTGGAGAGAGACTCTTCCCCGAGGGCTGGGCAGCCACCTCCTGCCAGCTGACTGAGCCTGCCTCACAGCCACGGCCCAGACTGTCCCCTGTCCCGGGCACCCAGGCAGCCTTGCGAGCCTCTTCTCAATCCACCCTTTCTTCAGACCCAGGTGCTCTCAGAGTTTCGGTCTGGGCCTACAAACCTCGGCCGGGGCTGCCTCCTCCGAGCAGGCGGCCTGGGCTGCGGCCACCACATCGATGCCATCCCCGCGGCCCCAGCCCTCGCCTCGGGAAGTTGTCTTCCAGGAGCTCGCTCCACCCCACCCCCTGTGCCGTCCCGGTCTGATTAAGACATTTTATCCACTGGGCCCCCTGAGAGTGACAAGGGATGATTTTCAAGGTCTGGAAAATAACATGTGAGAGTGAGAAAAGAAAGAGGGTTTGAGATGGGGAGAGCAGGAGGTAACTGGAGACGGGGCAGGAGACAAAGAGCGGGAGAGCCAGAGGGGGACAGAGACACACCCGGGAAAGAGCGAGAAGATGTGGAAACAAGATAGGGGAGACTGAGAAAAAGCAGAAATAGATGGAAGGCAGGAGCAGGAGGGGAAGTGAGGGAAATGGGGAGAGAGGGGTGACACGAGGAAGACGGAGGAGGAGGAGAGGGAAGGATGGGGGCCAGGGAGAAAAGGGAGGCACGCCAGGAAGGGGGTGACAGGGGCAGGTTGGGGACAAGGACCCGGAGGCGAGGCGATGGTGACAGGAGTGCATTCAGGACCTCTCCGAACCCCAGCCAGGTCACGACACCTGAGGCCATGAGAAAACACCTGCCGGCCCCATCCCTTTGTCAAAGAAATCATATTCCCTGAGAGGGCGCCTGGGTGGCTCAGTGGGTTAAACCTCTGCCTTCAGCTCAGGTCATGATCTCAGGGTCCTGGGATCGAGTCCTGCATCAGGCTCCCTGCTCAGCAGGGAGCCTGCTTCCCCCTCTCTCTCTGCCTGCCTCTGCCTACTTGTGATCTCTCTCTGTCAAATAAATAAATAAAATCTTTTTAAAAAATAATATTCCCAGAGGACAGAGGCCCTGAGATGTCAGTCTTTGTGGAAGGGACTTCATCTCATCTTAGAGGCCACACTTTGCTCTCTTCCCATGCGGTTCAGGACTCGAGGAAGCCCTGGTCTAAAGCTCTGGGCCAAAGAGCCCAGCCAGTGGGGCCCTGCACGCTGGTTGCAAAGAGAGAAGGGTGGGGGGTGGGAGGAAGAGTTCCTAAACGCACCCCCTCTCTCACGCCCACCCCTGACACCCAGCCCTGAGGCAGCCCCACCCCACCTGCAGGGACTTCATCTGTCTGTCTGTCTGTCTGTTCAGGGCTGGCCACATCCCTGTGCCTGGTGCATTTCGAGGCTGAATCAGTTCACTCTCAGTCATCACCCTGGCGTCCCTCTGCCACCCTGGGTGACCTCATTCAGCCTCGAGGCCAAAGTCACCGGCTCCATGCTGGACACCTCTAGCCTGAACCCCACACTCGCATCTTCAACCCGGGCGCTGCCTGCAAACACAGCCACACAGACCCTTGAGTCCCATGGCAACTTGGACGAATCTCCGGGGAATGATGCTGAGCGAGAAAAGCCAATCCTGGGAGGTTACCCGGTGTGGGATTCTGTTTATAGACCATTTTTGAAATAGCAAAATTTGAGAAACAGAGAGCAGATTCATGGTTGCCGGGATGGAGCAGGGGTGAAGGTGGTCATGAAAGGATGTCGTGAGACCCCTGTCATGTTGGAGATGCTCAGCAGCCTGACTGTAGAGGCAGGGATGGGAACCTAAATAACGTCACAGTGTACAGAACTGATCCAACTGTAGAGAACCGGCTGTTTCAATGTTAAGACCTGGCCAGGATTCTTTACTACAGTTTTGCAAAATGTTACCACCGGGGAGAAATGGGTCAAGTGCATAAGGGATTTCTCTGTCTTATTTCTTAACTGCCTGTGAATCTGTAATTTTCTCCATAAGGAATTTCAATTCAACACCGTGCCCTCCTCCCATACACACACAGAGAATGGAACCTGTTTGCATGGCCCCACCCTGCTCCAGCCTGGTCCAGGCCATCAGCATCTCTCCTCCTAGCTTCCGCTCAGACCCACAGGCCAGAGGCAGGCCTTCTCGAACCCTCTAGAGCTGAGTCCCAGCCCTGGGCCTGGGGCTGCTCTCTCCGCTCCCTCTACCTTCCCCTCTGGCTCCCGAGGGCTGCCTGCTCAGGTCTCGCTGCTCCGGCAGCTGCCCAAGACACCTGCACACTCGCTCTCCCACCTCCCACCTTACTGCACCCCCTGCTCCAGGGTCACCCTGTCGGGGAGGCCTCCCCTCACCACCTCCTGCCCTCGCCCCGCTCCCCGCGTGCTGCTTCCTCGATCTTCTCTGTTCCCTGGGGCCCTAAGCGGTCAGCGGCCGGAGGGCAGGAATATGTTCTGTCCTCCTTGGGTCCTGAGGCTCCGAAAGACCAAACAGCTCGTGCAGGTGGGTGGCTAAGTATTTTGCTGAATGAACGAATGAGGAAACGAACGTGTGAATGAAGAGAAGAACAGAGGGGAGGTCCGTGGAGATCTGGCATCAAAGGAGTTAAGTGTGGCCCAGGGGCTGGGGAAGGAGGGGGTGAAGGGCTGGGGTCCTGAAGGTGCCAGGGGAAGACTAACAGGGGAATGCGGGGGAGGAAGAGGCCGGCGTGTGCCTCAGCACAGAGCGGGGATGGGCGGCCCGGCTCCAGGAGAAGAGCCCAGGGTACAGAGAGTGCCATGTGCCTACCCCCCCCCCCAACACGCTCTCCAGAAAACCAGAAACATGGGGCGCCTGAGGGGCTCAGTGGGTTAAAGCCTCTGCCTTCGGCTCAGGTCATGATCTCAGGGTCCTGGGATGGAGGCCCGCATCGGGCTTCCTGCTTCCTCCTCTCTGCCTGCCTCTCTGCCTACTTGTAATCGCTCTCTCTGTCAAATAAATAAATAAAATCTTTTTTTTTAAAGATTTTATTTATTTATTTGACACAGAGAAAGCGATTACAAGTAGGCAGAGAGGCAGGCAGAGAGACAGGGAGAGGAGGAAGCAGGCTCCCTGCTGAACAGAGAGCCCAATGCGGGCCTCTATCCCAGGATGCTGAGATCATGACCTGAGCCGAAAGCAGAGGCTTTAACCCACTGAGCCAATAAATAAAATTTTTTAAAAAAAAGAGAGAGAGAGAAAGAAAGCCAGAAACAGGGTTTAGTGGAGGCTGAGCTCATTTTCTGGGGCCTCCTGCAGATATAGGGGTCAAGTCTGAGGGGCTCCCTACCACCTGCCCATTTCCTCCCAAGTGGCTCACTGCTTGGGGAGTGAGGATGTGCCTAAAGGCGGGGGTCAGAGGGCCTTGGATTTGCTCTGAAGTGCTCTCCAAAGCCCCCCCGTGGAGCTACCAGCACTGAGAGCCTGTCCTTCATCCAGCACAGGAAACTGTCCCACTCCCACATCCCTTGGACAGCAGGGGTCCCCCTGCCTAGCTGTGTGATCTTGGCCAAGTTACTTACCCTCTCTGTGCCTCAGTTTTCTCACCTGGTAACAGGGCTAATAATAGTTTCTACTTACAGGGTGTTATGCCCATATAATTGCAAAGGGCTTAGAAAGCAGTAAGTGCCCAACAATTGCCGACTAATTTCATTATTATTACAGCCCCCAGAATTCATACTTTTTAAATACCATCAGTAGCTTAGAAAGAGCCCAAGTGTACAATTTCATAACGTGGCACTCTTAGTATTGAATGCATTCCGTTTCAAAACATGAACATTTAAACTAAATCACAGTTGTGGGAGTCAATGCTGGTACTGCTTTGATTTTTAATAACAAGTGGCCTCAAAACTTAATAAGTACGGGGACCTCTCCTGGCCACTAAAAGGCAGGGCTCATTCATCAATCAAGGCAGCTCACAGTAGCTACTCAATAAATGCCTGCTGGTCAGTGACAAGTTACAGGAGGCCATACCAGGCACAGACACACCGGCAGCAGCCCCGAGAACAGCCCCCGGCCCGTGGCCTCCATTTCTTAGACCAATGACTGATGCCATCTGAGCCACGCCTGCCCACCCTCCCCGCAACCCACTCCTGGGGTATCACCTGAGGTCTCCGGAGCCAGGTCCAAGCTGGCGAAGAGCTGCCAGTCACAGGAGGGGAAGAGGGGGTGAGTGCTGAGACCCCCAACCCAGGCCCCAGCGGGCACCTCCCTACCAGTGCTCAGCAACATCCAGGCCTGGAAACTGCCCTTCCTGCTTCCGCTCCTCACTACATGTAAAAGCCAGCATTACCCCCTTCTGACTTCCCAGGTTCCCAGGTTAATTATTAGGACTCTCCAAGTAACGGGAACTTTGGCCTTGACTTTAGGTCTGGGCCCAAGACCAGGTGTGATGGTATCAGCCGGAACAGGCACCTGGACAAATTTACTGCTTAATGAGATGTGGTTTATTTTCCCAGAAGAAAGCTGACCATGAACAGAGCCAAGTCCAAGAGCTTCCCAGGCTCCTTAGGCATCCAAGGGGTCACACTTCCTCCAGAAGCCCCAATGCCAGCTGCGGGCATCACACAAGAATCTGTGCTAACCAAGGGCTTGCCTGCACGCGTCACGTTCCCTCGGAGCCAGGACGGCCCGTGGCGGCTGCCCACCTTCTGCCAGCCTGACCTTGCCCAGCGGTGCAGCGAACCCAGCGCCAAGCCACTCCTCTGATGGTGGCTCCTTCTCTGTCACGTCCACAGGTCAGAGGGAGGCAGGCAGCCCTCTTCAGATCTATCTGCTAAGAGCACCTGCCCGGGAGCTTTACTTTCTGGGGAGACCCTGAACCTAGGCGGGGACCCGGTTTCATCATTCCATCATCCGTGGGCGCTCAAGTCACAGCTGTAATTACCAGTGTCACCGCGGGACTCCCTCTCAGGTGTGCTCACGTCCCCAAGGATGCCAGGGCTCTGGCAGGGCGGGGGGCGTCCACGGTGCAGCCCAGCCAGTGGGCGCAGAACCAGGCTCAGCCCTGGGGCCCCTCCACACCACCCCTCTTTGATCTGAGGAGGGAGGGGTCCTCGTGAGACCCCTGAGGGGAGGGCGAAGTGGGAGGGGGCAGGGGGCACGGTGAGGCTCTGTGTGGTGCGTGTGACACAAGGAGACAGACAGAAGCCCAGAGACACCCGGGGAGAGGCAGAGACGGGCAGATGAACGCTTCAGAGATGGGGACCCTGATGCACAGAGAGCCGGACAGGGGCTGACTTCTCCACGTGGTGGCCAGGCCGGCCACCAGGGTGTTCAAAGTGCTGGGGACTCAGAGGGGGACCCCCGATGACCCTGGTGGCTGTCCCCCTCTGAGCCTCCACCTCGACCAGCGGGGCTACGGCTCTGGCATGAGCGAGGGTGTCTGGTCCCGGGGGACAGCGGCTCGGGGAAGAGGGGGCTGTGGAACCACCAGTCGCTCCAAAGGAAGTTTCTACAACATGGACCCCAGCAGCCCACGCTCACGTGGATCCCGATTTCCCGAGGCAGTGTGCAAGCCCGTGGGTGCTCGGGAGCCAGACGGCCGGGGGCGTCTGGCTGCTTCTCCTCCCTCCTCGGGTGATTGCGGGCCAGCGGCTCTACCTCTCCCCGCCTCAGTTGCTTTTCTGTAAAATGGGCCAGGGATGGCCGCCCACCTCACTACAGCAAAAGGAACTGAGGCCCGCATTCAGGACGGACAGAGCACCCAGCACAGCGCCCGCCCTGCGGGTCCTCCTCCCCTGGCTCCTCCCCTATCGAGTGATGAGCCTCATCACCCAGACAGTGCTCACGTCCTTGCAGGGACGTGATAGAAGTTTGCTAAGTAAAGGGACTCCTGCACACTGAAACCCTCAACTCGATTCCCTGAGGTTCGAGCACTGCTCCCCCATTTCATAGAGGGGAAAGGTGAGACCCTGTTCAAAGGCCACGGAGCTGGTGAGCAACTCTGCCAAGGCACAAACCCAGGGCCGTCGGGCTCTAGAACCCATGCTTTCATGTTTTTAAACTATTTTGGGGGGTCTGGGGTGGCTCAGTTGGTTAAGCGGCTGCCTTTGGCTCAGGTCATGATCCCAGGGTCCTGGAAACTGGGCTCCCTGCTCAGCAGGGAGTCTGCTTCTCCCTCTGCCTCTGCCCCTCCCCCTGGCTCATGTGCTTGTGCTCTCTCTTGCTCTGTCTCAAATATATAAATAAGTAATCTTAAAAAAAATAAACTCCTTATTTTGGAAATTTTCCATATTTACAGGAAACACAAGAAAGCAAAGAGGGGACGACGATGATCCCCACGTACCACCGTCCAGCTCGAGAACTGTCATTCATCTGGGCCGGCGGTTCCTAACCCAGGGCAATTTCGCCTCCAGGGACTTTTGCAATTTCTGGACTTTTATGATGGTCATAAATGGAGGCATCTGGTGGGCAGAGACCAGGGACACCGCTAACATCATACGATGCACAGGACAGCCCCGCAGCAGGGAACGAGCTGGCCCCAAAGGTCAGTAGTTTCAAGGTTGTGGAACCCTAGTCTGAACCCATGCTTTCAACTACCCGCCTCTGAGTACCACGGAGTTTGGTCTACACTTGGGGAGGGGCGGGGGGCGGTGCCTTATAACACGGGGACCCGGGACAGTGGAATCTATGAAGGATGACCTTGAGGGGGGCACTCCCACTCCCTCAGTAAACAGACATTGACCGCACACCTGGCAAGGCTCCATAGGATGCTTGGGGGCCAAGAGGTCCCCTGAGATTTCTTTGAGCCTCAGATTTGTTTTCAAAATCAATTGACTGCACATAAAAATCTGCATTCCCAGCCTCTCTTTTTTAAAAGAAGGCCAAGGTCAGGCCACTCGGAGCCTTAGTTCTGGGCTAGCGTTGAGGGTACCTGCCTCTCCAGTCGGTAGTCCCTGCCCAGCCCCCATGCTGCACGTAGGGCCACCGGACCCCAGTGTCTGAATTTCAACCCCCGGAGCACGAAGAACATGGGGCTCTAGAATCAAAGCAACGAAGTCCAATGTTCTAACTCTCCTGACCCTCAGTTTCCTTATCTGTACAGCAGAAATGGTGAGAGTACCTGAATGACAGGTGGACATGAGGGTGAACCCAGGCCGGGAAGGTAGGGTGCTGGCTCCCACTGGCCCAAACAAGAGCCCAGGCTGCTCCGGCTGCTTACCACTAAGTCAAAGACAAGACAGTCCCTATCCTTGAGAAACTCAGTCTGGGGGAACAACAGGTGAAGACACAGATGACACCCCGAGGTCCTAGGACACCAGGGGACGGACAGGAAACGGGGAGCCCAGAGGAATGCTGCCTGCGGGGGACACAGGCAGTTTCCCAGAGGTGGTAACGTTCAACTTGGCCTTAAGCAATGAATCAACATTACCAGGCAGGGGGCAGGAAGGGTATTCTAGGCAGGGGACCAGCATGTGCCAAGGGCAGGGTGTCCATCAGCCCCGTGGATGCTGCGCTCACAGCGATGCCGAGGGTGGATGCCCAAGCCGATCGTTGTGGTGCTGGAGAGGACGCGCCACGTGCCGCCCACCAGGGAGAAGGTGGAATGCTCCCACGTGGGCTTCAGCGAGTGGCCCCCGTGAAACAGAAACCCCTCCTCGTTGAAGGGAGCTTTCTTCTCGGTCACCCTCAAAATCTCAGCAAGAGTGCAATGCTTTAAAAAAAAAAATCTGGTTCGCACACCAGCCCGCCAGGGGCCCTCTGGCCCTCCCCAGCACACACGCCACCAGATATCCGGAGTCAAGCAGATCCATGAACGTGTGAGTATGCAGTCACGGAGGGCCAGTGTGG
>LNAC01000171.1:52005-103992 GCA_002007465.1 Ailurus styani | reverse complement strand
GACCAAGCGCCACTCAGCCCTCCATTGTCGCGTTAATATTTGCCATCTGCTCATGTTGCATTTCCACCGCAAGGGATGACGGGACAGAAGGAGAAGAAGAGGCCAGTTCAGGGCCCGGGAGAAGGAGCCTTGGAGTCTCCTCTGCCTTCTTTGTGTTGGTGCCTGGCTCGGCCTCCACCGCCAGATAAAGCCCCAGCCAAGCCGTGCCTCCTTCCGGGAGTCACCCCTCCAGGGGGATTGGGCAGAGGGAGGGGGAGGTGCCCCAGCCAGCCAGAGCCTCCCTCCCTCCCTCCCTCCCTCCGCTGGGCTGGGTGGGGAGGGAGCTGGGGGTGCATAGAGCAAGCAAGCGTGCTGGAGGGGAGGAGACGCGGAGCCTGGCACTGCTGACTCCTACAGGCCAGCCTGGGCAGGGCTGCTCCGCCCACAGCCTCCATTACCTCCAGGGAAACCCAAGAGGCGGCCCCAAGCTGCAGGGGAGAGGGGCAGGCCCGGACACTCATCCCCACTCGGCACTGCCTGCAGACCGCCTCCCGAGAAATCAGGGGGGAGAGGCCACCAAGGGCCACAGAAGCCTGAAGAGCATCCGCTGATTAATATTTACTGAACACCTACTACATGCTCCACTGGTGTGGGAAACTCAAAGGCCCAGGGGCAGGCACCCAGCAGGGGCATCTTGGGCCAGACCTCTGCTTTGTCAAGAGAAGTACAGATGCTTATGTGAAATGTGGTTTTTAAATGCTGGCAACGCATTCCAATGAAACACACACACACACACACCCCAAGCTGGGCAAAGAACATAGGTTGGTAGGGCAGATGGGACCTAAGGATCTTCCGTGTACAACCGCGGCCACTGAGGGAGGGGACAGACGCACGGAACTAGGTCAAAGCTGCATCACATCCTGGCCTTGCACTTACGCTCGGTGACCATGGGCGAGTATATAGACCCCTCTGAAGCTCAGGTTCCCTCCCTGTGTACAGAGATGACAGCAGCTCCCTCTGGGATGGTTATGGAAGCGGAGCCAGGGTGCAGAAGGCTCTTCATACATGTTCTCGCTAAAACTCTAATAGTTGGAGCCCTAGTAGATGTTCACGAAAACTGCAGGCTCGCCGGCGCCTGCTGCGGCCGGTGCAGAGAAGGTAAGGAGACACCTCTTCACTCTTCCCTGCCTCCAAAAGCCTTGGAGGAGGTACGGGCCATCCTAAAGTCCAGAGCAGGGAGGATGCTAGACACAAGGGACTACAGGCTTTTCCCACAGTGCTTACCATTTGGAAACATTCGCTGCTGACTTGAGACATCAGAAGCTTCGTAGAAGACTCTCGAGGTCCAGCTTTCTCTCCAAAATTGGAAAATCGGGTCATCCTGGGCCACCACCTCATCCCGGGGGGGATGCCAGCGAACGGCCAGACAGTCCGTCCCCCTTTAGGTGGGGCAGGGCTCCGCAGGCTGCCACAGGTCGCACTGCTCCTCGTGGTGTCGTGGACACGCTCCTGCACGTGGCCAGGCTGTCCCTGGCACCTGCCAGCTGAGGAGGGGGCCAGGCGGGCGGGGCCGGGCTGCAGTCCCTCCCCCCGGCAGCCTGGCTCTGTGTGAGTGTCACAACCTGGCCCCGAGTGGTTTTGCTACTAGCAAGAGATTTCCTTGGAAAGCATCGCACTCTTATCCACCAGAAAATGAATCAAAGTGACACGTTCTGAACAAGATGTCTGGCTCGACAGAAAACAAAACAAACAAATTAGCGCAGCTGCTCCAGGCCTCCGGGCACCGGCATGGAGAGGAAGGCCTGGTGCGGTCCGCGGGACCCCGGGGGTGGCCACGGGGCCGTGACAGGGCCTGGGCCCAGGGGACACCTGACATGGCCTCCCATGCCCTTCCGAGGCCCGAGCGAGTCCCTGCGGCCGCAGCCCTGTCTCACACTTCCAGTTCCACACGCGTCTAGAAAGATCTCCAGGCGTAAGGGCCCTCTGTGTTGAACTGGGCTGCCAGTGCCTGCTCCGGTGGGGTCCCCAGAACCCAGACACTCGTCCAGGAGACCAGGGTCCCCCATGTGGAGCCTCTGTTCTCTCTTTTGACTGGACAGGGGCCCGGACGCCCAGGGAGCTGAGGATTCGGGTGAGCTCAGGGCACAGCCTGGGACATTTCTAGGCTGAGGACTCTCGATCCTACCAAGTGAATCTGGGAGCTCGGGGGGTACCACTCGCCCCACTCGGTTCTCACATGACACTGTTCAGGTCTCAATACGACACGGCCGACCCTGGATGCCAGCCCGAGCTGAGGGGAGAGGAGCCTGGCGGTTCTCCAAGCAAAACAGACTTACCACGTTCCACGCCTGCTATGAACTCTTCCATGGTTCCCCATTGCCCTCAGAATAGTGTAAAACACCTCTGAGCAGCCCGAGACGCTGCCTAACCTAGCCGTGACCTCATGTCCCCCAACTGTCCCCTTTGTTCACTTGGCCAAGCCACACTGCACTTCCTGCCGTTACTCCGCTCTGCGTGCTCTCCCCCTTAGGGCCTCCATGCACCCTTTCCCCTAACGTCACACTGACTTCCTCATCATCCAGGTCCCAGCTAACGTGGCCCTTCCTCGGAGGCCATCCTTGGCTCCCTCAGAGCAAGCCAGAGTCCCCTGTCGAAATGACTATGTACTGAATTTTCTGAGGATTTGGTCACTGCCTGTACTTTCTCCCACTAGACTGAGGCCAGGCCTCACTGGCAGATCTGAATCCCGGCTTCATGACTTTCTGGGCAGACAAGCAATTCAACCCAGGCTTTCTGAGGGAAGGGATCACAGCTCTCTCCCAAGGCAAGACAGGACAGAGTTAAAGTGGGTTAATATCCTGATGCCCAGCTGTGTAACCTTGGGGAAATTACTTAACCTCTCTGTGCCTTAGTTTGCTCACCTGTGCAACGGGGATAAAAGTTGCAACCCCCCCCCCTACACACCTTCTGGGGCATTCACCAGCCGAGAACACTGCGTGTCACCACGGGGCTGGCTCTGTGTCACCAACACCATGATCCCTGCGTCCCTGGGACAATTGGACAGTCTGTCCCAGGTCACTCCATTAATTTCCAGGCAAAGCTGGCTTTTCGGGTCTACCGATGCTCAGACTCAGAACCGTCCTTCGGAGAGTTCTGGAGTCTTTCTCTTCCTTCCTATTCCCACCACTTGGGTGGAGGCCCTCGTCACTCCGGATCAAACACCAAGCCAGCTTCCCGCAGGCTGAGCTTCCCTGGTCGCCCCCCGTCGGCGAACCAGCAGCTGAGTGGTCCGAGGCTCCCGGAGGCTGAGGGACCCGCCCGCGGACACGCAGCTGAAACGCGCCGGAGCTGGGGGCCGACTTCAGCGAGACGGGACTGTAATGCTTCATTAAAGGCGACAAGCTAAAAATCCTGGAATATTTTAAGAATCAGTGTAAAGGTGGAACGGGAAACTTCTCTGCGACACAGCACGAAGCTAGAGAGCAGCGTCCCATAAGCACGCGTGCGTCGGCATTAAAATCAGACCATGAACCACGTACGTCCTTGGGTCTGGGGTGGCCGGGGGTGCCAACCCCGCCCTCACCTCGGCCCGCTTCTCGGGCAGCTCCAGTCGGAGGTAAAAGGCCTGGGTTTCCAGGGAGCTGGTGATGAGCTGCTACCCTCAGGCCGGCCCAGGCCGCAGCCGGCGCCGTCACATGGGCAGCCACGGGTCTGTGTCCCTGCTGCTGGGCTCGGGGCTGGAGGGACTACTTCCCAGCCCTGTTCCTGGGGTGCAGGGAGACCCCGGCCCTGCTGCCTCGCACCCTCCCTGGGCCTCCCGCTACATCTGCAAAGTGGGGGGGGGGAGGGCAGAAAGGAGGGAAGTGGGGCTGGCCAAGTTAATAAAAATAAGGACCAATTTTCTCTCTGGGCCCCCCTGCCTTCCCCAGGAGCTCCTGCTCCAGCCCATGGGCTAGCAGGAAGGGGGACAAAGATACCCCAAAAGGCCCCCAACCCAGCTCTAGGGCCCCACGAGAGGGTCCCCACCCCTCCCCTGACTCCAGAAGGGTCATGCGGGGCAGGGATGGTTGGGGGGTTTTCGGGGGAGAGCTATGGGTCGCCTTATAGGGACGCGACCCCTTGTCAGCCTTCCCGCAGGACCAAGGGAGACCCGCGAGCCCCCACCCACCGTTCACTTCACGGGGCCCCCGGGGACCCTCGGAGGGAGTGGGAAGAGGCTGAGTAAGGGCAGGAGATGGAATCTGGGGCTGTGAGGGGCGACTTCCCACCGTGGAGGGGAGGAAGGCCTGTGTGGACTCACAGAGGGGAACCGGCTTGGGCCAGTGTGGAATCCTGGCTTTGCGGGAATCCACCCCCGCGCTCTATGAGAACCCCATTTCTCAGACGCTGGTCCCAGGGGCAGAACCGGGCACAGCGAGGGCGCAGGGCCAAGCGGTGCCGGTTACCAGCCCCGAGCCCAGGCCTCACTTGCAGATCTGAGTCCCGGCTCCACGACTTTTTGTGCGGACAAACAATTCGTCGACTCTTTGGTGCCTCAGTTTCCTCCTCCGTAAAATCGGGACAGTGACTGGACCTACCTCACAGGGGGAACGTCAGGGCCCCACACAAGCTGTGACGACCACTGTTCTAGAAGGGCTCCTCCGGCTCACACCCTCCGTGCAGATTCTGAAAGAATCTTTCAGCGCACCCCCATGCAGGTGCAGCCCTGGACACCTCTGGGTCTGCACACACTCGCGTGCACACACCGAAGGGCACCACCTGCCCCGGACAAAGCCCTCCTGGGGCCAAGTTGAACATGCTGGGTTGTGGAATGACTCACCATCCCCTGGCTGGAATGCACTTCCTGGAACAAGTCACCGCAGGTAGGCCTGGGGGGCCCCCCTCCCCTAGTCTGGCAGAGAGGAGCAGGTGCAGGTCCCAGCATGCCCGGCCACACCCACGTGGGATCCTGCTGCAGGAGTGGGCAGGGGAACCCCAGTTTCAGAGGCCTGCAGGCCTGAGTTCCAACCCCAGCGCGGAGCTCAGATCCGTGACTCTCTGTCTCTGAGCCTCGGTGTAAATGGGGACACTAGTGCCAAACACACGGGGACAATGCAGATCACAGAAAAAGACTGGAAAGTGCAAAGACCAAGGGCCCAACAGACCCCACTGTTAGAAGACTTGCTGGAGGCCATGGGCAGCCAGGCTCCTCTGATTTTCCCCCTGATATGCTTCTGAACATCAGTGGGCAGAGCACTGCGTGACTGGGTGGGTTCCTGTTTACCAAGAACAGTCACCATAGCTCAAAGGAGAGGAGGACAGAGAAGTAGCTCCTGACTTCATCACTGTTGGAAGGCAGAAGGTGGCATTTGTCTGGAGATGGGGCAATCCCAGAGGGCTCCTCAGAGGAGATGGCATTAACTCAGGCTCTGAAGGATCAATAGGAGTTTTGAGACCATGAGCTCTGCAAGGCCATTGTCTAGCTGTGACTGGCCTTGGGCAAGGGACTCACCTGGAGGCAGGCAAGTGAGCAGCACATGCCTCAGGCAGGTGTAAGACAAATGGAGCAATGGGGTCCCGGCAGGGACTCGACAGGGAAGCCCAGTCAGGTATCCCAATTCACACTGTTGAAATAATATTGCCTGGCCAAATAGAATGGGTACACCAGCTAAATGCTGTCTGTGGGCTGCTACAGCGTAACCACTGAAACCTTCCAAACTTCCACTGCACCCCCTATCCAATCGGAATCACGGTGACGTCCAGGGCACGTGACGGGTGGGAAAGGTAAATGAATTCACATGCACGAAATGTCTAGAGCAGCGCCTGGAACACGGTCCACAAAGCGGAGATGTGCAGGTAGGCAGAGGGTTGGAGGAGCGGAGGGGGGACCCCCCAGGCAGACCCCAGAACAGTGAGACCCTGCTGAGGGGCAGGACAGGGGAGCTGGCTGAGCTGTGAAGGGCAAGGCCCCAGAGACAGTTCAACCAGGGTCCAATCCTGCCTTATCACACTGTGGTGTGTGGCCTCCCGCAAGTCCCTTCGCCTCCCAGAGCCTCAGTCTCCCCCTCCATAAAGTGGGGGCGATGATAAAAATCCTTCCTCCAGACACTGGTGTGAGAATGAGGTGCCCCAGAAACCAGCAGACGGAGCACTTGGAAGAGACCTGACGGGAACCACAGTGACAATGACCAAAGGCAGCTTCGGATGGGGTTTCTCAGACTCGGCACTACTCAGGTGCAGAGCTAGAGAATCCTCTGTCGGGGGGGCGCCGTCCTGGACAGCGCAGTGTTTAACAGCACCCCTGGGTTCTTTCTTTTCTAAAAAAGATTTACTTATTTATTTGAGAGAGAATGAGAGCGTGCATACAGGGAGAAGCAGGCTCCCCGCCGAGCAGGGAGCCTGATGCGGGGCTCAATCCCAGGATGCTGGGATCATGACCTGAGCCGAAGGCAGAGGCTTAACTGACTGAGCCACCCAGGCGCCCCGTCGCCCCTGGTTTCTACCCAGTAGATGCCAGCTGCCGTCCTCGCATCCAGCTCACAACCAAAATACCTCCAGACACTGCCCAGTGTCCCCTGCACTAGGGGACCAACAGATAATAAGTTGCAAAGACAGATGTATCTTAAACGCTGATGATCACCACGGCAGACTCGGTCTGGCCTCAGCCTTCCCATCAGTAAAAGGGGTACAATGATCATTTCTTTGGGGTTGTAGGGAGGATCCCCGGGAAGCAGAGATGTGGAGGGAAGAGGCCTTGGCAAGGTATGAAGGGCCACCAGGAGGCTGGCCCTCCATCCGCGGCCCTCCGCCACGCCCAGCCCTCCACCACCCTGACCCCTCTGGTCTGCTGGAGGCCGACTCATGCCTTCAAAAGAAGGACCCGCCCTGAGTTCTGAATGCCGCCCTGAGTACATCCTTAGGGGTATGTGGACAGGACAGGAGGGCAGGGGCTGTCCCTGCTCACGGCGGTAACCCCAGAAGGACCGCAGTGCTCAGCATACAGCAGGTGCTCAATAAACGGTGGACGAGTAAGCGAGGTCAAGAAGAGGTGTCCAAGGGAGGGATGGAGACACTCCAGCCCCCCCGGGGCCAGCGCTCCCTCAGCCAGCCTTCCAGACACCATTTCCTGTCTGTGGAAGCGAGACATGCCCTTTGACCCCTCGCTTCCTGAGCCCCTCTCCCCACTGCGGGGCCCGGGAGGAGGCGGGCGGAGGGGAGATACTCACGTTCCTGAAGGAGGGAAGCCCGGCGGAGCCCAGCCATCTCCGCAGAGTCTGCGAGAAGGCCCCGTGGTCCCGCTCGGCCTGAAGCACCTGGGCCTCCAGGAAGGAGACGTGGTGCCCGACCATCTTGACGAAGGCCTGGCGGGGAGAAGGGAGAGCCGGGGATGCCACAGCTGCCACGGGCCGGGGCACAGTCCCAGCCACGCTGGCCCAGCCTGCGGAGAGCCCAGGGCCTCCCTCGCCGCGGCCCGCAGGCTCCCGAGGTCAGCCCGGGCCTGCCCGGCGGGGGACACCCTCAGACACCCCGACCGTGGCAGTAACGGCTCCCAAGGGGGCGGCCAGACCTCTACTGTGTCCTCTCACCGTCTCCCCACGGAGACCCTGGTTTTAGCCTCTATTTTACAGCGGGGGGACGCTGAGGCTCAGAGGGGTTGGGTCGCCTGACCAAAGTCATGTGACCAGCAAGTGGCTGGGAGGGGACTCAGGGGCACACCCCTCAGGCCGCAAAGCCTCCTTTTCTTAAAAACGAGTGTTTTAGGAATTGCCAAAATGCTCGCTTTCATAGTTGGTGGCTATCGGAGTCTCGAACTCAGAGGCAGCGAAGGGGCAGGCAGCAGACCAGCAGGTGAGGGAGAGCGGAGCAGAGGCCAGGATGGCCCAGAAAGCTGGGTCCTGGCCCACGGGGGCCGCTCCACGCAGGGCCCCTGATACAAAATTCCCAGTTGCAAAAAGAGAGAGAGAGAGAGAGGGAGAGGGAGGGAGAGAGATGGAGAGGGAGGAAGGGAAGTCTGGGGTCAGACTCTGAAGATTAGAATCCAGGTTCCGCCGCTTACTAGTTGTGTGCCTTCTGGCAACTTACTTAATTTCTGCAAGCCTCAATTTCCTCTCCCCTGGGATGATAATGATGATGCTACCACCATACAGAATACGCATAATACCAACCAGGCTAAGCAGTTAGGTAATTAGCAATACTGAGCTCCATAAATGTCAGGTATCATTTTGAAAAAAAATTGTAGATTTTATGAAAAGTCTCCAGTTTTCATCCACGCTAGCAACAAATTTACAATTAAAAAAAAAAAAATACTGCAGAGGCCCAGAAAAATTCAACCCACTCACCTGCCTCCTGTTTGTGGTCTCTCTTCACGTGCGCGCCTCTGCTCCTGTGTGTGCGTGTTCGTGTGTGCGTGTGCATGAGTGTGTTCGTGTGTGTGCGTGTGCTTGCGTGCCCATGCACTTAAGTGTGTGTGTGCTCACGTGCGGGAGGGTGTTTGTGTGCTGTGCGCAGACAAGGCTACGGCCACGGAAGGTAGCGACTCCGGAGCCGTGTCAGAAAAGCCTCCCCTCTGTGGGCCTCCCTTGTCCCACGGCGGACGGGAAGGGAGTTTCTCTCACCAGGAAGAGGAAGAGGAAGGAGGACATCTCAGGGCTGGGCCCTGTGAGGGAGCCTCCCTTCAGCAGAAAGAAGCTCATGGCCCCCAAGGCCTACCAGGAGCCCACCACCCATCCCCAGCCCTGCCCTCTCCTCCTCCCGCACACCAGGCACACGGGCCTCCCCTGGGTTCCCTGAAAACGCAGGCCCCGCTCACCACAGGGCCCTTCCACCTGCTCTCTCCAGGCCGGGCCCCGCTCCGGCCTTGACGGGGCGAGCACTGCCCATCTCTCAGGCCCCAGCCCGCCGTCCCCTCCACAGGGAGGCCTTCCCTCACTGCCTCGTCTACCACAGCCCCCGGCACTCTGGGGACCCCCGGTGTCCCTGTCTTCTTAGCCCCCCTCGGCCTCCGAACTGCCTGTCTGCTGATTCACAACCCGTCTGCCTCCAGAATGTAGGTCCTGAAAGGTCAGGTGCAGGGTCCGTGCTGTTCACGAGGCCAACCCCGGAGGCTGGTCGGCCCGCAGGGGCTCCGCTGGGTGGTGGGGGTCCGGGGGGGGCGGCGAGCACGCGTGAACCAGGGCGTCCTGAGCGAAAAGACGCCGCGGCACGGCTGCCACCCCAGGCTTCTGGCAGGGCCGGAGCTGAAAGGTCCAATGAGCCACACGAGATCTGGGGGGGACGGGAGACAAGGGGCCCTGGGGCCGGGGAGCTGCCCCCCCAGCAGAGGCGCATCGGCTTGTGAAACCCAGCAGAGTCCTGCAGTCCCCGTGCTCCCTGGCCTCCCCGTCCTCTCCGTCCTCCCCGTGGTAACGCCAGACTGGCGGGGAGCGAGAGGGGACACTGCGGGATGCGTGCTCCTGAGGTCGGAAAGCCTCCGAAGGGCCCGCCAGCCAGGGCGAGGCCCGACTCAGGGAGGCTCCGGCACAGACAGGGCGGGGGGGACGGCAGGGGGGGGGCGACCGCTCGGTGTCACCGGTGTCACCGCTCTGGTGGCTGCGCCTTGGGGGTAGGGGGACTCCCACCTCGTCTTTTCTACAATGAAAATGTGCGACTTTTATCATCAGGAGGGAGGGGAGAAGGGAGGAAAGAGGAAAGCCCCCTTGTTTCTGAACACACTGGGAAGTACTGATGGGTGTGGACACTTCTGACTCAAGGCCCCCGGCCTCAGACCAGGGCATCGGGCAGTCGGGAGAGCCAACAGCAGATGTCTGCGCCCCCCAGCTCGACTGCCTTCCAGCTGTGTGACCAAGGACAAATCACCTCACCTCTCTGTGCCTCCCCTGCCAAACGGGACCCATAACCGGACTCTGCTCCCGGGGCTGCCGGCGGATGGCGTGCCTTCTGACGGGAAAGCACGTCGAGTCCCGGAGCAGGGGCCCTGCATGGATTCGTTTTTAATACTAAAACTGAGACAGGCCCCAGTGCCTGCCCGAGGGGTCACCCTGTGGTCCCCAAGCCCCTCCTGGCAGGTGGCACTGATCCGGGGGTGGTCCTGGGCTCCCGGGAAGGCCCTGACAACCCCCCCCACCACCAGACAGCCTGGGGTTCGTGGCCAACTGGGCAGAGCGGCGAGCGGCCGTCCCAGGCAGACTCACCTCTCAGCCTGTGCTAACAACCAGCAGAAGAGTGGTGGTCTCACTGAGCACCCAAATATGCCCCAGAGAGACCCATGTGCTCCTTCCCAGAACCTACGAATATATTACCTTATAGGGCCAGGGGGACTTTGCAGAGCGGATGAAAGGCCCTGAAATGGGGAGATGATGCTGGCTTATCCGGTGGGCCCCATGTCATCACAGGCTCCTTGTCAGAGGAAGCAGGGGGGGGCAGAGTACAAGAGAGTCTGGAAGAAGCTATGCGTGGAGTGGAAGTAGAGGCAGAGGCCGAGGAAAGCAGGCGGCCTCTGGAAGGTGGACAAGGCCAGGACACAGAGGCTCCCCCGAGCCTCCAGAAGGAACCGGCCCTGCTGACAGCCCAGTGTTAGCCTGTAAGACCCATTTTGGGTTTCCAACCTCAGGAAGGTTGTACGATACAGATTCATGTTGTGTTACCCCCTTAAGTGTGTGGTTATCTGTTACTGTCATAGAAATGCTTTGTGGTCGGGTCTCTCCTGCTGGAACAGGACCAAGGATGGCACCTGTCTCTCTCCCTGTGAGCACCCAGCAGTGGCACACAGTAGGCCCTCGGTATTAGTGGACTGACTGCCATGGGAAGAGCTGGGCCTGAGAGCCGGGCCAGCCCGACAAGGAGAGAACCAGGGCTTCCAATCTTCACACTTTCTTTCCTCTGTCAAACGTGTGGCATAAAATTCAAATGAATCAGCTATTCCAAGGGCAAAGTTTTAATTATATTCCTGCCTCATTCTCTGCTGACAAGAATGTTAACTCTCTGCTAACCCCAGCGTGGACTGTCACGACGCTCCTTTCCTCTGTGGCTCGGAGGGGCTCCCGTCCCCTTCTGTCCGGGCGACCACAGCTCCTCCCAGCCTCCTGGGCTCTTCACTGTGTAAGGAGCCAGGATCCCAGGCGGCGGGCCCCAGGGCGATGAAGAGCTTGGGCTCCAGCGGATGCCAGCACAAGTCTCAGCTTCAAGGCATTAGCTGTGGGACCCCGGGAAGCTGGCTTCCCTCTTGGAGTTTAGGCTGCTCCCCTGGGAGATGGGACAGGGAGGGTGCTGACTTTGTAATGTAGCGGGGAGAAAAATGAGATATCCTACGGCTTAGCCTGGGGCTCCCAGAAATAGGATGCAGGTGAGGTAAGTCAGCAGTGAGGCAATAGGGCGTGGTGGGGATTGTGGTAAGCTGCAGGACATGGGCCCCACCTGAGGGGCCGCTGTCCTCAGCTCTACAAGAACACAGCCCACAGCTTGGAAATGTTCTACTTCTCAATCTGGGTCAGACTCATATGGGAGTTTATGTGTGTAAAAATTCACTGAGCCATACACTTATGATGTGTACACTTTATGTATTTATAAGAAATAAACCCCGAGATTAAAGTATTTAAAGAAGAAATATGGGCTAAGTGCTATCCAAGCTTTGAGTTTCTGCAAGCAGCTTAAGAGTCAGATTTTTATTTTGAAAAGTACCCTAATTTTTAAGTGGGGTGCTTAATATAAATTCCTATTTGTCATATTTTTAAAAACACCACGTAAGCACAGACCCTCTTTTGCCACCAAGCCCCTGCACCGGGTCTCGCGCCCAACACTCTTGAGGCCAGATCGGCATCTCAGAAGAGAGGACAAAAAGCCCAAAATGAGCCCAAGGATCTCTCAAAGAAAGCTCATGACCCCGGACACACCTCTAGCTGGTTCACTTTAGCGTAGATGCTGCGCATTTCGGTCACTTTGGCCTGAAGGAGCGGGATGTTTTCCTCCAAGATCTGTGACGTGTCGCTCCTGATCTGCAAGAAACAAAACAGCTCATCAGGCCCTCTGCCCAGGTACCCCTGGGTCCTGCCCACCTCTCGGCTGGCCCAGGGTCTGCCGAGACCTGGCGGATGACAGCCAAGATGTCGAGCATCGTCCTGCACGGGGACGGGCCCGGGAACAGCCCAGAGGCCCAGGTGGGGGCCAAGCCCACCACCTCTCGGGCTCCAGACCTACTCAGCTGTTACTGAACCACCAACTTGTTCTCCCACAAATACCTGACGATACCAGCTCCAAATGAAAGAGCCCCATTTTCCAAACCACTCAACTGGAGTCAATGGAAAGAAGCGGAATCTCTTCTCGAAACCCAAGTTGAGAGAAGTCTTCACTGCACTGAAATTAATACTACTACTAAGTTGCTACTAAGTTGCTACTAATTACTGACGTTCATTAATAATGTGAATGAAAACCATAGCTTTCGTGGACCCAAGGGTGCCCTGTCTGTTGATGTCTCACGCTGCATTCCCCACACACAGCATCTCACGTGAGTTTCAACTGCTTCTGCTTGGAAGGGCTCCAAAAGTGCCTCTGACCTTTAGGAAGCCACATGCTTCCCTTCATCACTGAAATCGGACACCTAGGCCTCGATTTTCTTCAAGAGCCAAAGGACCAAGCCTAACCCCTTGGCGTGTGTGAGACAGAGACATGCCATCTCCACGGAGCAGGGGGGCGGTGAACCTGGCTCGCAGATGCTAGGGAGCATTGGGATTCCCTGAGACCCGTCCAGTGCGACCTCCCCATCTGGGGTCAGCTGCGAATCTGTGTGTTCAGCCAAGTTCCAGGGCCATGCTGGAGCAGGGGTGTGGTGGCGACAGTCAGAGAACACCAGCGGGAACACTAGGAGCTGGATGTAGGACTCAGCCTGGTGTCTGAGTTTAGGCCTACCCACCGCGAGCTGTGCGACCTTGGCCAAGACACCACACCCCTCTGAGCCCTCTTTGCTTCTCAGGACAGGGAAGTCAGTCGTGGTGGTTCTTGCTTCCTTGGCGTGAGGTGAGGAGAGAGCATCTGGCAGAAGTGTTTGGCTCATGCAGGCACCTCCTGACATGGTCCCTGGTGACCACTGCCTCCTGGGAGTCACACCCTCTGTATTCACACCTGCTGTATTCACACCCGCTGTGGGATCCTCTCCCCTGGACTATGAACCGGCCCTGGAGATTCACTTCTAACAGAGAGGACTCAGCCAAAAGGAGAGAGGTCAGTCTGGAGAGAAGGTTCCAGACGACCGTCCCTCCAGCTTGCTGGCCTTTTCTCCTTGCTCACGCATGCTCGCTCTCTCCCCCATTTTCTTTATCACCTGGCCTCTCCGTCGCCAGCCAACTGCCACAGCAGAGAGACCCACGTGGCTAGAGACAGAGGGCAGCCTCCGGAACTGAGGCCACGCGACCGCTGACATTGTGGACGCGGTCCTGCCCCGGCTGAACCGACACCTTGCCAGGAGCCCGCGTGAGCAGGACCCCAGGGACCACCCAGCGCAGCTGCACGGACGCCTGAGCCCCAGGCGCTGCCTGGTAGTGAGGACCAAGAGTTTTGGGACAGTGTGTTAACCAGCAAGAAATAGCGAACACAGTGACAACTCAGCACGACATTTTAATTTCAAAAATGATTGGAAAACTGTATCCGTTTTTCCTCCTTTTCCTGCCTAAAAACATGAGGCTTCTTGTGGTCATGGAATTCTGCTCCTGTCGCCCTGTGGGATGACACGACCCTCCCCAACCCCATTCCCTGAGTGTCCAAAACCAGACTCTTCCCTCCTGGTTCTCCAACTCTGGTCACGGCGCTGCCATCTCCCGGGGCAGCCGGCTCCAAGTCACTGCCCTTGGCACACTCCTGTCCCCCGCCCTGGCCCCACAAGGGCACAGACAGGTCCTGAGAGGCTGGCATCTGGCGGCATGCTGCCTGGCCCGTCTCTGCCCTGACCTCCCTATGCCCCGGTTGCCTAATCTGCACAAGTACTTCTCTTGAAAGAAGGCTCTGGAGGTTAAGCGGGACCATCTCTGGCTGGATGGGACCCACACATGCACCTCGTGTGGCTCGCAGAGTGTCTAAGTTTTTTAATTTGACTTAATTTCCGACTTTAAGATTCAAGCGGGGTTCTTAGGAGAAAATAAGCCCCGGGAGAATCTTCTGGTGCCAGAACGTAAGGGAGTGTTTGTTGTTTGTTTTTAAACTTTTTTCTCGTAGGTAACCTCTGTGCCCAGCGTGGGGTTCGAACTCACGACCCTGAGCTCAAGAGTCGCCTGCTCTACCTGTGACGGGGCCAGCCAGGCGCTCTGTAAAGGAGTGTCTACAACGACAGAGGACGGGGCTTGTCTAAGGACCACAGGGCCAACCAGAAAGGGCCGAAATGGCCGAAGCTGCAATAAAGGGGACAACAGAATACGTAAGGCGGCATGGGATTAGACCACGAAGGACAAGATGAACCCGTGCGAGTCTGTCAGGAAGAAATGATGGGACACAGGCTACAGGAAGGGGACCACGGGGGCCACGGGCCCCCCCATGATCCCAGGATCACCTTAGCTCGGCGGATTCTCTCCAGAAACCCGCCACCCCCGTCCAACCGCCATAAAAATATCAGACAAACCCAAGCTGAGGGTCTTCCACGAAACACCTGACCAGAGCTCCATGAAACTGCCAAGGTCGTGAAATGCCAGGAAAGACAGAAAAGTCACGGGGGAGGAGACCAAGCGGACAGGATGACTGAAAGCAACGTGGCATCCTGGACCAGAAAGAGGGCGTGAGTGGGGGAGCCCGCAAAAGGAAAATCGAGATGGAGCTTCGTGAGCAGCAACACGCCCCTGCTGGTTTCTCAGTTCCAGTGAAGGTGCTGTGGCCGTGGAGGTGCTCGCCCCGGGGGGAGGCTGGCTGGGGGGCGTGTGGGAACCCTCTGCACCACGCATCCTTGCACGCTTCCTGTAAATCTAAAACTATTGCAAAACAAAACATATAAACCTGGCTTTAAAATGCTCATGTGATTAAGCAGGGCTTTACAAGGTGTCTTAAAAGTCAGCCCCCCTGGCAACACTGGGCCGACGTCTCCCAGGCACGGAAGGCTGGGCTGAACAGGGGCTGGTCCCCCCGCGGTGGGGCATGAGCTCTCCGGTGACACAATCACCACCCCTCCCTAATGCCTCACCCCCAACCCCTTCACTCCGGTCCAGATCCTGCCTGGCTCCCATGGGCACCTGCATTTTTTGCCCTCGACAGGGGAAAAAGCCCTCACTGTCTTCCCTTTCCTCCCCCAGGGCCAAATCTCTAGAGACATACCCATCCCCCCCCCCCCAACAAGGCTAAACTCTGGAGAAATCCCCAAGGTTCAGTGATGCAACGAAGAGCAGATAACTCAAGGTAGGGTCAGAACACGGTGGACCAAAAGCAAATCTTTTCCTTCTGCTAATTTCTAAAGAAACAAACAGGGTAAGAACAAAGAAAATCAGGAGGGTCTGGTCCTGGCAACTCACCCGCCAGAGAGAAGGCAATGGTCCAGAGAGGAGATTCATGGAGCACATCCTTCCCCTCTCTAGCTCTGAGGGAAGCCAAGGAAGAGAGGGTCTGGGCCAGGCAAGAGGCCCCCTCTCTGAAGACACCTCTCTGTTTACTGAAATCGTGGGCAATAGGGGGCAATCTACACCTGCCTGGATGGCAGGCCGCATGTGGGGGGGGGGGAAGCAGACAGGAATCCTTGGGGTCTGAAAGGCCCCTAAACCTTTCTTGGGGTTCCCTGATGAGCTGGGAACAGGAAGGCGAAAACAAGGGCGGGAGGGGCACAATGTCAGCACCTCCATGAACCTGCGCCACACGCTGAGTATGGGCCCTGTGAATCAGAAACGATTGTATCTTCAACCTTTCCTGGCTGAGGACAAAGCAAAGACAGGAAAACAAAATGAGCCAGCCCAAGGTCACAAGGCTACCAAGTAGGAGATGGCAGGTTCCTGTCCAGGTTGGTCTGAGGCCACTGGTGACATCAGAGGTCTGCATGCATGTTCTGGGGGGCCGTGCGGAGTCAGCCCGCATCATGTCTGAAAAAACCAAAGCGTACCCACGCCAGGCGCCATGACCTAAAATGAAGGGTATTTCCCTTAGAAGCGCAGATTTCTAGCTTCTTGTGAAAAAGCAGAGGACCTGGCCACCCTGGGTCCATGTCCCATGTGACAGGAATCAGCTGGAGCTGGGTGACAGCTGCCCCCTTTGGTTAACCACAGTCCCCACCGCTCCCTAGAGTCTCCCCGGCATGGCGTCTGTGGCCGCCCTGTGCGCTCTCTTCTTACAGGGGGAGTCAAAGGAAAGCAAGACGTTTCTTTCCTCACACACTTCCCATGATCACGTCACACACATCTGAGCAAAGAGAGGTCAGAGAAGAATCAGTGCGGGCTGAGCCTCTGCCAGGACGAACCCCCAGCCAGGTTCATTGGCCTGAGGACCTGGCAGACCCTTCCCCAGCCTGGTCTCCGACCTCCCCAGAGCTGGCCAGTGGCTGTGGGGGTTCTCACTGAGCAAAGATGGCTGTCCAGGATGATTCAGGGCCTCCAGGAAGGAGAGCCAAATGCACTTGACCCAAGAACACACACCAATGCCAAATGCAAGTACTGGCCCAAGGCCAACAAGGAATTTTCTCCATCCATGTGAGCGAAGGAAGAGCCTGCTCCCTGCCAGGGGTGGGGTTCTGAGGGCCCGGACAAGGTGCCCAAACTCCAGAGGGCGCTGAGCTGAAGGCTGTACAAATCCACCTTCTGGTGCTCTGATGATGACGATGGTGATCTCAGGAGCCACCACGCACAGGTCACCTCATACTGATCCGGCACCCGGCTATGCAATTATTTTTAACTGAATATAGGAAATGACAGCCGGCGCAGGGCTCCGGCCTCAAGTGGACAGCTGGATGAATGTGTACGTGTGTCCGCATCTGTGTTGGCCCAGCCCGGCCAACGTCTAGAACATCCCACCACCCGTGAAGGCTCCGGTCACAAGCGCCCTCCCGAAGCAAACCACGATCTGGCTTCCTGGGCGTCCTGTGTCTGAGTCCTTTCACCGGGGTTCATGTTCGTGAGGAGCACCCATGATGTCGGGCCACTTTATTCTTCTGCATTCGGGTGGCTTCAGGTTCGGGGCATCATGAGCGAAGCTGCTCCGAACACTCGGGTGCGGGTCTTTGTGGACTCTCGATTTCATCTCTCCTGCGCAATCACCTCGCATTACAATTGCCGGGACGGACGTAGGGTCAGCGCATGTGTGACTTTGTAAGAATCTGCCAGACTGTTTCCCAAGCGCCTGTGCCATTTGGCGTGTCCACCGGTGCATGAGCAGGCGCCTCTGGGCTCCAGGCCGCCCACACGTGCTCCTGTCGGTCTGCTTCATTGTGGTCAGTCTAGAGGATGTAACGGGCACATCCCCGCCTCATCGAGTCTGCACCCTAACTCTTAGGAGAAGGACACTGTTTGCAGATTAAGGAGGACTACAAATTCTTCCCATTCCTTCCATGGACACCCGGGGTCTGTGCCCTCTCCCCCTGGACCTGGCTGTGCTACCTGACTATTTCAACCAGTAAAACAGGACAGGACTGTGTCAGTGTCCATACCGAACCCTCCAGAGACCTGGCAGCTTCTACTTCCCATCTGTCGGAATGCTTGCTTCGGGAGGCCGGATGCCACACTGCAGAAGCCCAGGTTAGCCCCGAGGAGAGGCTGCACGGGGAGAAGTTACACCAACCAGCCCTGGCCACGCAGCACTCCCAGCCCAGACACCAGACAAGAGGAGCCGCCTTGGACATCCCTGCCCCAGCAGGTGGCACGTGGCTCAGATGAACCAACCCCTCTGTGCCCTGCCCTGGCCCACACTGGTTGTTGTTTGACACCTCTAAGTTTTGGGGTAGTTTTACGCAGCCATAGATAATCAGGACCATTATGCCTATTTTACAGAAGAGAAAAGAAAGACACAGAGAGGGGACGTGCTGTGCCCGAGGCCCCACGGCAGGAAGAGTCAGAGCTCAAAGTGGCAGCAAATAGCATTATATCTAAGGTCTAAACAGGTGGCAGGCGCAGGGTCGTGAATTCCAGCCACACAGAGTGATCGGGATGGGCTGGCTGTGGACGTTAATGCGTCAGACAGGAAGCTGGACTCCACTCCTAAGAGCCTGATTCTCTCTGGACTGTGCACCAGGGAGCCTGGCCTCTCTCAGACTTCTAACGTGATCAGTGTTTCCAAAGGCCAATGCAGGGACCCAGGAGACAGTGTCCATGGTGTGACATCACCTGCGCCCCCGAGGTCCACCCTCATTCCTAGCTCGGATCAAAGTCAGGAGGAGGTGCCAAGCCAGGGCTGGGAGCGGACACCTCTCTCTGTGCCATGTGCACAGACACACCAGGTAAACTGAGCCTCAGCTGTTGGGGCGGGAGGATTTCCATAATCGGAACGGCGTCGGCACTGAGCAACGTGGCAGGGGCCACAGAAGAATCGTACTCGACACGTTCTCTTAACGCAGGCACACCCGTTTACAAAGGAACTCACGAAATGGTCTTCGCTCCCGTGGGGAACCCTCTCTCTTCCCTTTCGTGAAATGCAGGACCCTCTTGTGTGTGGCTCCATTTGCCTGCTTCCCGTAGGGCGTGAAGCACAGAGAAACATACTCTGCCATAAAGCACACAAGCACGTGACAGATGCACCTGGCAGGTGGCCGTGGAGTCGGGGAGCCCCCACAGGAGCCGTGGACGGTGACCAGCTGGAGAGCTCTCGCGCTGTCCACAGCGGGGAGGCCACTACGCCCCTCTCGCTGATGCTGGCCGGGGTGGACCAAGCACCCCAGGGGAGCCAGATCTTTGCTCTTCCAAAAGAAGCCAGAAATCCTGCTTTTTTTGCATGACATTCTATAAATGTCAGCAGCAAATTCCTTTCTCTTTTCCTTCCAGAAACATCCAACATATCTGCAGGTGGGACTGGGTCCATGGGTCATGTGCATGATCTCAGGCTTAACATCTTTGCATAAATCCATCTCCAGGCTTCTGGTTAGGGGAGGGCCTTGTCGGCGCTGCCTGACACCTTGGCCTCCAGGTGACACACATACAGGCTCCCCCCACCTCCCCTGCCACCCAGGAACCTTGACAGTTTCTAAGGCAGGGTGGCTGGGCACCTCTCCCCATCCTGCTCCGAGCCCTCCCCTCGGGCAGAGAGTGGGTCTCCTTTCAAGGAGGAGGAAGGCTGAACTTAAGAACAAAGTGTCCCTGGGTCACCAGTCCACGCATCCTCCAAATCCGCCCCCGCCTGTGGGCGCCCACGGTCCGCACCGTGCCCAGCACAGCATACCCACGGGTCGGTGCCTCTGCCTGGACGCTCGCCCTCCCCAGCGGCTGTTCCTTCTTCAAGCCCCAAATTAATCACCACCTGTTCTGCAAAGCTTTCCCAATTTCCCAGGCAGAATTTAACGCCTCTGCTCTTCTTCTTCTTCTTCTTCTTCTTTTTTTAAAGCAAATTAAGTCTTAGGATCACGTGCCCAGTTCCTTCTAGACCCTCTCTCCCTCTTCAAAACCTCTACAGTCTCCCTTTGCCCCTTGAACACACCTTCAGGCTGGTGCTTCAGCCCTGGGTGACAGCCCTGGTCACACGGGCGGCTCCGCAGCGGGGGGAATGGAGAGAGAGCGGACTCTCTTTGCACCTCAGGCTCACCAAGGCGCCCAGTCAGGGAAGGTGCCCAATGGCTGGGGATGAAGGAAGGACTAGCCGGGCTGTTTAAAGTCTGTCTCAGGGCGCCTGGGTGGCTCAACTGGTTAAGCGTCTGCCTTCGGCTCAGGTCATGATCTCAGGCTCCTGGGATCGAGTCCCACATCCGGCTCCCTGCTCAGCGGGGTCTGCTTCTCCCTCTCCTCCTGCCCCTCTCCCTACTTGTGTGTACACACGTGCTCTCTCTCTCCCCCTCTCTTGCTCTCTCTCTCAAATAAATAAAATCTTAAATAAATAAATTCTGTCTCATTACCCGGCTCCACCTGGACCCACACCCAAACTAGAAAATTGGTTCTCTAGAGAGAAGCACACACAGGTCCTCTTGGGGACGTTTCTGTCTTGTTCACTGTTGTGTCCCCGAGGATGGCATGAGGTAGGTCTGTGGAATGAATGGGATGACACGGCGCCCATCGTCTCGCGCCGCTTCAAGGAGAAAGGGGGCGACACGGAAAACACGCTCCGCACCATGCCCGGCACCAAGTAGGTGTTCAATAAACGTCCAAGGCTGCTGTTACTGTTACACCCTTGGGCTCTCACAACACTTCCCCGGACATGTGCTTCACAGGGGCACAAACCTACCCCACTGGGTCCAACGGGGCTTCCTCTGCTCCGGGGCAGGTGGGGGCTGACCACAATATGGAGCTCTACCCTTCGGGCCTTTGGGCAGAAGACTTAAGCCTACCTCTCAGAAGGGTGCTGAGAGTTTCCAGAAAATTCCATCATTGCTCCTCAGGGCCCCACACCTGGCTGGCTACAATCCTGGGGACGCAAGGATCTAGAGGAGATTTTTACAGAATTTGGAGTGGAGACCTTGTCTTCTGGGCCTAAGTCACCATCTTCCATCTTCTCCACCAAGCCAAGGGGATTTGACTCAACAGAAGAGAGTAGGAGGCAAGAGCCGGGAGAGCAGAAGGATTTGGGAAGGAACCTGATGCCCAACCCTGCCTGGGGCTACAGCCTGGGCTAGAGGCTCCTCTAGGCCTTGCAGGCCTGAAGCCATTTCCTGCCTGTCTCCATGTTTGCCTGGCGGGCCGCGCAGAGCCGAGGAAAGTTAAATATAGTCTTAGCATCCCCGCTGCACGGCTCCCCGCATCGGTGCCCGAGAGTGCCACCTGGTGGCCCACTCCGGGCTCCTCGGTGGAATGAGAGCCATCTGGGGGGGATGGGCGCTATCAAGATGGCCGCCTCAGGAAGCCTTGGTGTTGAGAGCGCGCGACGGGGAGTGCGAGAGAGAGTGTGCGCGTGGCTTTCCTCTCACCGCTGGCTGCTGCCCCATTCCTTCTGGTTGCTAAATCACCACCAAAATGGCTTCCCCAGGAAACTCCAGGAAGGGCCTGGAGTCTGGCCTGGGCCTAAATCCACACCTCCCGGGCAGACACTCACCATGTCAGTCAGGCTGCAGAACTCTTCCAGCCTGAGGAGCATCCCCTCAATGGTCTCCTCCACCTCCTTCGCCTGAAAAGAGACAATTTCCTGGAGATTAGCAAGTGGTTTCCAGGGAGACAAACGCCCTTCACTTTTTTTTTTTAAAGCAACTAAATCTTAGGCTTATCTGCCCAGTTCCCTTCAGACCTTTCTTTGCAAAATCTCTCTTAGCCTCATTTAAAATCGTGATAAGCTGGGGGCGAACTTGACGCCTGTGGACAGAGGCCTGGTTCAAGCCAACACAGCCCATCCACTCGGTGCAGATTTCACAAGAGAGGAGATGAATGAAAACTTGCAGGAAAGAGGACAAAGCTACCCTTATCATTCCATTGTTCGGACGGGGAAACTGAGGCTCCGGGGTGAGGGAAGCCTGCTTGAGGTCACACAGGCAGCACGGGGAGGGGCCAGGATTCCCACTGAGCTTGAGTCCACAGCCTCAAAGCTCTTACACACCATAAGAAATGCCCCCTAACAAACACCACGGAGAGTTAACATGAGATGAAGAAGAGGTGGACGTAGAAACCCATCGTCGGAACAACACGCAAAGGACGAGCGTGGTTTACCAGAAAGGCTCAGAACCACACAGACCAAACTGCTAATGGTTAGGGGATGTACTTACACTAACCGATCATCCAATCTGAAATTCAAATTGAACTGGGCGTCCTGGAGTTCATTTGGCAACCTAGTAACGGCTCTTCCTTGGCCCTGGGGAGTAGGAATTGGGGAACAGGATCTAACAAGGGAGACTCGAGTGCTTTATGTTATCTGAAGGGTCCAAACCTCGAGGTACCAGGGCTGGGCAGTGATATCATGGGTGACATCAAGGAGTAAAGCAGGCCGCCGGGGCCTTGCAGTGATCTGAAAAGGGCTTGCCCAAATCTCGGAGAGCCAGCAGCCATCAGTAAACACAGACTCGGGGCTGCCAGAGCCTTCCATTTTTTCAAGAGAAGCCAGAAATTTTAATGTTATGGAAAATGTCCCAATTTTTAAATGGTAGCACGGATTCACGTCCTGCCAAGCAAGGGCCAAGCATGACCGTGAAAGGGTCTGCTGGTCTACAACCCCGTTCAAATCGCTTGTGCAGAAATCAGCTTGAACCTTTTTCTTCCCCCCTCAAGTATGTACCGTGTTCATGACATCTAAAATACCTGGTTTTTGGTTTGGTTTTGTTTCTGCAACGACCAATTGTTTGGGAAGGAAGTTCGCCGAGAACGCGAGCCACTTGCTTGGGCTGAGCAGGCCAGACCGTTCTGCTGCAGGGAGGCGACACCAGACACTTCTGGGCAGGCCTGGTACCCGCACCCCGACACCTGAAGGCTCCCCTCCCCGCCCACTCGTCCCGGCTGAGAGGCTGACGCCCCGCCAGGGCCCGCTGCTTGCGGCAGGAGCCGTCGCTACCACAACAAAATAAACGGCTGTGCAAAAAAAACATCTTTCCGGCTGGAGTAAAAATAGTACCAAGTTGCAATTTTAAACTCTGGAACCTTCTTCTCACAGCTGGGACTATTTCTGTGCCTGCACGGGGGAGGCTTGACAGGGAAGGGGACTATAGCAGAGGGAGGCCGGAGAGACACACAGGAAGCTCTCTCCACCCCCCAAAAAGTAAGATCACAGGAGAAGAAACCCTTATTGCACTAAGGAGGGAAGAAGGAGGCAAGAGGCCCCAGCGATGGGAGACAGGAAGGTTGGTGCTTCCTTCTGCTCGCCGAGGGACGGACGAGACAGGAGAAGGGCACAGGCGGGCGGGGAGGGCTCCCTCCAGAGCGCGGGTGCGACACCCCAGACCCCAGACCCGCCGAGGAAGGCAACGCCAGCAGAGGGACCCGACGCCCTCGCCCCAGCTCGCGGGGCCAGCTCCTTCCCCGGTGGGGCCTGAAGCTCTCGGCTCAGAGGAAGCACATCTCACCCTGTCCTGGCACGTTTGGAGAGGAGGCTAGTCAGTCCTGGGTTCAAAGCCCATCTTCGCTTTGGCCAACCGTG
The DNA here is from genome assembly GCA_002007465.1 of Ailurus styani. NCBI lineage: Eukaryota > Metazoa > Chordata > Mammalia > Carnivora > Ailuridae > Ailurus > Ailurus styani. The sequence continues at coordinate 80,904 of LNAC01000171.1, read as the reverse complement.
GGACCTTAATTCGAGGGTTTGACTTCGGCCTTTCGCGCGGCTCCCCTGGGACAGCAGCCGCCACACCCGCCGGACAGGGTTGTTAGCAGGTTAACCTCACATAATGGATGTGGTCAAATCAGTTCAGAGAGGCCCGACACACAGTAGGTGCCTGATAAGCGGTGGCTTTATGTATCTCTCTCACTAGATAATAAAAACAACAGCTACATATGGATTATTTCACTTGATTGTCACAAGAACTCTACACAGCAGGGGCTCTAATTTCCCCTGTGGGTGGATTGAGAAACAGAGGACCAGAGAGCCTAAGTCAGTCACTCAGGGTCACACAGCTAATGAACTCTGAAGCCAGATTTGATCCTGAGCCCTCTGCGTCCAGACCTGAAGTCTGCAACTACCAAGAGGCTCCTTGGAGAGGGGGAAACTGTATTGCTGCCTGTTTCTGTCCCCCACCGGTCCCCCCACCTCCTGGGGCAGGGCCCCAAAGCAGGAGAGAGCTGGGAAGGCATTTGCTGACTGGCCAGCTGAGCAGGAATGGGCCCAGAGACATTCCCAACCAACAGGAAGGAGCTTGGGATTCGCCAACCCACCAGGCCCACAAATCACTCCCAGGACAATTTTCTCTCAAGATAATCCCCTAAGTGGCCTCAGAAAAGAGAGTCCTGCCGGCTGCAGCCCACACGCTGTGTCCCCAGCCCATCGGCAAAGTAAATGCCCTCGTCCTCCCGTGCCACTCCCCGGGCATGAATGGTCACACTCCGAGGGGAAGAAAGCATTTGGCTCGCCCGGCGTGACATTCGGGGCTCGGTTGGCGGGGATGGCAGGGGGGGCATTTCCAACGCACGGGAATCACGGCGTCTACTTGCTTACACCAGTCTCCCCAAGTGCCAATCCACGCTTCCCAGCCGGGCGTGCCAGGAAACAAGACGGGGCCGGCCCCTGCCCGTGGATGACAGGCACCCAGACCCCACAAGCGGGCCCTGCCCCGTGGGCGCCCCGGCTCGGCAAGTGCAACCGCCGTCCAGCGCTCAGGCGATGGGGGCATCCGCAGTGCACCTGCCCTTCTCAGCCTGCCCCATGCGCTGTGTTTGCAAACCCTCTCTGTGCCGCCTTCGGAAGGTGGCCTGAAGCCCGCGGCTTCTGTGCCCCACCCCCGGGCACCAGGCACGGTCCTCGCTCGCTGGTCCCTGCGCCCGTCCTCCTCTGAAAGGCCCCATCACAGCCACAGCCCTCGTCCGCGGGAGGTCCCCCACCCTACTGTCTCCCGGCCACCGAGGGGGCTACAGCTGCGAAACCAGACGATGGCCAATGCCACCGAGCGTCGGGAGCCACTGGAACCCTTGTGTGCCACTCAGGGGGGGCGGGAGGGGGTACGTGTGACTCGGTGCCACTGCTGTGGAAACCAGTCTGGAGCTCTTCCGGAAGGTGACACGCAGAGTTACCCTATGACCCAGCCGTAGAGCCCAGGGAACTGGAAACACGCTGTTCTTCCAAACCGTGTGCGTATGCACGCGAGCCCCAAAGTGGAACCAACTCAGGTCCGCCAAGCGATGAACGAACAAACAAAATGTGCCACGTCCACGCTATGGAAATACCATGTGGCAGGCACCTGGGTGGCGCAGTTGGCCAAGTGTCTGCCTTTGGCTCAGGTCACGATCCCAGGGTCCTGGGATCGAGCCCCGCATCAGGCTCCCTGCTCAGTGGGGAGTCTGCTTCTCCCTCTCCCTCTGCCTCTGCTTGTGCTCGCTCACTCTCTCTGTCAAATAAATAAGTAAAATCTTAAGAAAACAAAAGAAATGAAATATTATGTGGCAATCAAGAGAAATGTCGACTTGCTACATATTAGAGAATGGGTAATCCTCGACAACTTGAGGCTGAGGGAAAGAAGCCAGACACAAAAGGCTGAGCATCACGTGATTCCTTTGGGGTGAAAGGTTCAGAGACAGAAAGCGGATCGCTGTCTGGAGGTTGCTGGGCGGGGGGAGAATGAGGGAAGAAGTCCTAATGGTCGTAAACTTCCTTTCTTGGGGGATGGAAATGCTCTGGAAAGAGGTCATGGTGATGTTTGCACAACACAGTGAATATACTTATAACCACTGAACTGTATACTTAAAATGGTAAATGTTTTGTTACGTGAATTATATCTTAATTAGGAAAAAAAAAAAGTCCTCCCCTGGCCTCCGCCTCCCTCAGCAATCACCTAATTGATGCCCCATCAGCCCTATGCCATCTGGACCCTCCATCTGTTCTCCGACCTCACTGCCCACAGCTCACTCCCCGCCAACTACACCAACCACATCCTCACCTCAGGGCCTTTGCACCTGCTGTCACCATTATCAACAAAGCTCACTGCACATTTCCTTTCAGCCTTTGCTGAACCGTCTCTCCTCAGTGAGGCCTTCCCTGGCCTTGCAGTCCCCACCACTCCCTGTCCTGCACCAATTTATTTCTCTCTTCAGCCTCCATCACTGTCTAACATCTTATATATTTTGCCTGTTTTGTGTCATCTTCCTCCACCAGAATGAAAGCACCTGCCTACAGGGCAGGGGTCTTAGTGCCTTTCATTCACCTCTGCATTCCCAGGGCCTAGAGCAATGCCTGATACCTAATAGGGGCTCGGGCTTCCGGAGATGTCCCTCTGACACCCTCCCATCTGTATACCTTTGTGCAGTCTGACTCTTTCACCCTGCCCAGGAAGAGGCGGAATCCACTCCTCCTTCCCCCTAAACCTCGCCTGGTCTGTGACTTGCTCTGACCGATAAAATGGGTGCAAGCAATATTTTGTGACATCAAGAGACCTTGCAGCATCTGATTCACCCTCCTGGAAGAAAACAGCCATGTGAATTAGTCCCAGCAATGCTGCCGGAGAGACCACAGGACAAGAGTGGTGCGTGGAGGACCGAGCCGCCGAGCCAGCACCCACCCCCTGGCTTGAGTGAGGAGGCCACATTGCAGCACCCCAGCGGAGTTCAGCCCCCCAACTAAGCCCGGCCTGCACTATGGGGGCAGAACCGCTCAGGGGAGCCCCGCAGACCTGCAAAACCATGCATCATAATATGGTGGTTGTTTTCAGCCACGAAGACTTGGGGTAGTTTGTTACCCGGCAATTGGTAACCAATACAATGTCCAGAGAAAACCTGTTGCAGGGAAGGAGGGAGCAGGAAGCAAAGAAAAGTGAGCAAGGGAAGGAGGAAGAAACGGGGGCTACAGTGTGAGAACCCCTGCATGTTATGCTGTGTGGTCTTCACTACATTTGGACATCTCTGTGCCTTGGATTCCATTTGAAAGTTGGGAGAAAACAATCCTCAGACTCTGTCTTGAGATGGAAGCTGAGAAGGATCAATGAGGTAATTTCTCTGGGTTGCTCTCGGTGAGATGCCAAACGCATACAAAAGACGGGTGCGAGTGGGACCCTACCAGGGTCTCTGCATCCAACGCAGTGGACACAGAAGCCAGGCAGGAAAGGAATACTTGGGAATATGTTTTCTGCACTCTGCTTATTTTCAACTTCTCACTTTTGAAAGAGACCTTCTACTTTTCTCTAAGAAACACAGCAGCACATGCAGGATAATGAATGGCAGCTAATACTTAGTTTCCAGGCAGAGAGACAACAGGGAGGGGTAGGGATTGGGGCTAACAGGAGACCCCTTCCCCCTCTAAAGAGGGCAGCTGCTACTTTGACTCCAGCAGAGTGAACCAGGTGGGAAGGTGTCAATCCTGTTTTGTTCAAGACAAAGAGTGACCCAGGAATTTATGCAAACTTTCCCAGTTTGAGAATTTAAAACCCCCCAAATTAAAACACACTATGGCAGCCAAACAAACCTGTCTGCAGGCTGGATGTGGCCTTCAAACCACTGGCCTGTGTCTTTAAAACACAAGGATATATGGGGCGCCTGGATGGCTCAGTTGGTTGAGCGTCCGACTCTTGGTTTCAGCTCAGATCATGATCTCAGGGTCATAGGATCATAGGATCCAGCCCGACCTCGCATGGGGGGTGTGTCTGTGCTCAGTGGGGAGTCTGTCTCTCTCTCTCTCCCTCTGTCCCTCCCCCTGCTCGTGCTCTCTCTCAAATAAATAAATCTTTAACAAAATAAATAAATAAATAGAATGTAAGCATATATGAATTGTCCAGAACAGGCAAATCTATATAGACAGAAAACAGATCAATGAGGAGCATCGGGGAGCAGGAGCTAAGGGGTACAGGGCTTATTCCGGGGGTAATGAAAATGCTCTAAAATTGATTCGGGTTGATCATTGCACAACTCTGTGAATAAACAAAAAGTCATTAAATTGTACACTTTAATTGTACAGTATGTGTATTACATCACCATAATGCTGTTTCCACAGACACGTGCACACATATTTGAGAATCGTCCTAGGAGACCACAAGACCCATTCAGCCAGGCCAGGAACAGGGCCACTGAAGACCTATACCTTCTGCTGGAACACTTTTAGAGAAGTCAGACGTTGGATTTTTTATGAGAAAACACCCCTTTTTAGAATTTGGCAACTACTTAGCATTTTGCAAATCAAATCACGGTGCCAGCCCGAGGACACCTACCTGCAGCCCCATGGAGTTCCAGGGCGGGGTTTTCAGCTTTTTCTGACACTGAGCCTGGTGCCTGCCCCTGCCCCGGGGTTTCCTCCAGCCAGGCGGGGTGGGGGTTCCCGAGGACACGACCTGGGCGAAAATGAAGCAGCCTGAGGACCGTGGGACCTGCCCTCGCCCTGGGCACGCCAGCAGGAACGTCACCTCGCCTCCCAAAGCGGCTGTGGTGGCCCCTTCAGATGACAGCAAAGTAAAGGTCTTTTTAACGTCACTGTCCACTTCTCCGCCAGCCTGACAGAAGGCAGAAACAGCAGCCTCGTCTCTGCTCAGGATGGAAGGGCTGGGGTGATGGTCGAAAGCCTCTGGGAGCTGGGCCAGGAAGGACCTGACGTGGTCAGAGACAACCCACTTCCCAAAGAGGGGACACAGGAACTCCTTCCTCTCCGGCCCCAAAACGGGGCAAACAAGAGCTCCCATCCAGGCCTCGAGGGACCCTTGACCTCGAGGTTTGAGCCACTCCACTCCACTAGCCTTGACCCTGGTTTCGAAAGGCTTTATTTGGCAACAGCAACCAAGATTTAAAATGCAGGTACCCTTGGGCCCAGGAATTCCCCCACTAGGTGTTTATCTGACAGGCAAATCTCCACAAATGCACAGTGATGGGCGTGCAGAGCTCCTCCTGCAACAGGCTTCGTGGGGGTAAAGAAGCCACGTAACCCAAACGTCCATCGGGAGAGGAATGGCTGTCTGACCCGCAATCCGGACAACGCAATTCTGTTGAGCGTCCGACTCTTGGTTTCAGCTCAGGTCATGATCTCAGGGTCCTAGAATCATAGGATTGAGCCCGACCTCGCATGGGGGGGGGGGTCTGTGCTCAGTGGGGAGTCTGTCTCTCTCCCTCTGTCCCTCCCCCTGCTCGTGCTCTCTCTCAAATAAATAAATCTTTAATGGCGCCTGGGTGGCTCAGTGGGTTAAAGCCACTGCCTTCGGCTCAGGTCATGATCCCAGGGTCCTGGGATCGAGGCCCGCATCGGGCTCTCTGCTCAGCAGGGAGCCTGCTTCCTCCTCTCTCCTCTCTCTCTGCCTGCCTTTCTGCCTACTTGTAATCTCTCTCTCTGTGTCAAATGAATAAATAAAAATCTTTAAAATAAAAAAAATAATAAAAAAAAATAAAGAGGGCTTAGGAGACAAGGATTCTGTCACTTCATCACAATTTCTGTTGACATGTCCACACCCCTCAAAAAAAAAAATCTTTAACAAAATAAATAAATAAATAAAATGTAAGCATATATGAATTGTCCAGAACAAATCTATATAGACAGAAAACAGATCAATGAGGAGCATCGGGGAGCAGGAGCTAAGGGGTACAGGGCTTATTCCGGGGGTAATGAAAATGCTCTAAAATTGATTCGGTTTGATCATTGCACAACTCTGTGAATAAACAAAAAGTCATTAAATTGTACACTTTAATTGTACAGTATGTGTATTACATCACAATAATGCTGTTTCCACAGACATGTGCACACATATTTGAGAATCGTCCTAGGAAACCATAAGATGCTCATAGGGAGCGTCTTCAAGACAAATGGAGTGAAAGAAGCAGGACCCACCAACGGAAGGCTGCAGGCGGGATGGGGAAGGACCCGGCACGCCTGCGGGAAGGGGACACGGGCGGGTGGGAACAGTGGTGGCCCCCCGCAAGGGGCCAAGGAACTGGGCGGGAGGGAGCTCCCTCACTAGTCCTCGGCCACTGGGACCTTGGAATTTTGTGACGTGTGCCTATACCTCTTGTTTTTTAAAACAAAACTTATTTTTTATTTTTCTTAAAGATTTTATTTATTTATTTGCCAGAAAGAGAGAGAGAGAGAGAACGTGCGCACAAGCAGGAGAAGCGCAGGCAAAGGGAGAAGCAGGCTCCCTGCTGAGCTGGGAGCCTGACCGGGGCTCGACCCAAGGACCCTGGGATCATGACCTGAGCCGAAGGCAGACACTTAACCGACTGAGCCACCCAGGCGTCCCTAAAACAAAACATATTTTAAGAGCAAAACCAAGTCCAGTTTACTTTAAAAGAACGCCCAGGGGGATGACTGGGTGACTCAGTCCTTGAGCGACCGCCTTTGGCTCGGGTCATGATTCCAGGGTCCTGGGATCGAGCCCCGTGTCGGGCTCCCTGCTCAGTGGGAAGCCTGCTTCTCCCTCTCCCACTCCCCCTGCTTGTGTTCCCTCTCTCAGTGTGTCCCTCTCAGTCAAGTAAAAATACATAAAAAATCTCAAAGAAAATAAAAAATAAAAGAACCCCCGGGCCACATTTCCGTCACACTTGCACCAAGGAATTAATTCAGAACCCAGGGCAGCTTTAGGCAAACTGGCGGCTCACGTGGACGGTGGGCTTAGCTACTGCGTTTTGCAAACCAAGAGCTGGACTCGACAGTCGGCCTCATGTACGCAGGGCAGAGGGAACACCGGGTTTCTAGGCCTCCAGGAGGCCGTGGTGAGTGAAAACTCTGATCTTCAGCACCAACGAAGGGCTTGAAAGGGCCGGAATCCCCACCGCCCGACACTACTGCGCGCCGCCCTCACACCTGCTCCGTCCCTGAGGACAGAAGTGTCTCTCACGCGTCCTCCCTCCCAGCACCTGGCAAGGTGTCCACACCCAGCCCCTGCTCAATAAACACCTGCAGAACGAGGGGGTGAGCCTGCCACTGATGTTCCCAGCCTCCTAACCACGGGCCAGACGCCGCGCCCCGCGTTTCCTGTGGATTCACTCATCCAACCCCCAACCACCGGACGAGCAGCTGAGGCTCCGAGGGGCACCGAGCACAGGGCCGAGATCGGACCCCAGGCCGAGTGGCTTCAGAGCCCACGTCCCCCCACCACGAGGCCTGGGCAGGAGCAGCAGAAGTCCACACAGCCATACAGGCTGTCTCTGATGATACGGATGAAGCCACTCGGTGCTGTGGACAAGGCAGCAGGCAGGACAGACAGGCTCCCCCGTGGGTGTCGCGGGAAGCAGCTGGCCATCAGAACCCCCAGGGGAGTGTTTACCAGCCCAGCCCCCCAGCCCCGGGCCTTGTTCACAGGTGGCCCCCACAATCAGCAACCACACTGATTTTCCAACACGCCCATCAGAATGGAGAGCTTTCAGCAGGCCAGCGTCCACGTGGCACCCACGCCGGTGAAATCAGACTACCTGGGGCTGGGAGGGGGGCTGGGAGGGGGGTGGTACATGCAGCAGGCACCAGAAAGATTTTTTTTGAAGATCCCCAGATGACTCCATAGGGTACCATGCCCTATATCAGTGCTCTTGACCTTGGCTGTGCCCAGCCCCGCCCCTGGAGATTAATTTGACTTCATCTTCTATTTATAGCTGCATGAAATAGGTGCAGGGATTTTGCCGTGTGATTTGCTGTATACACCACGCACACCTCCGTGCCCCTCGCCTTTCTCCCCTGGAGCCGGGCACCGCGGGACGCCATGAACGGCCACCCAGAGCTGACGTCCCCTGCAGCTGTGAGTGTCCACTATGCGGACGCATCGCTGTCAATCGGCCCAAGCTGACAGGCACTGAGGTCATTCCCGATCTTTCGGAACTTCTCTGTCTTAAAGCTTCTCAGTTGGTGCTGAGGGTCAGCCAGCCCGAGAACCGTCCTCCGAGGCTCTGGGACCCTCCTGCAAAGCACGGATGTCCTACGAGAAGAGGTTGCTCAGACCCAGGAATGGCTCCTTCCACCGGGCGGAAAAACAGGAACTTCCTTCTGAGAGAAGCTGCCCCCTTCAAGCACCACCTTGGCCTTGGCCCCTCGCACCCCTAAAGGTTCTGACTCAGGGAACGCAGCCAGCTCAGGCCACGTCCCCTTGGACGGCTGCATCTGTGGTCCCCCTGCTCCCGCTCCAGCCCCTGGAACACATTCTGGAACCTGCAGCCGTGAGGCCAGGAACCTGATCATGGCTTTCTCCTGCTGATGGCCAGCCCTAGGATCGAATCCGGAGCCCTCCCCATGGCCCTACGCCCTGGTCTCGCCCTGCCCACTCTTGCCCTTGGCTGCTGAGGTCCCCCCACTCCCCACGCCTCATCTTTGCCCCTCGGGCCATGCACGTGTTATTGGAGCTTTCCCAGGTGATTCCTTCCAACCCTCCCTGCGTGTCCACCATCGTCCCTCTGCTGTCCCCTTCACGGCACCCAGCACCATTTAGTTATTCTGCTCGATCATGACTAGTCTGCTCATCTCCCTCACTGCAACGCCAGTCTTTGAGGCCAGGCACCCCCTTGGCCTCGCAGGCCTCTCCCTGCTCTACCGACTACGGGGCGCCTGGCTGGCTCGACTGGTTGGAGCACATGACTCTTAATCTCAGGGTGGTGAGTTCAAGCCCCGCACTGGGCATAGAGCTTACTTCAAAACAAAACCATAGACGGCCTAATATCTTAAATAAACCAGAAACTCGGAATTTTTCATGAGACTCCACCATCTAAGAAACCCTGTGTTGACAGATCCAATCACATCGGAGTGCTGGATTCAGCACTGCGGGCCACCCGTTTGCAAGGCCTGCTCTAGTCCACGTGTGGTTAAAAGACGCAGGTGCTTTCTCCGCGGTCATCCTCCGCTCGCTCAAGCAGAGACCCTGGGCCGGAGAAAGTGCCGGCTCGCTCTCCTCCCACACAGGCCACGAACCTCACAAGCCCGTCCTGTGTCCCAGCCGAGGAACCAAGGAGGATTCTGAAAGAGCCCGGCCAGGAATTCACCGGTGGCTGGGGATCAGCGCTGCCATTCGGGAGGGACCCGAGCGACTTGTCCTCGTAAATCAGGGCGCACCCAAGAGGCAAACACCTCTCTCTCTCTGCCCTCTTGAAGCAGCTTCTGGAGGCCGCCCTGAAACTCCCCCCAAAAGAGGAAGTTCCAACCAGAAAAAGAGAGAAAGTAAAACACACGAAAACCTGGTCGAACAGAATACAGGCACCGGAAACAGTAAAACACTCACCCGCCAGCCGATGTGAGCCAGCGCCCTGCAGCAGCGCCTCGGCCCTGGGCGACAGAGCGCAGTCCTGGGCAGGGCTTCTGCCCCCCTCTCTAGCCACACCTCCCACGGCTCCCCTTCCACCGCTTCTCTCCCATCCCGAGGGCACACTGCTTTGTTCCACCCCAGGTCCTCTGCAGGTTTTATTCCCTCTGCCTGCGTGATTTTTCGCCTCATAATCTGGCCAGCTCTCATTCACACTTTAGAGCTCAGCCTAAACTGCTGCCGCCTCAAGGCAGCCCTCCCTGACTGCACCCCAACAAAGTCAGCTTCCTCTTTCGTGCCCATTCCTCAGTGGGTACCGCTCAGGTCTCCGCTTCCCTGGAGAGACCCTGCCCGCCCCCTGTCTTGCTGACTCGCACAGAGACCCTCTACCACACCACCGCGTGCTTGCCTCCCAGGCCGCTGTCCCCATGTAGAGCTTTTGTGTGTGACGTATCTATGGCCCAGTGGAGTCCTGAGAGCGGGGCCCCTGCGTGTTTCCCTGCTGTCCCCAGCTCCTGGCACGTAGCAGAGGTTCAAGGTGTTGAACGCAGCAGGGCCCACTTCACTAGGAACCCCAGGACACTCCTAGGACTGGAGCCGGCTGGTCTGGGACCCATTTAAAAGCCAAGAGTGGCCCCAGGAGAAGGGCCCAGCTGTCCAGGCCTGTTCCCAGCCCAGAGCTCCCTTTTCCAGCTCACTGACCCATCTGCAAACGGCCTCGGCGCGGGGACCCGCTAATGAATTAAGCTTTAAGTAGAGGTTACAAGTGACTCTGCTCCTGCAGTTTCTGCTTCTTCTGGTAAATAAACTTCAGACAGCGCTCTAAGTGGGTTTATTGCCGCACGGAGCTACAGGGAGCTGGGCTCTTCATTACCTCGCTCACAAATGAGCGTGAGGCAGCCCGTGTCTGAGTTAAAGAGAGCCCTGAGTGAGAAAATGAAGTTAATACACGCAGTTTCTCTTGAAGGCTGTCCCTAATAGAGACAAAATGAAGCTGAGGTTTAGCCGCTGGGCACAATGACATCTCTCCGCTGAGAGCAAGGGAGAGAACGAATGAGAAAGACGCTCACACTCACGTTCCTTCAACCAGTGAAAAACTGTAAACAACTCAAACGCCTGTCCCCGGGAGCAGAGGTCCTAAATTACAGTCCCTCCAGCGGACGGCACTGATTCTGTGAGGGCCTCTGTTTTCTCAGCTGTAAAAGTGACCTAAAAACCTCCTGGCCACTGGGTCAGTGGGAACAGCGTTTGGCACACAGCTAGCACATACTATGTGCCCAGGAAATGGGAGTAATTATTATTTCGTTGTGGGATACAAGGAAGCCAAAGAATGATGGAGACCCGTGTTCTCCAACATGGAAGCCATGAGCCTCATGTAACTAGTGAGCACTTAGAATGCGGCTGGGCCAAACGGAGAGATGTTGGAAGTTCAAAACGAAAGCCTGATTTAGGGGTGCTCAGTGGGTGTGTCCAACTCTTGATTTTGGCTCAGATCATGATCTTGGGATCATGAGATCGAGCCCCAAGACCAGCTCCAGGCTGGAAGGGGAATCTGCTTAAGATTCTGTCTTCCTGGGGCGCCTGGGTGGCTCAGAGGGTTAAAGCCTCTGCCTTCCTCTCAGGTCATGATCTCAGGGTCCTGGGATCGAGTCCCGCATCGGGCTCTCTGCTCCACAGAGAGCCTGCTTCCTCCTCTCTCTTTCTGCCTACCTCTCTGCCTGCTTGTGATCTCTCTCTGTCAAATAAATAAAATCTAAAAAAAAAAAAAAAAAAGATTCTCTCTCCCTGGCCCTCTGCCCTTTCCCGCCCCTCACCTCTCTCTCTCTCAAAAATAAAAAAATAAAAAGCCTGATTTTGAAAACCTAGCACACAAAAAAGTAAAAATCTCATTTAAATTTTTTTTTACATTGATTACATGTTAAAATGACATTTTGGAGGCACTGTTATTTTAAGTATATTGAGACTAATTTCACCTGTTTCTTTTTCCTTTTTTATGTGGCTCCCAGAACATTTCAAATTACACCAATGGCTCATATTTGTGGCTCAGATTATATTTCTATTGGACAGCCCTTATGGATACATTCTGACATGAAAATCTGTCCATGCTATTTTGTAAAATTGAGATGTAATTCACATACCATAACATTCACCCCTTAAAAGTGTACAGTTCTGTGGTTTTCAGTATATTCACAAAGTTGTGCAACCATCACCACTAATTCCAGAACATTTTCATCACCCTGAAAAGTCCCGTGCCTTATCATTAGCAGTCACTCCCCATTTGTTCATACTATTTTGAGTGGAAAAAAGCAACTTCCAGAATAGTATTACAGTATCAAGTGGGGTTTTAGAAAAACTAACACATAGCATTATTAATATATATGCATATCCACATTTGTAAATGCATTTTTTAAGTATGTATAACGAGGTACACCACACTGTCGGTGATGGTCATCTCTGGGGACAGGAGTTAGGGACGCAGAGAAAAAGGAGCGGGTGCTCACCCTTTATTTGCTGTACTTCTGTCCTGCTTTTGAGATTTAAAAAGAATGAGCTGAATTCAAGCCTTAAATAACTCCAGGCCGACTTGGATAAGTAACTTTTTCACGGCACTGTTAACAGACTGGCTTCAGCTGGAAGATGAAGGGCCTAGTTTCAGAGCTACTTTTTATTCTGTGCTTTAAAATAGAAAGTACAGATAGAGATGAGGTATTTTCCCTCTTAGCAACAGCAGGACCAAGGCCCGGGGCTTCCCCGCACAGGCGCAGCCTGACCGCCTCCTCGCAGGCCTGGGGCCCCGCGCTCGGAGCGAAGGGGGCTGAGCGCCCGGCCGGGGACCAGGACCCGGGGGCGGCCTCCCCAGGGCCCCGCCCGGCAAAGGGCAGCAGCTCCGAGCGCGCCTCGCTCCCCGGTCCCGGCCGATGCTGGGAGCCCGGGTCGGGAAGCGACGCGAGTCTGGACCCCCGGGGGCCTTGTCGGCTGGAGGGAGGGAGCGGCGCGACCTGCCGCGTGTGTCTGGGCGGCGCCAGGCATCACCTCCCTGCAAAGGAGGGGGCCCTCGGGCCCCTGCGCCGCGTGCGAGAGGATGCGGCGGGGACGCCAAGGACTGGGGTCCTTGCGCTCCGGAGGCCGCACCCACCCTTTCCAGCCGCGGGGTGCGAGGGCCCACACCCCCCAACCCCGAGACCCGCCTTCCCCACCGCCATCCCCCGTCCTCTACCTCGGCCCCGGGCTCGGGGGTCAGGAAGAGCGCGAGCTCGCGCGCCCCGCTGCGCACGGGCTCTGGCCGGTCGGCGTCCACGAGCAGCATCAGGAGGGCGACGGGGTCCAGGTGGCGGAGGCTGCCGGGGAGCCGGTGGCCGCGTCCCGGCCTCGGAGCCCCGCCCCCGACCGGCTGCATGCCCCGTGGCCCGCCTGGAGGAGGCGGGGCAGGAGCGCACGGGGTCGCGGCCCCCACGCGCCTCCCGGAGCGCCGGGCCGAGTGGGCAGCGCCACCCAGTGGCGCGCGGCGCTCACTGCGCCCGGCCCTCGCACCACCTGGTAAAGCAAAGCTTCTCAAACTCGCCTGCAGATTGCCATCACCTGGGACCCTAGAAACTTCCCAAGTCCCGCCCACACACGGTCTCTGGGGCTGGGACCCGGGCACCAGTATTTTTTGAAGTTCGCCTGGTGATCCCAACATACAGCCGAGTTTGAGAACCGCCAGTATAGACCAGCCCTTTTCATTGGAATCCGGGCGGAGCCACGGTGCCCAGCCCCCACGGCACTTCAGACTGCCCGGGGGAGCTTTCAAAAGCCCGGAAGCCAGGCCTCACCCCGGCCCGATGCCGCCGGAATCCCCGGGGGTGGGGCTTGGGCATCAGGACTTTTTAAAGCTCGCCGGGTGTTTCCAGCATCCGGGATAGAGAAGGGCCATGCGGAGGAGCCTTTCATTTAAAGACCAAAGCCCCCGCCCCCAAGGCCGCCCTAACTCCAGCATCTTGTTTGCGCCAGGGGAAAGTCTTTTTAAATCTCAGGCGGAGAGTCCTGGGAATTAGGAAAACCGGGTGCAGCGGTCTTTTTCCTCCCAGGAGCGGATTTTAAAATAAACTCCCCAGGGGATCCGTAAATGCTCTAAGTTTGACCCCCCACCCGATACACACACACCCCTGGGAAGCTTAAAGGGGGCGGGCTGTATCCCCCCAAAACAATCTGAATGAGGAAAATCCAAAAAATGGTAAAGAGGTCTAGGGAAGTCTAAAGTTCTCATTTTTCCTATGACGTCTTTTTTTTTTTTTAAGGTCGCATTCGTGGAACTATATGGGCGACGCCCCTGGTCCCTCCCCCACCCCCATCCGGGTTAAATCTAAATGTAGAGTTTATCTGAGAACCCCAGGTAGGGGGCGAGAGCTCGCGCTCCTTCCGGCTTGTGCGTGATCTGTCCCCGTACAGTTCGTACAATTCCCACTTCCACATCTGCCTCCCGCTCATCTCTCCATCTCGGCCCAAACATTCAGGCCTTCGGGTCAGGGTCGCTTTCTGGAAAAATCTTGGCAAAGATTTGGGCCGCAGGTGGTTCTTGGCCGCAGGAGCTCACGGAACCTGAATTTGGCCATTCATGAGCGTCGTGATTTTCCTGATGCTCGGAGCCCTTCCTCTCATCACACAAGACACCCAGGAACCAAGACCAGACCCTCACCCCGGCAGGCGGGCTGGGATCCTGTCTCAGAAAAGCCCAGGACCGACTTCAGATGACTTCAGCAAACCTCCCCTGGTGGATGAGACTCAGGAACATAATGCTAAAAAGAAAAAAGAAAAGAAGAAGAAGAAGAAAAAGAAAAGACAAGTTGCAGAAGGCTCCGTAGGGCACGCTGCCATTAACATAAAGTTTTAAAAACATGCAAAACCACACTCTATATTGTGTATGGGACAGCCATGTGGAGTAGAAGCAGAAAGCTGCGCCCCGAGCGGTGCGGGCCCCATTCAGGAAAGCGGAGGGGGGAGGGGATGGAGGCGGATGAACGGGGTTTCAGTTAGATCTGCAACGTTTTCTTTCTTCTGCTGATGTTGGCTGTCAGAGTTAAACCTATTGGATGCCCAAAATGACTCATTAAGAGCAAGGCAAATAAAAGGCCTGGGATATTATCAGAAAGTGCAGCCGGCTCAGGCCCCCTTGCCCCGGAGATGGGGTGTCTGGGGAGGGATCCGCGCTCTTCGCCAGCGTCTCAACGATTTCTACCCTGGGCCGAGGTGGCTAGCCAGCAGTCATTTCGCTGTCGGGTTTTTTTTCCCCCTAAATGTGTGATTATGCCTTAGAAACATTTTGCTAAAAATACAGATGCCCGGAGCCCTCCCCCAAGTTTCTGAATCATTCTCTCTGGGGAGCTATAGGCATCCCGCCTCCTAACAACTCCGCAGATGATTGTGGTGCGCGCCCAAGTGTGAGAACGACCCCTGATCGGGGGCTCCCTCTTGCTGCGGGCGTTACCCAGGGACCCCCGTGGGAGGCCACATGCATGGTTTTCAACGAAGGGGACTGACGGTGCGACCACCTCTTGCCTCTCGGTGGCCCCGGTCCCCAGCTCTTGGGGACACCCGGGGGCAGGCAGCACGCCTGAGGCCTGGCTTGCAGCCTGCCAGGGCCGCACCCTGCCCAAACCAGTTTGAACCAGCTGCAGGGATGGAGCCGTGGCGTGTCCCCACGAGCTCCCTCTGGCGCCCAAGTTGGGCTCGGAGCTGCGGCTATGGTCTGGTGCTTGGGAGTCCTCCGCGGGTGCAGGCAGCGGGGCCCTCTCCCAGCCTGGGGCCGTAGCAGGAGTCCCTAGCTGGGCCCCGCGCGGGGTCACACACCCTGCCACCCCCCACCCCCATCTGGCTTCCCCTCCAGCCACAAAATGGTTGCCCGTCCGTGTCTTCTCAAGGTCAGTTCTCCCAGTTCAGGCCTCAGGCATACAAGGTTCAAGATTAGCAATGGTTCCCAAGCTTGGCAGCACATTGGAAACTCCTGGGAAGCTTCCAGAAAATGCCCATGCCCAGTCCCCACCCCAGAGGTTGTGATTTAATTGGCCTGGGGCCTGGGCCTTGCTTTGGGGACATTTAAAAGATCCCCCAAGCGATTCTAATCTGTACTATTCCGGTGCTCGCTTAACTCTGTGGGTGCCGGTGACCCTAGGGTCCCTCAGTATCTACCACAGTCCTCACGGCTACCGTGTCCTGCGTGCTTACTGCGTGCCAGGCACTGTTCACAGAGACGGCCCCGTGGAATCTCCATCACACCCTGTGAGGTAGGAGGGCCTTGCTGTGAGCCCATTTCACAGATGAAGAAACTGTGCCAAAGAGAGACAGAGAGGTGAAACCGATTGCCCAGCATTGTAACTAGTATAAGCAAGAGCCAGGATTTAAGCTCGGACGATCCGATTCCAGAACCCAACTCCTAACCTGCTTCGCACGCCATACTGCCTCCTACAAGATAACTCCTTCGGGCTCCTGTTGCTGCCTCCCTACTTGCAGCCTGGCCTGTTAGGAGAGCCCTGATGCCCTGCCCCTGTGCCAGCCCACTCTCTTCCCTGCCTTCCCTCCACAGCACATTCTAGCCATCTTCCTTCTTGCTCATAAACCTTCAGTGGCTCCCCAGTGCCCACAGAGTGAAGTTCAAAGACTACACCCCTGGCCCTACCTTGCCCATCTGCTTTTGCTGCTTTTCTCCTTGAACCCTAAAATGACAAACGGGAGCCCAGGGAGCAGGGCCAGGACCCGGGGGAGGCAAGAGAGGCATGTGGAGTACCTACCAACTCTAAGGGGACCTCACTCCTGGGGTCTCCCCACATTGCGTGCCCTGGGTGTCTTGCTTTATCTGAGTCCTGGCCCTCCCCAAATCCTTTTGTTGACCCTCACCCCCCAAGGTTAGGAGGGAGGGCCTGTGGGAGGTGATCAGGTCATGAGAGCAGAGCCCGTGTGAATGGGCTTATCAAAGCCGCCCCAGCGAGCTCCCCGGCGCCTTCCACCACGTGAGGACGCAGTGAGCAGCCCGCAGCCCAGAAGCCGGCTCTCACCAGACACCGAATCTGCTGGCGCCTGGATCTTTCCAGACTTTGGAACCACAAGAAGTAACTGTTGCGTATAAGCCACGGTCTGTGGGATTTTGTGAGAGCAGCCTGAACGGACTAAGATGTCTGCAAACGTGTTTGGTGAGGATAACATCATGTTTAAAGATGGATATCTTTTAATATGGTAGACTTTTATTTTTTTTAAGATTATTTGAGAGAGAGAGGGCTCCCGGGGGGCGGGAGAGAGGGAGAGAGAGAATATCCAGCAGACTGCACTAAGCACCGAGCCCACCGGGGGTGGGGCTCGATCTCACGACGCCAACATCACAACCCGAGCCCAGACCAAGAGCGGGATGCCTCGGCACCCCGACAGGGTGGTCTTTTACAGTTCGTATGAACCTTCAGACCCCTGACCTCTGCTGACAATAAAGGAAAGATCCAGAACCCACGAGCCTGCTCTGGGGCATGGCAGTACGTGGCCAGGGAAGGAGCTGCCCCAGTCTGCCAGTCTTCCGCACCAGGCCCCCACCTCTAAGCGACCTGTTGGCCCTTGGAGGTGTCCAGGTTTCAGCCTCTGGGGTCCCCTGGACGTGGCCCCACATCTGCATCCAGCATTCCCAGTCTGCAACGCCCTTCCTTCCCCAGAGCTGCCTCCGCCCGCCTTCAGGGACCCGGGGTCTGACCTGCAAGCAGATGTGCCCTTTAGTCTTGCTTTCTGAGAGCTTCCACCTTCTAAGTTGTAAATCTGCCCCCCAGACAGCAAGTTCCTGGAGGGCAGAGAATATGTCCCATGAATTTTTTTTTTCTTTTTCACCGTGGGGGTCCAGCAGGCTGCCTTTGCACATAGGAAGTCCTAAATAAACACATGTATCTAAAATTGAAGTTCTTCTGCTGCTTAGCATGTTTCCCACTAGCAAACTAATTTAGAACAGAACCCCTCTTCAAAGAGGCACAGTGAAAAACCAGGTTTTGAAATTCTCACTCGAGAGGGGCAGGACACAGCAAGAGCACGGTCCCACTCTTTGCCTGCAAAGGAAAGCTTCGAATTCTCTACAGTCATTCGATAGGGGTTTCTCCTACCTCCTTCCTTTCCAGAAACAGAGCTACACAAAGGGTCTCAGAGCCTGGGAGGCAAGGGTCAAGGTTCAAACTGCTCCGTGCATGTCTGCATTTAGCTCTACAGGGAGAGCCAGCCCGGATTTGAGGATTTGAGAAGCAAGACGACAATGGGGGTTTGGAGGAATGAGGACTTCTCCCCCTTCCAGCTACTGGGATGGGGGGAGCCGGGTCATTTTCCCTGGCTCCAGCTCCGCAGGAGTGGGTGGAAGTTGCTGCTGGATGCACGGAGGTCCGAAGTGCAGGACTTGGGTTGCTGAGGCATGAGCTGAGTGCTTCCGGGGACTTCTCATCCTGGGCTCAGAGCATTCCAGCTGTTCCTGCTCCATCTGGGGCCAGCGGGTCTCAGGAGGCTCTGTGGGCTTCCGGATGCTAAGCCCCAGCACATCTGACATCCCAGGCAGCAACTCCAGGGTGCTGGGGCAGCACCCGGTTATCACACTTGGCATTTGTCAGCAAAATGTGTTGAATATTCAAAGTGGGCTGAATAAAGGCCTTAAATAAACCTCAGGTCAATTCACCTTGGGTTTGAAGGCCAATGAATGTCTGCTGAACCGAGTGTGTGTGTGTGTGTGTAGAGGGGATGATGGTTTTTAGAGCTTCCTGGATTTCAAAATTACAAAAAAGGAACTGTAGACTCATTTTCCTATTTCACATTTGGGGAAACTGAGGCTCCACGGCCCAGGCCCATGTGTGTAAAAGTGAAGCAGCGTCAAGGTTTGGACCCACAGGCTTTCTATGATCACACATGGAGATGGATCTAGAACACATCAGAAGACATTAGAAAGTTAGAACTGTTTTGGGTTTTTTGTTTGTTTGTTTTTTAAGATTTTATTTATTTACTTGACAGAGAGAGCACAAGCAGGGGAAGGGGCAGAGGGAGAGGGAGAAACAAACAGACTCTCTGTTGAGCAGAGAGCCCAACATGGGACCTGATCCCAGGACCCTGGAATCATGACCTGAGCCAAAGGCAGATGATTAACCATCTGAGCCACCCAGGCGCCCCCCCAAAACAGTATTTGGGACAATACACTATTTGGAACTTCTGAATATATTTGCTTTTCTGTTTCAGGAACGTGTATCTCTGTTCACTAGGATTCAAAGGTCCTTTTCTGTCCTTGGAGTACATGGTACAGCGTCATGCATACAGTAGGCACTCCATAAAGGATTTAACTGCTGCATATGAAACCTGCAGTCAGTTCAACAGCAAACAAAAAAGCTGAGAGGGGCCTCAGGTTATAACAATGGCCAAAATTAAACACGAGGAAATTTTGGGGGAGAAAAGGCATTTCCCTTAATGACAATGT
This sequence comes from Ailurus styani, assembly GCA_002007465.1. Taxonomy (NCBI): domain Eukaryota; kingdom Metazoa; phylum Chordata; class Mammalia; order Carnivora; family Ailuridae; genus Ailurus; species Ailurus styani. Next base: position 61,915 of record LNAC01000171.1, on the reverse strand, counting down.
GGGAAACCCTGTCTTCAGCAGTTCAATTGACAAATATGGGGAATTTTTAAATTAACTTGGAGTTTATCTTAAGACAGTTAAATAACACACCTGCTAAAAGGCAAATGAGAAAGAGGATGCTTTTCTGAAAAATGCAGAGCAAAGAGCCAAAAGCAGAACATCCTGTGGCCCCAGATGGCCCCTGCCGGGTGCAGTGGGTAGCTTTGAGAGGGAGCAACGAATAGTGGCTAATAGCACAGACTTCAGAGTCAAACCGTCCGGTTTCAAATTCTGGTCCCCACCTAAAAGCTGTGTGACCTCGGTGGAGTTTCTTAACTTCTCTGTGCCTGAGTTTCCTAATCAGTAGAAGGGCATGCTACCCCTTCCCGTTGCTGAAAAGATTCAACGAGCTAATCTATGCAAACTGCTTCAGCGTCTGGAATACAGCTAACGCTCAATAAATACCACATTATAAGTGGACTATTGACAAAGTAGAGTGTTTCCAAGGGAGGGCAGAGAAAATGGCCAGATAACTAACAGGTGAAACCGCCAAGCAAGGTATTTGTCACCCAGGATGCACTTGATAAATCTCTGTTGAGACAAACCAGAATATAAAGTCCTGTCACGTGATGCCAGTTTGAAGGAGCTGGCTCTGTTTTGCACGGAGAACGCCTGGATTATCCAAAGGAAGATCACGAGGAAGGAGTCAGTGAGTTCGCCCAGAGAGACAAAAAGCCAGAAAAACCCCACCCGCCGGGCTGCGCGGGCCGGTCTTTGCAAAGCGCTGGTACGCCGCCGTGTGAAGGGCGCCCTCTGGTGTTGGCACTGCGCAGCAGCCGAAGGAGGCAGAGTACTGAAGCCGGTCCCAAGATTCCTGGCCGCTGGTGTCTGCACCCTGTGTAATCCCCACGTGTGGGTGGCATCAGTGTATATGACGGGATATCACTCCTGTGATTAGGTCACTGATTAGTTGGCCTTCAGTTAATCAGAGATGATCCTGGGTGGGCCTGACCTAATCAGGCGGGCCCTGAAGGAGAGTTTGGAGGTCAGAGATGAGAGAAGTTCCAGAGAGAGACACTCCTGCTGATCTGGAAGAAGGCAGGCAGCCATGCTGCACACTGTCGTGGGGGCCGCAGGGCACAGGACTGTGGGTGCCCCCAGGAGTTCCGCACTTCGGAGCTACATCGGCGGGAACTGCAGCCTGAATGCATTCCCACGCCGACCCAAGCTGCCGAGAGCCCCGCTGAGTCAAGGACCCAGGTTACCCACCTGACCCACGGAAAGTGAGGTGACAGATGTGTGTTCGGTGGGAACAGCCTCTAAGACTGTAGGAATCTGTTATGTAGCAGTAGCAAACGGGTGCAGGGGCGTGAGGGGTACCCGGACACGAGGGGAGAAATTTCTGAAAGTGAAGCTTACATACATGAGCAGCTGGCTCTCCAAGTAGTGAGTCCCCACTGATGGGACCATTCAAACTGTCAGGCTGCCACATCCCTGTCCGTGGCACATGGTAGAGGTGGGATTTCTGGTTGGGGTGGCCGGATGACATGGGGGTGGTGTAGACCATGTTTCTGCTTACGAGGACAAAATGTCGACATGCAGATTGGTGCTTGTCAAACTGGAATGCACCCGGTGGATGACACACCCCCTGGGGATTTGGGGGCAGAGCAGACTGTGATCAGACCCAGAGACTGCAACTCTTCCCGCGAGGTGAACCAGAGGCCTGCAGGATTTCTCACGGTCTCCGAGGGTTTCCTCTTTCAAGCATTTGCTCTTTATCTTCTTTCCAAGGATGTAATGTGATGTCAAGTCCAGGAGAATATTAGCTCCATGAGAACAGGAACCGAGTTTCCCTGTTCACGGCTATGACCTCACCACCTGCCACAAAGTCCGCGCTGTAGACAGTCGACACGTTTCGAATGAATGAGGTTTGGGAAACACTTTTTAATAGCTTTATTGAGCTATAATTTGCATACCATTCAACTGGGCACAACCATCACCACAGTCAATTTTAGGACATTTTCATCACCCAAAAAAGAAACCCCACAGTCTTGAGCCACCACCCACCAGTCCTCCATGTCTCCCCGTCCCTGGCCCCTGGCAACCACCGTCTACTTGCTGTCTCTCTGGATTTGTCTCTTCCGGACCTTCCATAGAAATGTAGCATACAGTGTGTGGCCTTTTGTGATTGAGACCTTACACGTGACATAATGTCTTCAGACCCGCTCCGTGTCGTGGGTACATATCCATTCTTCGTGCCTTTATGTCCAACTCCATTACACGGACGTTCTACCGGTTGCTTCTTCGTTCCTCAGTTGCTGGCCATTTGGGCTGCTTATGGATCACTTTTTTTTTTTTTAAGATTTTATTTATTCATTTGACACAGAGAGATTACAAGTAGGCAGAGAGAGGAGAGAAGAGGAAGCAGGCTCCCTGCTGAGCAGAGAGCCCGATGTGGGCCTCGATCCCAGGACCCTGGGATCATGACCTGAGCCGAAGGCAGCGGCTTTAACCCACTGAGCCACCCAGGCGCCCAGGATCACTTACTTTTTTTTTTTAAAGATTTTTATTTATTTATTTGACACAGAGAGAGAGATCACAAGTAGGCAGAGAGGCAGGCAGAGAGAGAAGAGGAAGCAGGCTCCCCACTGAGCGGAGAGCCCGAGCGGGGCTCGATCCCAGGACCCTGAGATCATGACCTGAGCTGAAGGCAGAGGTTTCAACCCACTGAGCCACCCAGGTGCCCCTTATGGATCACTTTTTATTGGCCACCGATGATTAGCAATTAGTAGACCATCTCTACAGTCATGTTTTCTTCCTTCTCACCTTTTCTCATCTGTCCCTACTTATCAAAATGTCACCATGTTAAAGTTTTTGGTTTTGTTTTTGTCTTTGTTTTTACAAAAACAGCCTTCCACACACTTATAAAAGATTGAGAAAGGCTGCTGCCTGGTGTTGACCAGAACATCTAGAAGGACCTGGACCACCCAGCCGAATACAAATTCAGAACCACTTCCCCGGAGGGAAATCTGGCAATCCATATCAAACATTTTATAATTTGTGCACAGCCCTAGATCCAGAAATTCCAAGTCTTAGATCTTTCCCAAGAAAACAGTCATGGTTGTGTGCAAATCCTTGAGGAGTTACAATAGGAGAAAATTAGAAATATTGTACATGGTGACCATCGGGGAATTGAGAAGATAAATCAGGCAATGTCCACAGACAGACCTTGAGCGGCCATAAAAGAAAAGTCATAAATGAATATTTAATGCGATGAAGAACTGTTCACAAAATGTTGAATAAAAAAAAAAAGCAAGTAATAGGACTGTGCCGTCGGATCTCCTGTCTGTACGAGAGAAAAGCCTACATTTGCACACACGGCACGGTGCTGACAGTGGCGATTTCCAAGGGGTGGTAACGCCGTGTTTTCAATTTTCTTCTCCTAGATTTTGCCTGCAGTGAACATAGATTAATTTTTCAATGAGAAAAAACAAATGTTTTGTTTAAAGAAGTTATTCTTGGGGTGCCTGACTGGCTCAGTCAGAGGTGACTCTTGACCTGGGGGTCGCAAGTTTGAGCCCCATGTTGGGTGTAGAAATTACTTAAATAAATAAAGTTTAAATAAAACTTAAAAAAATAAAGAAAGAAGTAATTCTTTAATTTTATTTTATTCTTAAAGATTTTATTTATTTATTTATTGGGCAGAGAGAGACCCAGTGAGAGAGGGAACACAAGCAGGGGGAGTGGGAGAGGGAGAAGCAGGCTTTCTGCTGAGCAGGGAGCCCCCTGGGGGGCTCGATCCCAGGACCCTGGGATCATGACCTGAGCCGAAGGCAGACGCTGAACGACTGAGCCACCCAGGCGCCCTGAAAGAAGTAATTCTTAACTGTGAAACACTGGTGACATTTTTCTAAAATCCAGTTAGAAATAGTGAGCAAGCTATTTACTAAATAACTTCATACCAAAAAACACCCCCAACAATAACTAGTTAGAAAATATAGTGGTTGTGGGCGCGTGGGTGGCTCAGTTGGTTAAGTGTCTGCCTTCGCCTCAAGGCATGATCCCAGGACATGGGATCCCAGGGCATGACTGAGTCCTAAGTCAGGCTCCCTGCTCAGTAGGGAGTCTGCTCCTCCCTCTCCGCCCTACTTGTGCTCTCTCTCGCTGTCTCTAATAAATAAATAAAATCTCAAAAAAAAAAAAATAGTGGTTGCAGTAACTCCTTTCTAAGAGAACAGAGAACACTACCTAGGAAGATACTTAACAGAAAATGTGCAGGAACTTGAGGAAGGAAAACTGTGAAACTCTAGTAAAGAACATGGAAAAGGAAGGAAATGAGTGGACAGACCCAATCTTCACTGAAGAGGAGACTCCACTTCTTAAAGCTGTTTTCCCCTAAAATAACCCACACATTTACCAAAATCTCCATCTAGGCCTGCAGTGGAATTTTTCTTTTGGAATATAACAAAAAGATCCCAACATCCACTATAAGAATTGAACATAAAATATCTTATTGATCCTCAAAGATACTTTTCTTTCATATTTTAACATTTTTGAGACCAAGACGCACCTTAGATCAAGTGAACTAAGGTGTCAAGATTAGCCAGCAAAGTTTTGAATAAGAGTGATTGAAATTACAAAGTTATAATAATTACCCCTCTCATTCCATGGCAGATCAAGTAGAGAGAAATAAGAAGACAGAAGAATGTGGAAGATCAAAGGCCCCAAAATATTTTTGCTCACATTTGACATTTAAAATGTGAAAACCACGGGGCGCTCAGGTGGCTCAGATGTTAAGTGTCTGCCTTCGGCTCAGGTCATGATCTCAGGGTCCTGGGATCAAGCCCCGCACCGGTCTCCCTGCTCAGCGGAAAGCCTGCTTCCCCCTTCTCTGCCTGCCTCTCTGCCTACTTGTGATCTGTCTCTCTCTGTCAAATAAACAAATAAAATCTTTAAAAAAATAAAAAATAAAATGTGAAAACCTGGGTACAATGGACAATTTCCTAGGAAAATATACTTGGAAAAATACAAAAAAATCTAAACAGGCCGATTTCCCCAGGAGAAACAGAGATAGTTGTCAAAGATCTATGCCCCCAAAAGCACCAGGCACAAATGGTTTCACAAGGGAATCCTACAACATCTTTAAGGAATAAAAAAAATTCCAACATTATTTGAACTTCTTGAGAGCACATAAAAATTTCTTTTCCTTCAAACTATCTTCAAAAGTAAGCATAACACTGATGCCAAAGTCAGATAAAAGTTACACAAAAAGGAAATGAAAATTTCCTCTTATGAATATTTATGCAAAAATATTACATTAGGAAACAGAATCCAGTAGCACATTAACAAATAATAATATAGCATAACCCAATGAGGCTTATTCCAGGAAGACTAGTTCAATGTTAGAAAATCTCTTAAGATAATTAATTCATATTAATAGATCCAAAGAGAAAAATCATGATTTTTTTTTAAAGCTGAAAAGACATTTGACAAGATTTGGCATCCTTGTTTGATGACAACACACCCCAAATACCGAAACATACACAAATATGCACACATGCGTGAACATGCGCACGCGCACACACACACACACACACACACTATAGTAGGAATTGATGAATTTTAAAAACTTTTTATTATGGAGAATTTCAAGCATAAATAAAAGTATTTTAAACATAAGTATAAAGTTCCAAAAATCGCCAGTTCATGATCCATTTTGTTTCAACTATACCCACCCGCGCTTTCTCTCGTATCCGGACATACAGTGGTTTTCTTATATGCAAACAACAGGCCAAGAGGACACAGTAGAAGATAAAAATACCCAGGGACAAACCTAACCAGAGAGGAGCAAGACGTACCTGAGGAAAATCGCACACTCTGGAGGAAGCGAATCTGTACAGCAGGAAATGCTTATCTTGTCTTGGCGTGGACCACTCAGGATCGAGAAGATGCCAGTCTCTCTAAATTAACGTAGAGACTTGATGCAGCCCCAATGACAATCTCAAGAACTTTTTGTTTCTGCTTCTAACTAGACAAAGTGATTCTCACACTCATATGAAAATCTAATGAGCAAAAAGAGGACAACCCAGGGGAGGCGGGGACAATGAGGGGGGATGTGGTCAGCAGAATAATCCCCCGAAGATGTCCGTGTCCTAATCCCCAGAACCTGTGAGTAGGTGGTTACCTGACAAGAGGAAATTACGGTTGCTAATCATGATGTAGCAACCGTACTTGATGTTGATGTGGAGAGATATTCCTAGATTATCCAGTAGGGCTCAACGTAACCACAGAGGTCCTTCAAAGTGGAAGAAAGGGGGAGCCAGGGGGGTCGGTGGCAGCGAGACGCAGCGTGAGGGACTCGACCTACCATTGTTGGCTCTGGAGGTGGGAGGAAAGGGTCATGAGGGGAGGCATGTGCGTGGCCTCCCGAAGCTGGAACCCTCCAGAAATGTCTCCAGAAAGGAACATAGCCCCACCAGCACCTTGAAGGTCGCCTGGGGAGACCCGTTTCAGACTTCTGACCTCTGGAACTAGAAAATAATAAATCTGTTGTTTTCAGCCACCAAGTTGGTGGTAGTTTGTTACAGAAACAATAGGAAACTCATGCAGGGGCAGATGCTTCCCAAATACTGAAACCTGCCATGAATCCTCAATAACTAAAACAGTCTGGAAACGAGGCGCACCTGACTGGCTCGTGAGAGTGGGGAGCATGTGACTCCTGATCTCAGGGTAGTGAGTTCGAGTGCCATGTTGGGTGTGGAGGTTACTAAAAAAATAAACTTGGGGCACCTGGGTGGCTCAGTTGGTTGACGAGCTGCCTTTGGCTCAGGTCATGATCCCAGGGTCCTGGGATCGAGGCCCACCTCAGGCTTCCTGCTCAGCGGGGAGCCTGCTTCCTCCTCTCTCTCTGCCTGACTCTCAGCCTACTTGTGATCTCTCTCTCTGTCAAATAAATAAATAAAATCTTTAAAAAAAAAAGAAAAAAGAAAAATTAGAAGTTTCTGTATGTCAAACTACTATAAGCATATTCTAAAATAAGCTAAGGGCCTTAGAAATATTCTCTATCTAATTGATAGATGATAACTGGGGGTTATATGGAGGCATTATGTCTGTTGCAAATCATTGACTTGTACGTTCAAAGTACATTTTATTGAAATACATTGTACCTCAATGAAGTTGGTTGTTAGGAAAAGTAATATGACAAGCTGGGAAAAATAATTTGTCCCTACCACATATTAGAGTCAAAGGGTACTCTCCATCATATACAGAGGGCTTCCAGAAATTAATAAGAAAAAATATCAGGGGCACCTGGGTGGCTCAGTGGGTTAAAGCCTCTGCCTTCGGCTCAGGTCATGATCTCAGGTCCTGGGGTGGAGCCCCGCATTGGGTTCTCTGCTTGGCAGGGAGCCTGCTTCCTCTTCTCACTCTGCCTGCCTCTCTGCCTACTTGTAATCTCTCTCTCTCTCTCTGTCAAATAAATAAATAAAATCTTAAAAAAAAAATAAATGCAAGGTGGTGTCCCTGATTAGATCCTGGACCAGAAAAACAGACATTCGTGGAAAACTGGTAAAGTCCAAATAAAGTCTAAAGTTTAGTCAGTGGTAATGCCATGGACTAAATATTTGTGTGTCTCTCCCCTCCCGCCATTCATACCTTGAACACCTAACCCCCAGTGGGTGGGGCCCTGATCCCATATAAGAGTAGTGTCTTCAGTGTCCTGATGAGATGGCAGAGATGGGGAATGACCATTGGGTAAACCGGGGACAAAAAAAGGAGAAAGTGTTTTCACTGTGTACTTTCTAAAATTTTTTTTGTTGTTTGAGCCATGTGAATTTCCTTACCACTCCNGACCATTGGGTAAACCGGGGACAAAAAAAGGAGAAAGTGTTTTCACTGTGTACTTTCTAAAACTTTTTTTTGTTGTTTGAGCCATGTGAATTTCCTTACCATTCCTTTTTTTTTTTTTAAAGATTTTATTTATTTATTTGACACAGAGAGAGAGATCACAAGTAAGCTGAGAGGCAGGCAGAGAGAAAGGAGGAAGCAGGCTCCCTGCTGAGCAGAGAGCCCGATGCGGNGATCATGACCTGAGCCGAAGGCAGAGGCTTTAACCCACTGAGCCACCCAGGTGCCCCTTTCCTTACCATTCCAATGATGAATTCTGTAAGAAGTAAAGAACAAATGGGAGGAACGGAAGGATTTGCTCTGTAGATACTAAAGTGTATTTTAAAGCTCCAGGAATCAAAACAGTATGAAATGCTTCCAAAGAAGACAAAGAGATCGATAAAGGAGAATGAATATGCCCAAGAACATCGAAGAAGTGCGTCCATGGTCAAGGTGAAATTTCAGTTCGGTGAGAAAGTAGGGTCTTATTCGATACATTATGTTAGAATAACTGACGGAGCATTGAAAAACCAGACCTTTCTTTCACCTGACCATCAGATCATTTTCAGGTGGATTAAATATTTAAATGTAAAAAAAAATCATAAAAGTACTACAACACTTGGGATACAATCTAGGTAAATATTTTTATAATTTAAAAGTGAAACTATAAGGGGAAAGGATAAAGGATCTTCCTATAGGAAATAAAAGATTCCTATGCAGTAAGTACAAAAACCAAGGATAGACACAGTAAGAAGCAAATGACTAATTAGAGAAAACTGAGAACCCAAATTTTGACTTCCTGAATATATAAAACACCGGTATATATCAAGAAAAGGCCAGGGGTACCTGGCTGGCTCAGTCGGCAGACCTTGTGACTCTTGATCTCAGGGTCGTGAGTTCAAGCCCCATGCTGGGTGTGGAGCCCACTTGAAAAAAAAAGCCAGTACCTCAATTTGTTAAATGTCACACAAAGGACCCAAATAAAGAAGATAATAAATGAAACACAAATAAACAATTAAAAAAACCCCACCTTGTCCTAATAATCAAAGATCTGCAAAGTAAAGTAACGAAAAGCTTTTTTTTACTAAATAGGCAGAACATAAAAACACCAAATCTGGTGTTTAGAGGGAAGGAGATTCACACATCCCTCGGGTAAAGATGTAAAGGAGAACAACCTTTCCGAAAGAAAAGTGGATATTTTCTTGAGCCAAATCTTCTCCTTTTCGTGTGCTTTGCCTTGATGATTCCTCTTCTGCGAATTTATCCCAAGGAAATAATCAAAGAACAAAAAGATGCATTTACAAAGCTGTTCCCCACAGCCCTGTTTACAGCTGAGAAAAAAATGGGGGTACCTGGATGGCTCAGTCGGTTGGGTGACTGACTCTCAGTTTCAGCTCAGGTCATGATCCCGGGGTCCTGAGATCGAAGCCCGCATCCGGCTCTGCTCTCAGTGGGGAGTCAGCTTGTCCCTCTGCCCCCGCTCCTCTCCCCTGTGTGCACTCTCTCTCTGAGATAAATACATAAACAAAATCTTTATAATCAAGAAAAAAATGAAAGGAGCTAACAATAGGGAATTCGTTTTCCAAAACGATGGCTCATCTATACAATGAGATACGATGAAGCCATTATAAATGATGCGAAGCTATTTTGACAGAGCAGAGACGTTCACAATATATTGTCCTCTGAAGAAAGCAAACTACAGAATAATTTATATGTTGCTATGATCCTGTTTTTGTCGAAACACATATCAGGGAATATGTGTGGATGTACATATGTACCGAAAAACTTAAGAGTGATTATCTCTGAAAAGTGATTTTGGGGAGAGGTGACTTTTTTCTTATATATACGCTTTTCTTTTTTTTTTTAAATTTGAGATTTTATTTATTTATTTGACACAGAGAGAGAGATCACAAGTAGGCAGAGAGGCAGGCAGAGAGAGAGGGGGGAAGCAGGCTCCCCATTGAGCAGGGAGCCCGATGCGGGCCTCGATCCCAGGACCCTGAGATCATGACCTGAGCCGAAGGCAGAGGCTTTAACCCACGGAGCC
>LNAC01000171.1:0-48258 GCA_002007465.1 Ailurus styani | reverse complement strand
CCAGGACCCTGAGATCATGACCTGAGCCGAAGGCAGAGGCTTTAACCCACTGAGCCACCCAGGCGCCCTTTTTAAGATTTTTTAAAAAATTTACTTGAGAGAGAGAGATAAAGAGAGCCGGGGGTGGGAAGAGGGAGTAGCAGGCTCCCCACTGAGCAGGGAGCCCGATGTGGGACTCGATCCCAGGACCCTGAGGTCATGACCTGAGGCAGAAAGCAGACGCTTTACCAACTGAGCCACCCAGGCGCCCCTGGCCAAATATTTTATCAACAAAGCTGCAAGGGGTAATCACTTCCTGTGGCCTTTCCTCTTTCGTGTGGTGGCAGCACCCTGATTCCTTCCCTGAGGAGGAACCAGCACCGCCAACCCAGGCCAGATTCGGGCCCATGACCCAGCCAGGGCTGGTGAACGTCGGCTCCGAGGCTTTGGTTCTGATCAGCAGGGAGGAGAGGCTCCCTCCCGGGTGAGCTGCTCCTATGATGGAAAGCGCACTGGAGATGCTGGAGCCACTTTTGCCACCACAAGTGGGTCACTTGCCTGGGAAAAGAGCAAAGGCAGGCAAAGCAAGAAATGGGAGAGAGATTTTAACCGGTGCTGTAAAATCCGGTACCCCCTAACTCCGTGTGGCTCTGTGTAAATCCCATGAACGTAGAAATTCAGCTTCTCCGCTGCAGGGAGCACATCTCAAGCATGCAGCAGCCACGTGTGGGCTAGTGACGACTGTTCGGTATGAACAAATACAGGACATTCCCCTCACTGCAGAGTGTTATCGGACAGCACTGGTAGGTAGTATCTGTGCCCTAGTTCTAGCCCTGGTTTCTCTGCTATGTAGTCGATGAAGATTTGTATTTCAGCAACTGGACTTGGGTTTATTGGGTTTATTCATAATCCACAGACTCCAAAGGCAGAAGCGTCCAACTAGCACTCTCCCGGCATGACCGTGCACAGGTTTTAGGTTTCACCGGGACGTTTTCCTTCCCCGGAGTCAGCACCGGACAAAGTCCTCCCTGGGTCCAGAAGCATGGTCAGGCGGATGACACTCAGGAATGCTCCCGCGGGCTCACCGTTGCCATCACGTCTTCAGTTAGAAGATAAGCAAAGATAGAGAACAGACGGATGCTGCACACAGACATCTTTTCTAAGCACCTGTCCGTGTTTGTCAGCCTAAGAATAATTAGAATTGTGGACGACTTAGAAGGAAAGCCATTTTCCCCATTAGCAAGTGTTACGGGGCGCCTGGCTGGCTCAGTCGATTAAGGGTCCGGCTCTTGGTTTTGGCTCAGGGTGGTGGGATCGAGCCCCACATCAGGCTCGGTGCTCAGCATCCAGTCTGCTTTTCCCTCTCCCTCTGCTCTCCCTCCCCCGCCCCCCACTTGCTTTCTCGAGCTAATAAATAAAAACTTAAAAAAAAATTTTTTTTGAAGTGCTTTTACATCAGCAGCATTGAAATAAACCGACATGCTGTGCCTCCTGACATGGTCCAGGGAACATGTAACATCATATGCGTGATAGTCTCGCCCAAAACGTGTAACTTCAATCTAATTATGAGGAAACGAACCCAAATTGAGGGACAGTCTGCAAAAACAGTTTGTCTCTACTTTTCAGAAGTGTCAGTGCGGTAAAAGACAACGAAAAGCTGAGGAAGTGTTTTGGATGAAAGGAGAGCAAAGAGACATGCCATCTAAGTGCAATGCCTGATTCTGGACAGGATCCTGATCGGGGGAAATTTCCTGTAAAGGACATCTGGGGGACAGTTGGTGAGATTCTAGTATGGCTTGTGTATTAGATATTTTTGTATCACTGTTACATTATTTTTTGAATTTGATAAATGAACTTGGGTTGTATAAAGGAATGTGTAAGAGAGTATGTTCTTAGGAAATATGTGCTTGTCTTAGGGGGTAACGGGGCTGTGCTCTCTGCAACCAATTCTCAAATGTTTCAGGAGAAACTAGAGATAAAGCAAATGTGGGTATTATCTGGGTGAAGGGTGTAGGCCCAACTTCCAAGCAGCTCTTTCCCATGTCTGAATTCAAAATATAAAAGCATGCCCGAGGGCGCCTGGGTGGCTCAGTGGGTTAAAGCCTCTGCCTTCGGCTCAGGTCATGATCTCAGGGTCCTGGCATCGAGGCCCGCATCGGGCTCTCTGCTCAGCAGGGAGCCTGCTTCCTCTTCTCTCTCTCTCTGCCTGCCTCTCAGCCTACTTGTGATCTGATCTCTCTGTGTCAAATAAATAAATAAAATCTTTAAAAAAATTAAAAAAAAAGCATGCCCGAAATAGTGCTTCCCCATCCCCCTTAAAAAAAAAAATACTAGCATGTTCTATGGCTAATCTTTCCAGTGGAAAGCAAAGTGCTTCACAAGTGTTTTTCAAACTGTGCCTCCTGAAATTGTTTTGTCCCAATTTGTCCCCATTATGGATGTCCCAATAAACATTTTAAAGAATGGAATAGAAAATTGGAGCATATCTCACATAATAAAGTTTCACTTTGTGACACTTGCAATTATGTGAGTCTGTTTATATTTGCACACATTCGTACACATGTCTGTGTACTGGGTCACAAGGATCCATGCATTTCTTACTGCGGGTTAGTTTTTAAAAAATGTTTGAAAGCCGTTCTACTATAGTATCTTTAATAGGGTGACTCACATTATAATTTACCTGAGACACCTCTAGTTCATGCCTATCGACCTGTCCTGTCCATAGAACAAACAGCAAACTCAGCCACTCAAAAGTGTCCTGATTTGGATTATAAATTACAGTCACTCTTATTTTAAATGTTCACTCTTATTTTAAATGGTTGAATGCTTTCTTATAACAAAGTACAGTATACGTAAGTATGCCTGGTGACCAAAAAAGAACTTCAGCCCTTTTTTAAATAAGAAGAATGAATTTACATATTATTTGTATAACTGAAAAAAATTTCAAAGCTACCTTTACTAATACCATATTAAGTAACTTCGTTATCCATCCCTTGGGAATATAATGAACTAGCTAATTATAATAAACTAGAAAATAATTACATGAAGAACGTTGGTTTTGGAACAAATACGATTTCCAAAAGAGAGGCTTCTTTAAAATGGGAAAACTAGGGGCACCTGGGTGGCTCTGTTAAGCGGCTGCCTTCGGCTCAGGTCATGATCCCGGGGTCCTGGGGTTGAGCCCTGCATTGTGCTCCCTGCTCAATGGGGAGTCTGCTTCTCCCTCTGCCCCTCTCCCCTGCTCGTGTTTCCTCTCGCTCAAACAAATTTTTTAAAAAATGGGAAAGCTAAATACAGATTGTAAATAAGATACAAACTCCACTGAATTTCAATATTAACTTATAAAATACACAAATTTTATAAAGTAAGATTTGGGAAAACATTCTCTTTTAAAATATTATCTAAATCTTACATGGTTTTTAGAGAACTAAAAACTATATACTGAGGACTTTGAAATTATTATCCAACAAAGTAATTTCCTTTATATTTACCTTCTAGTAGCCAGTCAGACATCCACCAAATACATACAGGAGACACCGGAAGTCTGTGCTTTATCCTGCAGGTAAGAGCCATGATCACTAAGTGATACGGTGTCAGAAAGTCAACACTTTCAGTGTCTTGTAAGACATGCCAAAACCTCTGTTTAGGAGCTCATCTGCCAAATTACCGACAAACACATTCTTAAAGCTTCATCACCCGCAATTAAACTTTCATCAGCCCCAAAGACGGGAAGATCAAAGCAAACAACCAGTTGTTGCTAATCATTAGTCTGAGCACCTTAAGGCATACAGTCAGAACAGGGGGCTAATTTTTCCTTGCAAACTTCTGTTTTTTCCACCAAATCAAACTTAACTCTTTACCCAGATCTAAAGACTTGGAAGCAGTAGGGATTTAAAATTCAAACAACACCGTGGTCATATTTTGGGGGGTGAAAGGGATGTTTTAGTTCCATACCATTGTTTCATGGATTCTGAAACCCAGAGATAAGTATCAGGTACTGACTGAATGCAACATGGTCTGTACCAACCAGTGATGTGAAGAGTTCTATGTAGATGACCTTGAATTTTGACTCTGAGGATTTTCCATCTGTTTTTAAATTGGGGGAAGGCATCAGAAGGGTTATCCTCCACTCTGGTTGACAGAGTTAGGGCAGAGATCAGCTAAACCAATGACAGTGATGAATTCGAGATTAGAAATGGCTCCAGAAGGAGGGTCTGATCTATCCCAGGGCTTTCCCATAGTCCAGGAGAACCCAAGCAATTTGTAGTGGCAATGCCACTCCGGGGATAATAAATAGCATGACTAAGTGAATTTGAATCTCGGAAGATAAACTGTCCCATTACAAACTACTTTTGTCTTGTTGCAAATCATCTTACTGCAAATGGCACCTCTCTGCATGAGTATCACACATAATCTCTCACGCACTTGGAGTAACTACATTTTAAATGCTACCTTCCTGTACATAATCATATGCTCACACACAGTTGCAGTCAATGTATACACAGTTTGGTGTTTACCTTTTAAAAAATTCAAAGTTAACAAAGCCAGGATATTGTTATAACTTAGCAATTTTCTTCCTATTCATTTTCTATCATGAGTGTTTGGTAAATATTTGTTGGGTCACTTTTCATATATTTGCAAACAAGAAAGTAGCCTTTATACAAGTCTATCTTTATTCGTAAAAAATAATATACAACTAAAGCTAATTTGATTTTTAAAATCAAAGTTCATTTAGTGATAATGTACATTTTATAATAAAATTGTAGTAAAATACTGACATTTGAGAGTTTAAACAAAGTATCATTCATGTAAAAATCATGTTGTCGCATGTAAAATTTAATTAGAAAATTCATAGTTCACAAAAGTACATATATTTTGTTGATAGCTCATGAGAACATTATCATAAATTTACTCAAGATACAGAACAAAATTCACAGTTAGGCTTGACATTTAGTACTATAAAATTTTATGCTGAATCCACTGATATTTCTGTTAATAAGGTACACTTGGAATAACTGATTCAGACTAGCAATGAACTGACATTTTATTGTATAACCAAGACCTATTGGTTTTACAATACGTCTAGTAATCAATTAATTTCACCAATAATTTAAACGAGAAATTTAGTTTTAATACCACTGACATATACCCTTAGCAGGATAATTAAAATAAAAAGCACTAGCAGCTTTGATTTCCACTTTCATGAATACATACAAGACAAATCTGTACTTCATAGTTAAAATTTGTACAAAAAGTCAAGCCCTGAAGTATTTTTCCCCCAAGAGAAAAGTTCGGATGTTAAAACTTTGTTAAAGAGAGAGAGAGAGAGAGAGAGAGAGAGAGAGAGAGGGAGGTAGCATGTGAAAGAATTTTTACTTAAAATGTTGAGCCCCCGCACCACTTATAATATAAATGAAATTTAACCTACACGTTAACATTTTGCCGTTCTAGAGTCAAATTTCTATACCTCACAGAAGTTTTAAAGCTGGAATGCCATTAGCAAATAGTGGTATAGGAGTGGAAGAACTTGGGTGAATTCAACAAAAAAGTACATTGCATTACATAGTGTTGTGCAGTTAATAGTTCAGTGATAATCTGTTTAACAAAATACATTAAGTATTCTGAGTCAAGTGACCTTCCTTCAGTCCAAGACTTCTTCATATATCTTTTCCATAGAGAAAATATCCTTCAAAACGGAGTCACTTAATTCTTCATTGTTTCCCCAGCACGCAACTGTTACAAAGGTACCCATTCTAGCCCTCCCATAAAATTAATTAATAAATAACTCTGAGAGAAATAGCCATAAGCCACAGGGAACTTCTGTGCTTCCCACGATCCTGGGTTTCTATATACAGGCATACTGCAGTGCTTGTGCAAGCTGCACAGGGAAATGAGGCAAGGGATGGAAGTCAGCAGCCTTACCCTTCACTTGTTCTAAGTGGATGCACTGGAAAGTAATAAATAGCCTCATAAAATTAATAGCAATAAACTCTACCTGTCCAAGGTGAATACTCTATATTTTTTCATAAGGTGTAGGCAGTATCCCTAGAAATTCATTAAGGAAAAAACCAAATTATCTCATGTAAAAAAGTGCACAAGTTTGTTGTGTGTGTAAAAATCTCTTAATTTGGGTGCATTTTAAAATCCAAAATGACTCATACTACTCAAATACAATAGCTGAGTATAAAAGCACACCAACAAAACACACACCAACAACAAAAGGAATGATTTCCAATGAGATGGGAGTGAGGGTGAGAGGAGATTAAGGTAGTCTCACATATTAACAGTTGATGGAACTGCCTTTTGCAACATTAAGTTATATGTACATGGAATGAGTCTGTGAATATGAAAACTACAGGATGAACAAGCTTTGAACTCGAACAACTGTTACAGTTTCTTAATTCAGGAACATGGTTTCAATGCTTTATGACATAGGAAACAACTCCCCAAAACAGGCAATTGGTTTGATTTCTTAAATATTAGAGGAAAAAAAAAAGCATTTGAAAAAAATTACTTGTAACAATTAACAGCAGAGGAACGACATTAAAAAATCAAAATAAAATATAGGGAACATAGTAGCTGAGGTCCCCAAGGTACCAAAGGACAGAATCGGACTTCTTCACATTAGAACTTAAAAAAATACAGTTAAAGGAAAAGCTAACCGAGCTCTGCACAGCAGGTTAAAAAATATGCAACCACTTCGAACGGAAATGATCTGGTCCTCTCACAGTTCTGAGAATGTGCTCTAACATCCAGTTCTCTAGAGACAAAATAGCAAAAGCACGTAATTTCATTAGCAAAGGCCCCTTTTAGACTTAAACTCACCTCTGACAAACCAGAGTTTATATTAACAATTATCAAACTACTATTTTAATAACATTTTAAGCTTGCAATATTATTTTTCTCATGCCTAATCCAGGTCACTGGTTCAGAGGTATATATGCTTTAAACTAGCAACATTTACAAGTCCCCATGGCATCCTCACTCCGAAGACATTCGGACAAAGGTTTCATAGTGTTATGATCGTTCCGTCTTCTTCTAAGAGTTTTTGATCCGGGGCACGTGCTTCTGTATTTGTGCCACTTGCTACGGGTGCTAAGCTCACCTCGTTAGAAGGAATAAAACCGTTCTGTCCAGACTCAAAATTGAGTTCTATTTGCGTTAATGATTCGAGGCTCTCGGTGTTAGGAACAGCTTTGGGAATCTGCTGTGGCACTCCGTTATCTTCAATAACGATGTCATTTTCATCACTGTCTTCGTCCTCTGGCTCAAAGCTTGGTTCTGCCTGCTGGGGATAGCCCAGGAGGCTGTTGTCTGTGGACTGGCCAGAGCTGCCGGAAGTCCGACTATTCCGAACTACATTATTCCTCTGGTTTGCTGGTCTCACCGTTATGATGAGGTTGCGGCTGTTGGCGATCATCATGTCTGTTACTTGGTCAAGACTCTTTCCTGAAACTTCTATGCCGTTAACTTCTAAAACTTCATCATTAACAGCTAATAGTCCTGTGCTTTGAGCCAGGCCTCCGGGGACGAGTCTGGATATAAAGATCCCTGGGACCTTCTCTAAGCCATGCGGTGTGACCCTGACACTGGAGCCATCGCGGATGTAGAATCCTAAGGGTTTCTCAGTGCCATACTTGTAAAGACGAACCCTACGATGTGTTTCTGGGAGAATATCCACGTCTATAATAGAAGACACAGGTCTGAAGTCTTGGGGCATACTAATGACTATATGTGGCTTTTTTCTATGGTTGTCAGGACGCAATACATTGGTTAAAACATTCTTCTTCTTTATTAGTGTGTCTGTACCAAAGGCACTGTAGTCTGCTTCTTCTGTTTAAAAATAAGATAAAATAATTACAGAAATGATGTAAAAACACCCATTTTATCTATAGTCGAATCTGTACAGAAGAGATAACTTATGTGTATTTGGGATACATAAACAATTTAAATATTAGCTTATTCTAATCAGATCAAAACGTAGCGCAGTAGTAGTAAGACCTGCTTTTCCAGAAAGAAACCACGAGGTGGCCCCTCTCAAGCACATGGCGTAAAATCCCAAACGTTCAATCAGATAAAAGCCCCAGAACTATTTACAACAGGAAGAGGGGAAAATGAAATCTTGATAAGCCTACACACACATTTTTGAACATCATTTCAAGTGAGTTACTTAAAATGTACTTTTCCTTCATTTGTTTAAGAAACTCCAGGTTGCCTATTTCTTAACTCAATTCAATGATATAAAATGGGACACTTTTGATTCCCAAGGTAAATCAAGGGAAGGAACCTGTACTACAGGCTGGCGGGGCAGGTAATGTAATACAGTGAGACAGACAGTATGCATGAAATGATCATGTAAATTAGATGAACGTATATCTAGAATTTAGGAATTTTGGTCTCCTGCAAATAAATGTTCTCCCTCAGTTTTCCGGGGGAGTTCTTAATCTTCCATTTCCCCACTTTTGAAAGAGGCTGAAGTGTATGAAAAAGAAGTGCAGAGAAGAGGGCCCTTTCTTGGGGGTCGTGCCACAGTCTTTCTTTCACGACAGAAATTTGTGTGGCCAAATCCCATTTGCCATGGAGCCTTGTATTTTAAGTAAAAAATTTCTCGTCTTTAAATGCTGATGCTTAATTAAATAACAACAAAAACCAGTTTGAGTCAAACAACATGCCCGGATCGCACTCAGGCGATCTATCCTCTCTGATATAAAACTAAGGGAAAACAGGGCACCTAAAACCAGATCCGCCTTCTGAAATCATACTGCTGGAGGAAAATAACCACAAACAAAACGCCTCATCAGAGAATGAGAGGTAAAAAAGAAAGAAATGAAATTGACATCAGGTGCAAAACTTGACATCATGTTTCAAAAATAACAAAGGAGGAGAAACTAAAAAGTCAGAATCTTCAAGGATAAAAACACATATCCTGGGCGCCTGGGTGGCTCAGTGGGTTAAAGCCTCTGCTTTCGGCTCAGGTCATGATCTCAGGGTCCTGAAATCGAGCCCCGCATCGGGCTCCCTGCTCAGCGGGGAGCCTGCTTCCCCCTCTCTCTGTCTGCCTCTCTGCCTCCTTGTGATCTCTCTCCCTCTGTGAAATAAATAAATAAAATCTTTAAAAAACAAACAAACAAACAAACAAAAAAACACATATCCTAAGAACAAAGGAGCCAAAGCCCCCTCCCGCAAAGAACTAGTTCAAAATTCTAGTCTCAGCTACTACAGATAACAGTACTATCACCCTACTGTGATTGTGTATAGGGTTCAATTTATATTCTTTCCCTCGGCTCTCACACTCTATTGATAAATATTATCATCTTTACTACATAAACCAAGTAATTAAGGGTACAAAATAATGATTAAGAGTACAAAGACTGGACCTTAAATTTCTTACTAGGCCAATACCTCACACATCATTCACAGGATGAGTATTAAGTGTCAGGTGTGTGCCTGAGTATGGAAAAACTTTTTTCTCATGCTGCTTCAAAATTCTTCAAAAGCTAGTTGCAGAGAAATGTACGAGACCAGGGGTACCTTAATTTTGGGCATTCTTCCCCTCTGGGGATAATCTGTCTTTATGTATAAAGTATGTATACCCTGTTCTTACAGAGACAAATTTATTTATAATTTGGCTTTGGAAATTAACTCACTGATCTGAGAATCTTTTTGGCAACATTTGACCAAAAGCCTGTCAACAATGGTCTTCTACTGAATGTGTTTTCTCAGGAGTATATATTTTCATTTTAAAACAATCAATTAAGAAAACCCATATAAGATTTATAAGGAAAATTCCAGACCATACACACTGAGAGCAAAACTAAGTTGCCTACATGGGAAACCTGACCAAAAAAAAAAAAGAAAGCCACCCGAAATCTGCATAATTTGGCATCGCATCCAGACTGTTTGAATGCTCTCTGCTAAATTCTCAAAAGCAATATGCCCCAGCACAAAGGCACCTTTGTTCTCCCATCTAGCTAATCAGTTTCCAGCCACTGGGAAAAGAAATATTTTGGCAGAAAGCCAGGGTGCAGAGTGTTAGTTTAAAGTGTAAAGGTGACAGTCCACAGGGAACCAGAGGTTCACTTTCTACCTGAGTCTGTGTGTCAAAGCACTGAACTCAGAATAAGATGAAAAGTTTGCAAACCTGGTTCCCAGCAACCTCCCCCGCTGTAAAAACCCAGGCTTATGCAACAGTACATGATACAGGCTTCGACAGCAATCCCTCCCTTATCCCAAGCCTGTCCCTGGGCCACCATCTCGCTGACTGCAATCAACAAGGATCCACTTGGAATGCCTCTGAGGAGCCAAACTGCAAGTCTCAATTCCTTACAAGCAGAAAGCTCCTGTGCTGTACCTAACAGAGCAGCCTCGCGGGCACTCCCTCTGGAACTCTTACTCTTTAAACAGTCAATCCCGAAAAGCCTGGTTATCTCATTCCTTAACTCACGTGGAGTCCCAAGCCACAGATTCAGAGCAAGGGCAAGGGTCCACTAGTGAGCAGCAGCCACAGATAACACAAAGTAAAAGCCTACAGTGTTAAAGCAAATCTGGACAAAACAAAACAAAACAAAACAAAAAAACCCTCACATAAACCCATCATCAACCCTGTACAGTAACAAAACAGTAACAGTTCATGGTAGGGTCATCGAGAGAGCTCAAGATTATGAGCCATTTGAAGTTCTGTGAGAAGACAGGGAAGAATGAAAAAATTTCTGAAATTATTCTATTCCAGGGTTGACCACCTTTTGCCCTGAAGAGCTAGCTGTATGCTAAGTACCCTGGGTTCGGCGGGTCACCCGGTCGCCGCAAGAGCAGCCATAGGCCATACATAAAGAACGAACGTGGCTGCATTCCAAGAAAACTTTATTTACAAAAACAGCCAGCAAGACTTGTTTGCAAACCCCTGTTCTAATCCAAAATGGTTAAAAGAACTAAATCTGGGGGCACCTGGGTGGCTCAGTGGGTTAAGCCTCTGCCTTTGGCTCAGGTCATGATCTCAGGGTCCCGGGCATGGGCTCTCTGCTCTGCGGGGGACCTGCTTCCTCCCCACCCCCACCCCCCCGCCTATCTGCCTATTTGTGATCTGTCAAATCAATAAATAAAAATCTTAAAAAAAAAAAAACAACTAAATCTGGCAACTTTAAAAGGATTAAACATCACCTAAAGCAATAGTCAAAATATGCAAATCCCTTCACTTCCTAATATAAGAAAAACTGATCACCAAACATTTCAGAAGCACCGCAACCTGGCCAGGCCTCGTGTCCCATGTGGCAGATTCTGCGACAAGAGAGGAGGTGGGTGCTTGCTCTCATGGTGCTTACAGTCTACAAGAGGAGATGGCAAATAACACCTGTAATCAAATTATTACAAAGGGGCCAAGAGCCGTGGCGCAGATACACTGCTGCGGGGGCCCAACCTGCCTGCGGGTGAGGCAAGGCTTCCCCAGAGGAAGTGAGGTTTGTGCTGAGATTGGAAAAGCAGCCAGTAGCTAATCAGGTAGATGGAGGGAAGACCGTTGCCACAACAGGGCCCAACAAACAGAGAGGCGAGCAGGATGGGGTCCGTGAAGAAATCCAACAGGGAGAGAGGGAGGGGAGGGAGAAGAAGCCGAGAGCCCAGTGAGAGGCAGCCGGGGGCCATGCAGAGAAACAGGGCTTGGGGGGGGGGGGGCTAGGGATTATGGACTTCAGCCCAAGGGCAATGGGAAGAAAAAAGAATGGTTTGGGTTTTTCTACTAAGCTCACCCTGACTGTAAGCCGGTGAGTGACCCTGAGGGAGAGGATAGGGGTTACTGCAGTCATTTTGAATGGTGCCTGGCCTGGAGCAGAGGCAGTGCTGATGGGGAAACAAATCTGAAAAATAATCTGAACTGTTGTTAACAGATTTGGTGACTGGCTGAACAACAGGTATGTGTCATAGGTGACATCAGGTTTCTGTTGTGACCAACTGGTGTTCTATGCTGTTCTTCAAAATCCACTGACAATTACCATGCATCTCTCTTAGAGCACTTCTAAGTCAAACCTGGATTCATTAAAAAGTACTCTTCAAGTTATACCTACAACTAATGTCCACTGGACAGTTCTAAGGACTGAGAGGTGCCTGCCCGGGAGGGTCTGGGCCACCAGGCCGGGTCTCAAGCGTGACAATGCGTGAAGCAAGCAAGGCCCTTTTGAGTTTCCAACAAACTCTTTCCAATAAATGCAAGATGTACATGTGCTTGTCTGGTGTCACACAAAAACAGATGGTAACACAGCAAGAAGTTGTGGTGTGGATATT
This sequence comes from Ailurus styani, assembly GCA_002007465.1. Classification (NCBI taxonomy): domain Eukaryota; kingdom Metazoa; phylum Chordata; class Mammalia; order Carnivora; family Ailuridae; genus Ailurus; species Ailurus styani. The sequence goes on along the minus strand of LNAC01000171.1, from coordinate 36,006 downwards.
CTAATCAGATCTGCTGCGGAGTCGGCTCATCCACGGATCCCTGACTTGGCTGCCCCTCACTGACTGGCTGGGAAGCCGCTGAACTCCAACAGGGGACGGGTGTTGGCAAAAGATCTGGGAATCCTTTTTGGGAACCTAACTTTTCAGATAGCAGGAATTTTGTTTTCTTTGGTTTCTGCTTCCATGATAATAGCCCTAGGGTATGGGGTTGTTCTTCTAACAATAAATCATTAAAAGACATAAAATCTTTCAAGATATGCTACGATACAAACTTCGAGTTCACACTAGAGTTTATGCATTCAACTGTGAACTTTCATTTCAAAGAAACTTCTGGTAGAGGTATCAGATTTTAAAAGACCACATAATTTTAAAATTTAAAATGGCTTTAAAGTTTGTTTTTTAAGATCACTTCGTTCCATATAACTGTAATTGTTGCCCTACCAAGTCCTAAACTGGAATCAACGAGCCAAGAAAATAAAAGTGTATTGTAATTAAACAGTAAAATGTTACTATACTTAATGTCATGCTTTATATTAATTTCCTGAATTTAGTGTGCACTGAAGTTTACCTAAAATCAGCTTCTGCTCAACATCTGTTGAGCTTTACAAGAAAAAAAAAGTATCACTGTGAATCACAGGGCACCACGTAAGTCTGTTAAGACAGACAATAAACAAGATAACTCATACCTACATAAGGTAATACCAGGTCTGATAAAGGTGGGAGGGTCAAGGGGCTTTGGCTAGGGTGATCCAAAGAGACCCCTCTGAGGAAGTTATTTGCGCGTGATAAGATCTGAAGGATGGGAGGGGCGGGGACAGAGGAGAAAAGCAAGAGCAAAGGCACAGGGACAGCAACACCCTTTCCAAGTTTGAGACAGAAAGCAAGCCAGCGGGTTTGGCTATGACGATGGAGTGGGGGAATGGAGAAGGATGAGGTTGTGAAGTCCAAAGCAGGAAGGATTTTATTCCGGAGCAGTGGGTTGTGGGGGAGGGGTGTGAGGGGGAGGGGGGGCTGAACAGGGATGGCTTGACCAAGCTCTACGCTCTCCTTAAGTCGTATTTGTATTACATTTGTATTATTATTATTTTGAAAGATTTTAGGGCACCTGGGTGGCTCAGTCAGTTTAACATCTGCCTTCCACTTGGGTCATGATGCCAGAGTCCTGGGACTGAGTGAGCCCCGTGCTGGGCTCCCTGCTCAGCGGGGAGCCTGCTTCGCCCTCTTCCCCCACCCCATGTGCTCTCTCTCGCCTGCCCGCTTTCTCTCTCTCACAAATAAATAAAATCTTAAAAAAAAATCAAGATTCTATTTATTTGACAGAGAAAGAGCTAGAACACAAGCAGGGGGAGCAGCGGAGGGAGAGGGAGGAGAAATGGACTCTCTGCTGAACAGGGAGCCGGATGGATGCGGGGCTGAACCCAGGACCCTGAGATCATGACCTGAGCCTAACTTACGGATTTTATTTATTTATTTGACAGAGAGATCACAAGTAGGCTGAGAGGCAGGCAGAGAGAGAGGAGGAAGCAGGCTCCCCGCTGAGCAGAGATTGGGGGGGGGGGTTCGATCCCAGAACCCTGAGATCATGACCTAAGAGGAAGGCAGAGGCTTTAACCCACTGAGCCACCCAGGCGCCCCTTTCTAAATCAAATTCTAAGAGCTGTTTACTGTATTAGACATTTATTTCTAGGACATAGAAAACTTTTGTTCACGTATAAACCTAAAGAGCAGAACATAACCACTCTTAACAGATGTGAGGATTAATGCCACAATCATTAAGTGTTACAATGCCAGTAATAAAAACATGTAGTAGTATAATCCAACTCCCATCATCTAACAAAAAGGATAATCCAACAAAATTTTGTTGGATGGCAGTAGTTTAAAAATAATCATTCCACACTTGAATCCACATTCCAAATAGCAACAAAGTTGTTTAATGAAAATTACAACTGCTAACAAGAAAGGCCTATTCATCAATCATTATATTTTTCTGCTTAAAATGATAAGTTCCACATGAATGCTTTGTCTTCTCTCCTGTACTGATGTTCTTTTGTCTCCAACAGTCTGTACACCGCTTTCCAGGGTCGATCCCTGGTCTTCATCGCTACGGGGCCTTAGTCTCCTCCAGAGAATCTCTCAACTATCACTTTTCCACACTTTCAGTTTTCTCTGACCGGGCCTCTAGATTTTGATCCAAAGTTCCTGTCTACCATTTCCAATTTCCTACGTGGCATGGTTAAAACTCAGAAGCCAGATATTCTAAAACCAAATCCATTTTCTTTCCAAGCTCATTTCCCTCTTCCAAATTCTGCTTGTTTATGGCACCGTCCCAGCCATCGGACTCAAACCCAGAAAGCTGTTCTCTGCTGGACTCCTCTTCGACTCCCCGCCATCCCGTGGGGAGCAGTGACTCTCACAAAGCAGGTATGCCCGCGTGAACGCTGCCACTTTCGTCGCCTGCCTCCTCCACCGGGGCGGCTGCCCAGCTGTCCCTTCACCGCTGGCTCCCGGCCCTCTCTAAACCCCGCTCCCCGCCCTCTCCTCTAAGCCCGCTGTTCACTTCAACTCATCCCCAACAGTGAAATTAATCTTCCTAGATTAACACTCGAACTGTACCACACCACTGTTACATAGCCATGAAATCCATCTCAGAGGTCTCTGGGAAAACCAATTTGTGCGTTTCTAAGTATTCTGTAAACAGTCAAGTGATACGGACACAGTTACCCTTGGAGGTTTATTTTGTTGGTGGACTTTAGTTCCTCCAAACCCAGAAAAGCAAAGCTATATAATCAGTGGAATTTCAAAGCCCTGGGAGTGGTCTAAGGTTTATCAACTGATTGGAAATAAAGTTTCACCTTCAAGGGTAATCCCTACCCATTTTCTCAAACTGCTTTCTGGGTTGGTTTATAAACACAGTAAGGCTTTCCTTATCCCATCAATACTAACCTTGCATGACTATGCTGACTTTCTAAACCTCTTCATTTACCAAAGACAAAGAAATAAATGGCACATATCACGCCCATGGGCAGACAGGCAGACACACAGACATGGAGGAGGCCACAAAGTTAAAAAAAAAAAAAAAGCTTTAAAACTCAAAATACATTTGAAAATGCCTGCCACAAAGGATGGTTATTTCAAAGGTTCTTTTGCAAAGCTAATATCAGTGTTTAAACTCCTCCACAATAATGACTTGCAATCTAATTTTCCAGATAATTAACTAACTTTAATTCTGTGAAAAGCATTCTAAATAAGTAACTTTCCTTCAGGTAGTTATTATGTGGTAAATACAGTACCTGAAAGTTGGTTACCATCAAAAAATGAGAATCTTTCTCTTGATTCCAAAGTCACAGTCTTTCTATCACATCTTTCTGAATGGACACAGTTCTATTCAACAAAGTGAGGATTCAATGCATAATCCTATCATTGAGGAAAATAAACTACTTTTATTTCTAAAACAATGTCTTTACACAGCGGTACTTACCCTTTTTCTGTATAAAAATCCTAAGCAGTGGATTGGCCGTTGAAACAGCTTTGTGATAATTATCATCATTATTTATAGGTAGTAAGTCTCCATGGATGTCTGCATAGCCTACTAAAACGTCAACATTGGGTATCTTATGAACATGTTGCAGTAATCCATAAAACTCCTCAAATTTTCCGGGTTTTGATCTTTCCAGGGAAAACCGACGAAATTCAGCTCCAAACTATAAATACAATGAACATATTAATTAAAAACAAAGGCAACAGGACCCAATCTGAAAATGCACTCCATAGGAAAATTAACAGGCATAGCATTTCCCTTAATAAAAAAGATTGTTGCAGTGACACTATTGTCAGAAATCTCATTATCTGGAGATAAAACGGCATAAGGGAGACACAGGAATGGGCCTTCTCACTGCTACATCTCTGAAGGGCATCCCCCCTTCAAGGGATGCAGGCTCCACTCAATCCCTGGGGTTCCCAGGCCTCACCGGGGACTGTCCTGCAATAGTGACTCAGCTCAAACCCTGTCGGGAGCCCAGATCTTGACAGCAGTCCTCTCCCTGCTCAGGCCATGGGGTAAAAAAGATGTGCCCAAGTCTTTATTTTGGCCATTAACAAAAAGCACCTAAGTTTCTTCCCCCATAAAAGAAATTATGATTTCACGGGAAGTGGAAAGAATTAATAGCAACATATAAAGAAGGGACTTTGAGTTTTTTGGCATTAAGGCGCAATACAAAAGAGAGGTATATCATATAAGAAATAGGTCTAGAGATAAGGAACATCTTCCCTATGACAATGCTGGGAAAAAACTTTATTAATACATAAACTACATATCCTGCAACCATCCAATTAATGCAAGAAGTGTTTATGTGCTTGGCACAGTGCCTAAGCCCTACAGATGGAAAGGCTCAGGCCCGCAGCAGGAGCTCACCCATGAGTGGGTAAAGAGGACAAAGACATCAGAGAAATGTTAAGGGACCACAAAAACACCTCTATCATGCCCCATTCTGCTTCCTCTAGAATCACACCTCTGCTCTCCAAATGCCAGATTATTAAAGTGGCTGTTACTGAGCACTCAGGACTGGCTTCATCTGGTCCCTGATAAACAGATCTATGACTTAGGGCCCAGTGTGCCATTTCCTCCAGGTGGAAACCTAGGTAAGGTTAATCAGCCTTCCTCAGAAAGTATCCCAGCCATGTAAGTTTAGGAAATGCTACAAAACTATAATCACATTTAGGAATCACTATGGAGACCAGGTTTTAAAGACTCAGCTCAGTCCTTCAGTTGATTCATTTAAAATTTTAAATAAATGTTTGCCAAATGTGTTCAACCACTGAACTCATTTTTCCTCTACATATCTACTGTTAACAAGAAATACTAATGTATTCTAATGTAATATAATACTAACACAGCCTTAAGCATCAAGCAGAGAAAGTCCCCATCAGAATAATTTGAGCAGGTTACAAATGTGTCAACTCCTCTTCCAAAGGACCTATGGGATATCTGGAGTCACTATATCTGTTACACTGAAGAAGTTCATCTGCTTGCTAATACCCACACCATTCATCAGTATGCTAATACCCACACCATTCATCAGTATCAAAATAAGTTTAAAAGTCACTAAAACCAGCTCTTCTAATCAATAAGAGTTTCCATAACACATTCCTGAAACATAAACAAACACCAGCATTTGTCAAGAATATAAGGTGACTCATACCTAAAACTCTCAAAAAAGTTTAGTCACACCTTCACGTTTCAAAGTCAATAAAAACTCGGCAACACCCTTCATATCAGAGCCGGTCTTATGATGTTATCAAAAGTCACAGTTTCTCCTCCATGTTCTTTATCCGGGCATCACAACCTAAAGCTCCTAGTGCTCGGATTCACCCCAGGGTTTACCACTTTCCCAGGTATGTGAATGGGAGTGACATCTAACACTTGAACATTTTAGGGCTCCAACGTCTTTGCGAAATAAAGCTTTTGGGTGAAAACCCTTTGCTCAACATGTTTTTCTCTTCCTTAAATGTTATGATAAAAACAATGAAAAACTGTATGGCTTCACAGCTGACGTGCCCTTTTTGCAAATGTTAGCAGAAAACAAAACCAAACAAGAGAAACTGTTGTGCTTCCTGCAGAAAAACAACAGGATTAAGAGAACGTCTTACTACATGAAGAAAAAGACTAAGATAGAGATAAAATTAAGACCCAGTTAACAACCATTCACTATGTGAACCATCTATAACTCTAACTTAGGCCGATCTAGTTTTTCTTGGCCACCCAGGATGTGGCCTTCTCCCAGCATCTGTCGGGAGAATGAACACCCTTCTCCCGGCATCTGTTGGTACATTCAAGTAACCGCAAAGTTAATTTTAATACTGTTTGAACATGAATAATAATTAGAAAATGTACAGCCCAAAGACTGTTCCAAGGTTATTAAAGGATTCCGCCTTCATTATTGATTTAGAACTTTCCCAGCTCTGCTCAGATAATACAGCTGACACTTTTCCATGCAGAAGAAAAAGAGATCCTGAAATGTAGAGCTGCGCATCACCGGGTTGTGGTTACAACCTCTTGACCATCAGTTTTGTAAAAAGCGGAGCTATCTCCAAGGCAGCTGACAAAGGGGAAATACTGTTTCAAACATCTGTCCAAATACTTTGTAAATGATAAAGACGACAAGTGTTTCATTTAATCCACCAAAAGTAAATGTGTCAATAATATCTATTTAAAACACAAGGTGTCAGAGACACACTAAAAACAGTACCTAATATTGTGTCTGTTCGCCAACATCGAGAACAACGGAGGAACCACACTTCATTCAGGGAAGGTTCTCAGAATGCCTTGATTCTATTTAAGAGACACGGTTCACTACAAGTGCAGCATGACAGCTCAAATATGCAACATGCAGTATAGACATACGTGTGGTAAAGATTCATAGGTCAGTTGATGGAAGGGGGGGGGCAGAAAGCCTGAAATTCCAGTCCCAGAGTGCTCCAGGTTTCTAGTCCAGGAGATAAATTACCATTTGATTGTATTTATCAGTGCACCTAGAATCTCTACTCATTTTTTCCTATGATGAAGAATTAAAGACTTGCTACCAAGACTAGGACCACAAGCTGAATTTTAAGATTATGCAATATCCTAAGTGTTTTTCTTTTCTTAACCTCAAACCCCACAGACGCAAACTAGATTTACGACAGAAATGCCTGAGAAAGTTCAACCACTGGGCACCACTACTGCCGCTATTCCGCTCGAGGAAAAAACCTGTGTATTTGGAGTCATCTTAACCCTCAGCTCAAGCCGTCTCTTCCATTTGCTCCTGCAGTCCCACTGAGGACACAGGGAAGAGCACATTCCTTAAGCTGCTGTCATTACATTTCTATTCTTATTAAACAGGATGGTTTCTGTGAAACTACTGCCACAAATAACATTTAAATAATGTTCAAAATGAATGTAGAGATTCCTGAGGTAAAGATCTCAGTTACAGCAACTTACAGAACTTCGCTTATCAACTCTAGATAATAAAGCCATTCCACCCACAGGCTCCAGGGAGCTCTCCTTACTCTACTTCACTTAAAACCACTCCCTGATTTTGGATTTGCCTGAAGTGGTCTTACATTCAATGATGTTTCATCACTTTTGAAGCTGATATGCTTGTACTGTTCTCCCATTCTTGCAGGTGTTTTGGTTTCTTAACTATTTTCAGTGCTCTCGAAAACAGTTTTATTCTAGAGTCTAGAAGTTATTCTGTTAAAGGGCTTCCAGGTTTTGCAATAAAAGCAGAGCCTGGCGAAGTCTTAACCTTTCTGACCCCTCCCTTTACTCAGAGAATCAAACTAGATCATCTAAACTTCTTTGGCTCTTCAACTCATGAAATGCTTGCTGAAAATGTTGCTGTGGTTGCCGATCACCTTCAAATTCCAGCTCAAGACTCCTTTTGGAAAGCATTCTCCACCTAATCCCTAAAACTACCCAGCTCAGGGGGCCTTGCAATTTAGGAATTCAGTGGATGAGGGCGGAATTATCAGCAGACTGGCATGCCGTTGGTCAAGAAGGAAAACACTTGATGTGAAAAGGCAGCATGATGGAATGAAAAGAGCATCCAGCCTCACACTGTAAAGGGGCTACTCAAACGAAAGGGGATAGTGGTCATTTTATAGATTAAACGCACACCAAACTTAGTGCTGGAGAAATCCCTAGCAGGAAGCAAAGAGAACTTTAAAAGGGCTCTTTGGTGCACTGGGCTCTCCCTTTCACCACTCGATGCACCCCTGAACCACAGAAAGGGGTAACATTTTGTGACCTCGCTTGGTCAAAATACCTTTTACTCAGAGACCAGAAGCTAGAATTTCCCCCCAAAGCTTTCGCACCACACTGCGCTCAGACGCCTCCCATCCCTGAACAAGAATGAGATTCAAGGAGATGAAGTGCTCCACTGGTCTTCCCACCTGGGCCAGGAACAAACACAAGGCCCCTCCTTCGCCCCCGTCCCGGCAAGTTTACTATCCCCCACCTCCGGCCTCCAAACCCCACGGCCGCACCCCCCACGTTGCAGACACCAGGGCAGCCCCTCCGGCCGCCCCGGCCCCGGCCCCCATCCGCCGGCCGCTCCGCCCAGCCCGGCCCCGGCCCCGCGCACCTTGCTCTTCACCTCCATGGTGCCCAGGCAGCCGCTGCCCGCCCCGTGCCGGTGGCTGCGGTTCATGCTGAGGCCGGGCCCCGCGGCGGCCTCCTGCGGCCGGGCCGCCCCTCGGGAGCGCAGGGAGCGAGTGCACGGCCGGCGGGTTGGGGACGCGGCTGCGGCCCGGGAGACTCCTCACAGGCACCTGCAGCAGGGCGGCCGCGGCTCTGGTCTCCGCGCAGAGCTCCGCTCGGCCGGTTCCTCACGCGGCGAGACTAAGGGTCGGACTGGCTGCGCGGCGGGTGGGGACGCGACTCCCTCCCTCCCAGCCCCCGCGGCGGCCGCGACGGAGGAGGAGGAGGAGGAGGAGGAGGAGGGGGCGGAGCAGAGGCGACAGGCGCCGCAATCTCGCTCTCGACCGCCTCCCCCGCAAGCCCGCGCGCGCGCGCACCCGAGCCGGGCGGGAGCCGCGGCGCGTGCGCGCGCTCACCTGCAGCCTCGGCCGAAGCCTCGGCGGCTCGCGCTCCGCCCACACCCAATAGGAAGCGCGCACCTGCGCCTGCGTCGCCAACCAATCGATACACGCTTCGCGAAGCGCGTGGGCGGACCGCCTTCTCGAAAATCCCGCCCACCGCCGTGTGATTGGCTCCGCGCTGCGAGGGAGGGGCGGGATCACCTGAAGCCTTGGGCCCCCCCTCCCTGGATCAAGCAGGAGAGCTGGAAAGCGCATGCGCGGGCTCTGGTGTTTCCGCCTTGGGATGGCCGGCCGGAAGCGCGAGCGCACCTGGAGAGGAGCTGGGGCGGATGCCTTTTGCGCAAGCGCAGGCACGCGCCTGACGTCCCGGTCCGGCCGAGAGCGTGCCCGGCTGGGGTTTGCTCCCCGGTCAGTGGCCGAAAGCGCGGCGGAGCTGTTGGGTTCCCGGCGCCCGCTACCCCACGTCCACTTTCGGGTGCTGCAGCCTGCAGCAGCGCCCTCCACCACCCAGTTGGGTCGTTTAGGCGTCGGGCTGCAACTCTGGTTACAAATAAAAGTTTTCCCGCCTCTGCAACACTTAGTAGGGGAGACCATCAGGGCTCTTCAGGCTTGGTTTTGTCCGTAGAGACTTTTCTGCAATCCTGCAGGTCCCAGGAGGTGGAGAGGGCGCCGCAAGTCGGGAGGGAAAGTGAACTGAGGCCCAGGCTGGCTCCCTCCCCTCAGGTCCCGCTTCCCTGAGGACTTCTAGACGGGCCCGTCCGGGCTCTCTTTTTTCTTTGCTTATTTTGTATTTATTTATGTTTAACCTCTGAAGTCTTCCTCTCCCTCCTCCAGCCGTTTCATGGCCAGTGGCTGTTTCCACCAACGGCAGCCTCTGGATAACGTTCTTTCTCTGAGGGCAGTGACAGAGCTGTGACCTTGATAAAAGACTGAACCCTTTGCTCTAAATGCCCCAGAGTCAGGTTTCTCCTTCGGGGGACGCTGTTTAGCATTGGCTATGCCGGGGAGGCGGGGAGGAGACCCTCAAGAGCCCTCTTGACCCCTTCTCTGAGCCGACCTGGGCTTGCGGGGGCTGCGGGTGGGGGCTGAGATGGCGGGAGGAATTGGTTAGGGTACTTCATTGCACCTGAACCCTCAGGGCCAGCCCCTCCTCTGCCTACCTCAAATCCCTCCTGACGCCTTGTACATCCTTCCCAGCACCTGTGTGACAAGTTTCAGTTTTTTCACGTTTTTGGAGTCCTCTGCCTCCGCCCCAGAATGAAAGCACTGAGGAGGCAGGGCCCGCGGTCCACTCACGGTTGCTGAGCAGGTAGAGTGGTACCTGACTCCTAGCAGGTACTCAGATACGGCTTTGCAGGGTGCTGGTGCTGAGGGAGTGTGGTTTCTCCAGGCTAACTTTGTCCCACCCGGGCTCAAAGGTGAGAACCCGGTCTTTCTCCAGGGGGTTCAGTTCACTAAGTGTTTGTGGGGGAATTGAAGTTTTTTCTGGCCATTTTGGGTGGAAGTACAGGTGGAAAGGATTCCATCCCAAGCTGAATAATAATAAGGCTGTGGCCTCCATCCTCTGTTCAAAAGCACCTGCTCTGTGATTCAGGCCTTGCTGGACATTAAGTGTGGTTGCTGTGATAGGGTAGCTCCACAGTTTGGACTCAAGACCCCTTAAGACCCTTAAAAATCATGAAGGGCCCCCGAGTATTTAGTTTATATGTTATGTCTTTTAATATTCATTGTATGAGAATTAAAACTGAGGATGTTTAAACACAAGAACACACAAGCACACATTCCAGGAGTCATCAGGGTGACATCATCGCACGTCACGTCCCTTCTGGAAAACACCACTGGATACCTGTGAGACAATGAGGGCGAGAAGAACAAGCGACAGGTCAGTATTGTGAAAATAGTTTTAGCTTTGAGAATCCCCTCAAAAGGTCTCAGGGACACCCAGCCCCCCCCTGCCCCCCTTTAAGAGCCGCCGAGTTGAAAACATGTCACAGCTTTAGGATTTTTATTCTCAGCTGTCACCCTCCACTCCCCAACTGCCAGGGCCGTGCCCTGGAAGCCGGGGCCCCAGTTCAACATGAGCGAGCGGCAGGGGGGGGGGGCTGAGCTTTATTACTGTTATCCATACTGATTTATCAGGCCCTTTTCAAGAGGAAGTTCATGGATGCCAACACACCTGCGTGGGCCCTGCATTCCTGGAGACATTGTCATGTCCTCTCTCCCCTCCTCCGGGTGTGGTATCTCTCTTGGACTTTCCTTTCTACAAGGGAGGGCCAGGCCAGAGCTTCCTGGATCTCCTGAGTGGAATTTGCTCTGAGGCCTGCGTCACAGGTGCTCCTGAGCTGTGTAAGGAAGGAATGTGGAAAATAGTTTGAATTTGATAAAGGTGTTGTGGAGGAGGGGCACCTTTTCATTCCGAGAGCTATTGTGGCCGCAATTTGTTGGCAGGGCCTGAATTTCAGTCTTCCTTGAGAAGCATGAAGCCCAGAGCAACAGCACAGAGGAGGGTTTATATTTCTGTTTCTTTAGTTCCCAGACGGAACCCTAATCTCATTTCTCTCCATCATCCCTCCCCACCCCCAAATCCTCAAGCCAAAGCTGATCAAGGCCTTAGTGTGGAATGAAAAGCTAGTCCCATGCCTGGGAGAATTAGTACCCAGTGAGTTAGTGAGATAAGTAAGGTGAGTATGACACGGACTCGATAAATTATAGGCTCTCAAAATCATTAGTTGGGAACGGGCTACCACTGACTATCACACCCACAGGCTGGCAGGTCCTTCCAGCCTGTCTCCGCCCTCTGAAAAAGCCATAGGGGTTCCGTTTGTGCCATTGCCCTATACAATACTTCTGTCTTGAAGTTCTACAGCTTAAGACAACTGTTGTCTTCATTTGGAATTTATCTTGGGAGGTGGAAAGAGACTGTAATTTTCCACGATCAGTTTTATTGATTCGTGTCTTATACCATAATACTTCTTCCTTTCCTTCCTCCTCAAACTCATAGAAAAAGAAAAAGAAAGAAAAAGGTGCCAGAAGTCATATATACTGGTGCCGAGATTTATTCAAGACATTTCTTTTGCCAGGTCTTTTTCTCCTTGATTGCTCGAGTTCCAGTTTTGATGGAGCTGGTTAATAATTCTTTGAGGAAGAGTTGAAGTGTATATTTATGAATCTCAGACTACTCACCAAAGCATTTTAAGCCCTTTAGCAGAGGTGGAATTAAGTCACATGACCGGTTTTCTGGTTAAAGCTTATAACACTTTGGTACTTTGTGTGGGGGTGGGGTGGGAGTACTCAAAGCTCAGGAGACTAAAGAATTCTCTCCTGTAGCGTTTAGGAAGCTAGATTCCCTTTTAGCTAAAAGCCTGTCTTCATGGGAGGCGGTGTGTGCCAGGCACAGTGCCGGAGCCCTACCCTGCAGAAGTTTGCCCTCTGACCTCTTCCCTCTCTAGGACTTAATTTCTCCATCTGTGAATGCAGGAGCTGGGTGAGCTCATCTCCACAACCCCTTCCAGCTCTTAACATTCTATGGTTCCCCAGGGATAATAGAGATTGATCATTATTTCAGCATGACCAGGGATGAACTAGAATGAAATGGGTGATCTTTCCATCAGCCTCCACAGACGGTCTGCCATCATCAGCTAAAATATTCCAGTTCCTAAGAGGTGTTGATGAAGATGATGATAATTCCCATCTTTTTTTTTTTTTAAAGATTTTTTTTATTTATTCATTTGACACAGAGAGAGAGAGATTACAAGTAGGCAGAGAGGCAGGCAGAGAGGAGAGAGGAGGAAGCAGGCTCCCCGCTGAGCAGAGAGCCTGATGTGGGCCTCGATCCCAGGACCCTGGGATCATGACCCGAGCCGAAGGCAGCGGCTTTAACCCACTGAGCCACCCAGGCGCCCGATAATTCCCATCTTTAAGGGACCTGCCTGGTTCCACGCGCCGTGCCGAGTGCTTTCCCGTGGATTATGTTATTTACTTGTAAGTGACACAGAAGAGCCTTAAGCTTGAAAACACTCAGATCTTAATTTTTTTCTGATAGATGTTGACTTGAGCCCTTGCTCTGCTCCTCCCTGGTTGGGTGACCTTGAGCTTGTTCGTTTAACCTCTCAGAGCCTCAGATTCCTCTTCTATGAGAAGAGACAGAAGTGGCTACCTCATCACTTTGTTGCGGGGCTCAGATGAGAAACAGTGCATGAAGCTGCTCTGCCAACCATTAAGTGCAATACGGATGCTAGTAGTTATTATTTAGCAAGTAGTACTGCCTACCAAAGCCTTTGGCGGAATTTCAAGAAATCCCTTGAAATAAAACAGAAATGTGTAATAAACCATTCTTCTTGTCTTCACGAGGGGTGGCCTTGTAATGGACATCTCTTAGCTGAGATGCAGCCCAGAGTAGTTAAGAATGTGAATCTTAGGTGCCTACATTCAAATCCTGCCTCTGCTATTTCCTAGCTGTGTGAACTCGGGCAAGTTCTTAACCTCTCTGAGCTTCCATTTTGTCACCTATGAAATGAGGATAGGAAGAGAGTTAATCGTCTTCATTCATGCACAAAGCATTTAGGAAAGGGCCCAGCACAGACTGAGGACTTTGTAAATGTTACCTATTATTGTCATGATAGCTAATTATTTTAATTACCTAGTGCCATAAAAGAATTCATTAATGTAGTAAGTATTTAAAGCCTCAGCTATGTCTATATCACTGTTTTTAGCATGAAGATAAAGGATAAAAAGTGAAGACAGGATTTCTACCCTCTAGCATTTCACAGTTCACACATGGATTGGTTCCGCAAATATCCTTGAGCCCCTTCTATGGGTCACACAAGGAAACACAAATCTGAATACAATGGAGTTCTTGCCTCCAAGGAACCCGTGTCCAGCGAGAAGTCAGAGCCAGGGACAGATGTCTTCAGGAAGTGGTGGCCGCTGTAGTTAAGGGGGGGGAGGGGCGGGTTGCTGGAGTTGACCATCCAGAGATCACATTTGACTCTACCACCTGTGGAACCCATCTTACTCTCCCAAGACCACTTACCTTGGGAGTCAACTGAAGATAGTAATAACATCTATCCTCCTGAGTTAATAAGTATCTATTGTCTGTTATGTGCCAGTGCTATTCTAGAAGGTAAGCTTACAGTAGTAAAGAAGGCATGACAACGTCCCTGCCCTCCGGAGCTGACCTTCCACGGGGTAGAGACTAAACACACAAATTAATCAAAATGTATAGTGCGTTGGTGATACGAGTCATGGGGAAAAATAAAGCAGGGAGGGGAGATGCGGAGGCCTGGCAGTAGAGCAAGGTGTGGAAGGAGAAAGAAAATCCAACGTTAAGGTGGCAGGTGTGGCCTCTCAGGGAAGCTGGGGGTGAGAAAGTGATCCTCCCGCATCTCCGTGTGTTGGGGGGGGCCCGCTGTGGGGAGGGGGGGAGGCTTCCTTCCAGGCGGGGGCTCAGCATGAGTGTGAGGATTAAAGGCGATAAAGCTCACTCTGTCCTGGCACACGGCAAGTACTCAGAAGACACCAGCTGCTATTTTGAGCCATTACTCAGTGCTGAGGCCAGGGAATGAAAGGAGGGGGGTGGGAGCCGAGAAGAGAGAATGACTAAGTCAGCCTGGAGGGGGAGGCCTGGAGTGTTTCACAGTGAAGTGACTCGGGTTATAGCGCGCTGGGGCAGAAGAATGAGTAGGAGTTTGCTAGAGGCCTGGTGGGGTGTGGGGCGGGGGAGGAGGCATTCCAGGGAAAGGGAGCTCTGCAGCAGAGGTGTGGGGGCGGGGAAAGAACATGGTGTGTTCCCTAAGCCCTTGCGTGGGGCGTGGGTGTGCTGGGGTGGGGGGCCCTCTCTTCTCTGGAGGCGGGGGCTGGAGCAGTCAGTGGAAAGGGATGAGGAGATGGGCCTCAGATGCTTTCTCCAGTCGGTGCTGGGAGACGCCTCGAATGTTCACCACTGGGCGATGAAAGGACCAGATTTGTATTTTCATAAGCTCTATGGAGGAGGGAGGCACTGGGGGCAGCAAATTAATGAGTGCTGTGGGAAGGGTGTAATTAAAAGGCGAAATGAATGGTGGTATGAGTTATGGGGCACAGGGAGGTGTCAGGACATCCATCCCTCCATTCATTCGGTTCATGTTTAGTGGGGTCCAGCTCTGTGCCTGGCACAGGCAGGACGCTGGGGCTCCTTTGGGGACCAAGGCCACCTCTTTCCACGGGGCAGACAGATGATAAGGGAATCCAGCTTGGGAGGGGGGCAAGGAAGTGTCACAAAGGCAGTTGTTTGGCCCAGGCAGGTAACTAAAAGGAGTGGAGAGGCTGGGCGGAGCCAGGCCAGGGCTCACCTCCTGCCTGTGTGGCCGTGGGAGAATACGGGTTTGTCCTGGCAGGTCTTCTGATTCCTTAAGAGGCTGGACATTCTTATGTGACACTTCCTGATTTTTAAATGTTGGCAATTGATCAAACAGGGTGGTGATTGAGTGTAAGTGGAGTGTGTGTGTGTGTGTGTGTGTGTGTGTGTGTGTGTTCTAATTAGGATGGGTTGTAAGAAAAGCTCTGAGGACATATTTAAGTATTACAAGGTGTTGGTGGTGGGGAGAGAGAGGAGCATGTGCCAAGGATCCAGACGGGGAAAAACACGGTGTGTTGGAGGAATTAAAGGAAAGCCCGTGCCTGGAACTTTGAGACTGAAGGAGAATGGTTCCAAAAGAGGCCAAGTGCGAGAGGTGGGCAGGGCCAGGTCATGCTGGGTCTCTACAGACCCGGGTGTGGGGTTTGGCTTTTATTCTGAGTTCACCGAAAGGCTGTCTCTGAGTAACCAGAGATAACTTTAAGGTCTGTGGCATCATTCAGATTCTGGATTCTAGATTTAGAAGAGGGAGGAAAGGAAGAGCAGTTCCAGAGGAAAATGGCAAAACCAGAGTGGTTCTCAAAGCACGCGAGCATCCTTGGGTAGAGGTTGAGCGAGCGGAAGGACTGCGAGGCGGGCAGCACAGCCGGATGAATTCCGAGGCCCTGGAACACCTTGGGAAGTGACGTTCGGATGCGAGGTTGGTGCCATGGTATGGAAATCACAGAACCAAGATCCTTGGTCTCTTCTGGATTTCACCTCGTGGGCCAGAGTGTCCCACATGTGCCTGAGGTTAAGAATCATTTTGGGGCGCCTGGGTGGCTCAGTGGGTTGAAGCCTCTGCTTTCGGCTCAGGTCATGATCTCAGGGTCCTGGGATCGAGGCCCGCATCGGGCTCCCTGCTCAGCGGGGAGCCTGCTTCCCCCTCTCTCTCTCTGCCTGCCTCTCTGCCTCCTTGTGATCTCTCTCCCTCTGTGAAATAAATAAATAAAATCTTAAAAAAAAAAAAGAATCATTTTGGGTGCTCATTAAAAATGCAGATTCCAAGGCTCCCCTTCTGCAAGCCCTGGGGCCAGGGAACCTGTAATTTTAACCATCATCTGTGGGATTCTCACGCTCAGGTAAATTTGGGAAGTGCTGATGGCGGCGCTGGGGCATCATGGGGGGGGCGGTCTCTGACCTGGGAGTGAGAAGCTGGTGTTTTCAGACAGATGTGAGGAGAGAGAGAGGACAGGCAGGGAGACCAGTGAAGAAGCCCTTGCATTTGTCAGGACACAAGACTGTGAAGGTCTGGACTCGGGTCATAAGGGGGCTGTCCTCAGTTCTTAGGGCCGCTGTAACAAAGTGCCACCAACCAGGGACTTAAACTGACAGAAATCTGTCCTCTTACGATTCTGGAGGCCAGAAGTCTGAAATCCAGGTGTCACCAGGGTTGGTTCCTTCTGGATGGAGGTTGTGAGAGAAGGTTCTAGGCCTCTCCCCTTTGCTTCTTGGGGTTGCTGGCAGGTGTGGCCTCTCAGGGAACACCTGGTTGCTGGTTCCTTGGATGTGGACACATCAGTCTGTCATCACGTGGCATTTTCTCTATTTTAACCTTCAAGTTAGATGCTGCCTGAGGGTTGAGGGAGATGAAGAGGGAAAAGACTACAAGATTTGTTGAGAAGCCGTTGGCCTGGCATGCAGTAGATTCTCTGGAGGCTTGTTCTGTGAATGGCAAGAAGCATTTTCTGGGGGACTTTGGGGGTATTGGATCAGTGGCGTTGTGGGATAAAAGACACACGGAAGACCCTATAGGGGGACAATAAATAAGCAAGGTCCATGGCAACCAGTGGCAAGGAAGAAGGTGGCTGCTGGAGGTCTCCGTGAACAATGGCAGCTAAGACTATGAGCAGTAAAATGTGCAGAGACTGTCCTTAAATAAAGCATTGCACTGTCCTCCCCTTTCATCTTAGGCTGTGTTTGCCTGGGACTTTCCCAGTGGTATCCCTGAGCCTTCTGGAACAATCCTTCAGTGTCTGGCAATCCCAATTTGTCTTCACAAAAATAGATGGATTCACATACTATTATTACCCACATTTTACAGGAGGAAACCAAGGCACAGACACGTGAAGCAGCTTGCCCAAGGCCCCACAGATAAAGGGTAGAGCGGGTGCCCAAACCCAAGCAGCTGGCTTCCAGTTCTCTGGCCCTCTGTTGCCTTCGATAGGGTCAACGGAATTTCAATTGTCGGTATAGGAAGATTCCTTCCTTTGTGAAATACATCATTTGGTTTGGAAGCAGAAAGCATGCCCGTGTCCTCTCCGCCTTGCCCTGCGACAATCCAACAGGTAAGAAGTCAGTTTACGAGTCAGGTTGCAAGACTTGTTGCCTTCGAGGAGCCTTCTAGAAACATGATAGCCTCCAGGGGATCGGCCCCACAGCTCCGGCATCTGATCAGAATTCCTCACGGGATTTTTTTCAGCAGAGGGAGGGTGGTTCACTATGGAGAGGAGTTTCCAAAATGAAAATAAACCAACAAACAACCCAACTCGTTAGCAAAGATCCAGTGACTTAGCCTTATTAAATTCATCATTCAGGAGAAGAGAACAAAATCATTTATGGAAACCTTTCTTTTCCCCCCTCAGGGGACATTTAAGAACCGAACATTTTTTTTTTTAATTTAAGGGAATGCCAATTTTTTGTAAAATCATACCAATGAGGAAAGCTTGAGAACCACAACAAAGCCAGCCAAAGCCGATGCCCACATGCCCACGATCTCATGCTTTCTCTCGGGAAACCCAGAAGACAGCAAGACCCAGGAAGCCAAGAGGGCGAGAGGTGGGTGACGATGGGGAGCATGGCAGGGGAGCCTGGTTCAGTTCCCGGGCCCAGATGCCTCTGAGCTGGTCCAGCTGGGACAGGGCACCTCACCTTCTGAGTCCTGTCCCTAAAAGGGGCTACTGAAGAGCTCCTCAGAGGTCGTACGGAGAATCCCACCAGATTATGAATGTGTCACTTAGCACTGTTTATGGCACATGCCCCGTGTTGAATTAATGGTACCTGTCACTGGTCAAGACTCCTTTGGGCTTGCACTTTGTTCTGTGTTCTGAGCTAGCGTGTGTGGAAGGCTCACGCCGTGTCAGGCCTGAGCTAAGTGTGCGACACACATTCTCCTATTTCCTCCTCACATGAATGCGGGTCCTGTTATCATTCCATTTGCAGATGTGAGGACTGAGGATAAATGGCCTGATGATTCACACACAGGGAAGGGCTTAGGACTCAGGTCCATTCTGACCCTGCTTTCTATGGTACGACTTCACAGGAAAGCTTGAAAACAAAAAGGGCAGTCATCTTTCTTGTTCCGGGTCTCTGAATACAAGGAAGACCTATTTGTCTCTGCAAAGTGCCTGTGGGAAATTTTAAAACGGAGCAAGGCAGGCCCAGCCACCTTCTGGATTGGGGAGTTTGGGCCTGTGAGGCAAAAACGTTCAGGCTGAAGTTTCCCTCCCGGTGTCACCTGCGCCCCAGGGTGGTACCCTGCCCACTCCTCACTTTCCTCACCCTGAGGTAAACGGTCCGAAAGCTTCCTCTTAAACAGCCATGCTTCAAATAAGAGCTTTGTGCATTGGGGCCTGTGTTTCCTGCTCCTTGTTCAGGCTGGTGAGGAGAATGTTTATCTTAGTCTGCTAACTTCGTCTGACTTTGTAATCATGAGTGGGGAGAGCTGCTTTTTATTTGTGTGTGGCCCTTGCCTGGCTTGTCTTGTCTTTTTTTTTTTTTTAAGATTTTATTTATTTGACAGAGAGAGACACAGAGAGAGGTGGAACACAAGCAGGGGAAGTGGGAGAGGGAGAAGCAGGCTTCCGCTGAGCAGGGAGCCTGATGTGGGGCTTGATCTTGGGATGCTGGGATCATGACCTGAGCTGAAGGCAGATGGTTAATGACGGAGCCACCCAGGCGCCCCTGAAGGACCAGTTTTTAAAGAATTTTCCAATCATTGTAGATGCATATTTTTGTAAAATATAACAAAAAAACGAATTGCCAGAAAAAAATGAAATTAAAAAATCCCAAAGACCTATCAAATGCAAGGCCTGTTCTGTAGTTAACGTTTGGCAGAGGCCCCCTTTTGAACAGCACCATGCTGGAGCCCACAATTACAATACAGCATGCTAAGTGTCCCCATAGGGATGAGACCCCAAAAGATAGGAACAGAAGTAGGTTTGTAGGAACCCAAAGGAGGCAATCCCGTGTGTGTAGAAATAGCCTTGAAAAACCAGTCTGGGGCCTCCATTTCCCACCTGCCAAATAGTCCACCCCACGGGCTGGGGGGCATAGCTGGTGCAGAAAGCACTAGACGCACCGAATCCGAGGAACACTGCAAATCTTAAATCATCAGGTTGTTTTGGTAGTTCAAGAATTCAAAACCGCTTAGATGAGATGCATATAGACTTACCTTATAGTACTCTACACATTAAAATATTTTAAAGTAATTTTTATTATAAAAGTAAAGCATCCTGTAGGGGAAAATTTTCCCTTCACTGTTCCTTCTGGATCTTCCATTATACAAATACAGCAATGTGCGCATACCATACAGATTTTTTAATTGGACAAACTTGCTTGTTTCACTCAAGAATATATCATGATGGGGGCCAATGGGTGGCTCAGTGGGTTAAGCATCTGACTCTTGATCTTGGCTCAGGTCATGATCTCAGGGTCATAAGATCCAAACCCTGCCTCAGGCTCTGCGCTGGGCACGGAGCCTGCTTAAGATTTTCTTTCTCCGTCACCCTCTGCCCACGTCCTCCACTGCACACACACTCCCTAAGGAAAAAAAAATCATGGTGATACTTCCGCTTTCCTACTTACATTCCTTCTTCATTCTTTTCTCCAGGCTACATTGCTTTCCAAGGGATACGTATGCCATAACTTATCTAGACGGTCTTGTGATGGAGGACATTCAAGTCATCATCACTCAGTGTTTTCAGTGAACATCTTGGGCATCTGTCTCGGGCACTTCTTTGTGTCTTTCTCTACTCATATTCCAAGAAATCAGTGGGTGTGCACGTTTAAATGTGTAGGGACTTCCAAAGCTGTCGTCTTGAGGGACAGTGCCAGTCATCAGCAGAGCTGGAAGTTGGAAAATGCGCTGTTGAATTGAACGCCTCCTTTTGCTGATCAGCAGGCGGAACGGGGGAAGAACTCGTTGGAAGTCACATGTGAGCTCCAGACAGCCAAGAACACGGCCTCCTGACTCTCTGCCCAGGGAGGTCCTGTGTTTGTATCAACCTCGAACAGCGCTATGGCCATTTAGCTTGACTGGTCTGGTGCCATGCCCAGAACCAGGAGCAAAGGCTTTGAATAAGCATATTCGTGTCACATTTTAACCTCGGTCCTTAAGTTCGTGCGTAAGTTGCCTGACTTGGGTGTCTTGGCTGTCCTTTTAAGAGGGGGATCATCTAGTCCCTTTTGGCCAAATCATTCTTGTCACGTCCAGGGACAGCTGAGTCCAGTGAGTGAAGCACAGAACGTGGCCTCTGAGCTTAGCTCCGCTCCCCCTCTGCGTGCCTCAGTGTCCCCACCTTGGAGACAGGAGCCTCTCACACAGCTATCGTGAAAGTAGAACGGTCTATGTATGGGAAGGGTTGGGAGGCTCTCGGGATGTTTGTTTTCTTTCCCGTGTGGAGCTGCAGGACGGGGGTGTGGGGCTGAGGCGTCCAACAGAGGGCAGTCTGAGCTGGGAGCCTGGTTCTTCACGCTGAGGAGCATCTGCAAGGCGTCCCCCGGTGCCGATTTGTTCCCAGAGTTGAGACTTAATTGAGGTCAGAGTCATTTGCACTTATCGCTGGTGAGCTGCTCTGAAGAGGTGATTTAAGGACAACAAGTGGCCACATCCCCAAATTCCTCAGACACTCCCTTTGCTCTCATTTCTCTCAGAATTCTTCATCTTCTAAATATCATCGTCTGTCTTCACTTCTCTATCATCAGTGCGCTCCATGTCCGTTCATGGCACCGCTGCCTCTCTGGCCGTCCAGGAGCGTAACTCTACTGTGAACCCCGGACCCCCTCCTGCCCCATATCCACGCAGCTGGGGCCATGTGATCTGCGGCTCCGGCTGCCTGGGTGACACCCCTCGCCTTCCTTCACAGGACACCAGGGCTGGCCCGCGCCTGGCCCAACCCTCTGCCTTCCCTTCCCACTGTGATGGCGGCCCTTTAGGGAGAGGAGACTGTGGCAAGCCAAGGCCCTCACACGTCTGATGTCATGTACTTCTCAGGAGGTGACAGATGGGAACCGTTAGTGTCTCCTGTTGATATGAGAGTCTGCTGAGTGCAGGCTCTGACTTGCCTCTCGTCGCGCAGCTGGGAGCAGCAACACTGACATCTGACGCCTGGTGTGTCTTAACTGTCTCCCACACGGCGGCCCTCCTCCCAGCGAGGGGTGTGGCAAGAGGGTCCCATGAACTGTCCAAAATACCAATGGCTTCTGTCTCAATTTCTATTTTATTTTATTTTTTATTTTTTTTTAAAGATTTTATTTATTATTCATTTGACACAGAGAGAGAGATTACAAGTAGGCAGAGAGGCAGGCAGAGAGAGAGGAGAGAGGAGGAAGCAGGCTCCCTGCTGAGCAGAGAGCCCGATGTGGGCCTCGATCCCAGGACCCTGGGATCATGACCTGAGCCGAAGGCAGCGGCTTTAACCCACTGAGCCACCCAGGCGCCCTCAATTTCTATTTTAAAAAGATGAGTAATTACCTTTGAGTTTCCCTTAAAAAACCAGTCGGCGGCGTGGGAGCCTCCACTTGCCCAGGGAGCACAGAGGCGATAAGCGTGCGCGTGGCCCAGCCTCCCGCCGGGTCTCGGTGATGCTGGAGCACCAGCCCCGGGAGGCTGTACAGTATTAACCGGTCTCGGCTCTCGCACTGTCTTGCTTCGTTCCCACTGCTGCTGTCCTGTGCCCAGCTCATGAGAGTGTCCTGTGTCACTGAAAAATCAACATCACAAAGAAAACGTTCTCTACGTGCCTGTACTCTGTCCGGGGAGCAGTGCCTACAAATAAAGATCTGGAGTGATCTCTCCTCACCTGTTAGAAACAGACACAAAAATTGAGTTTTCTCAAGAAGCACCAAATGCCAGGAATCCAAGAGAAGGAAGATTTATAAAAGGTGGCAGTTAGGACGGTGGTCCCTTTGCTAAGAAAGAGGCTCCCTGAAGCCGGGGACTGGGTCTACTTTTACGGTCGGTAACCAGTGCCTGGCACATAGGGGACGCTCAGGAAATGTTTGTTGAATGAATGAACATCAATGATACGGTCTGACCAAGGATGCATGTGGATTTCTGGACTTGGACTCCTAGGAAGCACTAAGTGATGACCAAGGTCTTCTGCCCTTTGTGGTTTGTGGTCCTTGCCCCTCCTCCTCCCACTGGCTCCTTCCCTCCCCTCGTGCCGTGCCTGGGGAAGGAGGTCAGCAGAGGTGAAATGCGGCGCTCAGGGTCCCACGGTAGAAGGTTCAGATTCCACATGTGCCGAGTAAGGTTGTGACTGGCCCCCATTTCTTTCTTTCTTTTTTTTAAAAGATTTTATTTATTTATTTATATATAGAGAGAGATCACAAGCAGGCAGAGAGGCAGAGAGAGAGGGGGAAGCAGGCTCCCCACTGAGCAGGGAGCCCGATGTGGGGCTCGATCCCAGGACCCTGTGATCATGACCCAAGCCGAAGGCAGAGGCTTTAACCCAATGAGCCACCCAGGCGCCCCTGGCCCCCATTTCTAAAGGCTGTGACCCCTAGGCTTGGGTCTCAGACATCTTCCATGATGCACCTCTTCTATGACTCCTTTTCCAGGTTATAGTCTTCAGTGTCATGGTTTTAAATAGCACCTATGCACTGATGGCCTTCACTGCTATCTCCCACCCCAATCTCTCCCCTGAGCCCAGATGTACATTAACTTGCCTACTCGGCCCCTTCATTATTTTTATCTACTAGACATCTCAAACTGAATGCAGTCCAAACTAAACCCCTGATCTCTCCACCCACCGTCTCTTCAAGCTTTTTCCATCCATGCGGTTGTTGCTTCCAGGTGACTAGTGCTGGGATCATCCTGGACTCCTCTGCTTCTCTCACACCCACATCCGATCCTGTTGGCTTGACCTCCAAAACACCTCCAGAACCCAACTCCTTCTCACCACATCCACGTCTTCTATCCTGGACCAAGTCGCCGCCATCTCTTGTGTGGCCTCTTGCAGAGGCTTCCTCCTCCCTGGTTTCTCGCCTGCTCCTGCCCCTCTCCCGTCTAGCCCCGACTCGCAGCCGGAAGGCTCCCAGCAAAACCTGAGTGAGAGATCAGGTCCCTCCTCTGGTTGAAGCCCTCTGAAAACTTCTTATCTCGCTTGGAGTCAAAGCAAACTCCTCTCAATAGCCTCCAATAGTCTCTATCTTTCCTGCTTTCCCTAACCTTATCTACCACCACCCTTCCCCTCGTTCGGGGCCTTTGAGGTTCCCTCTGGCACTCCCATACTGCTCCAGCTCTGCTTCCAGAAAGAAAGGATGAGATTCTGGACATACTTGCTTTCTTTATTATTTGTATCCCCTGTGGCACCATGAGCTCCATGTAGGCATGGACCTTGTTTTTCCCACTTGATTTCCAGAAACGAGAACAGTTCTGGCTCAAAGCAGTGCCCATGAGTGAATGAGGGTGATCAATCAAAATCTATGTATGGTTGACCCTTGAACAAAGCAGGAGTTGGGGGCAGCGGCCCCTCCCAGTTGAAAATCCATGGATGGCTTTGCCTCTCAAAAACTGAGCTACTAATAACTCCTGTTGGCCGGAGCCCTTACCAATAACATAAACAGTAGATTAAAACAATAGCAGCAGTAGATTTTGCATGTTATATGTATTGTATATTGTATTCTTACAATGAAGTAAGTTAGAGAAAAGAAACTGGTATTAAGAAAATCATAAAGGGCGTCTGGGGGGCTCAGTGGGTTAAAGCCTCTGCCTTTGGCTCAGGTCATGATCTCAGGGTCCTGGGATCGAGGTCCGAATCAGGCTCCCTGCTCGGCAGGGAGCCTGCTTCCTCATCTCTCTCTGCCTGCCTCTCTGCCTAATTGTGATCTCTCTCTCTCTGTCAAATAAATAAATAAAATCTTAAAAAAAAAAAAGAAAACCATAAAGAAGAGAAATATATTTGCAGTACTGTGCTGCATTTATCGAAAAAGTCCCTGTAAAAGCGGACCCACACATGTTGGGCCCCCCATGTTGCTGAAGGGCCAGCTCTAGTTCTAAGAGGCAGTGACCATCTTAGACTAAACCCAAGGCGAGTCCACCTCTACTTACTCTGGTGAAGGGTGAGCCGGCACGGCAGCACGGCCACGGCCCCCAAACACGACACGTGTGGCGTATTACTTAAGGTTGGAACAAGGTGCAGACGGGCTTTGCAGAGATTCTGACCAGTGGCCACCTCTTGAGACTGAGGTTAGACAGGGCGAGTTTGGAGCTTTGTGCCTCACCTGGCACAGGAAACAGGAGGTATGCAGGTAAGGGCTATTGAGCATGAGTCAGGTGCCGGCAGGCTGCTAAGCTCCTCACCCGAGTGCCTGGATTAAATCCATGCACAGCCCCATGGCTGGCCACTCCTCCTAGCACTATTGCAAGATGAAGAAACAGAGGCCCGTGGGAGTTAAGCAACTTGACCGTAATCGCTCAATTAACTCTCTCTCCTGCACATTCTGTTTCATTGGGTTTGGGGTGAAGCCCTTAAACTTGCCTTTTTTATGATTTTATTTTTTATTTTAATTTTTAAAAAAGATTTTATTGATTTATTTGAGAGCAAGACAGAGAGAGAGAGAGAGAGAGAGAGAGAGCGAGCGTGTGCAGGGGGAGGGGCAGAAGGAGAGGGAGGGGGAGAAGACTCCCCGCTGAGCAAGGACCCTGGGATCATGAACTGATTCGAAGGCAGATACTTTAACCGACTGAGCCACCCAGGTGCCCCTAAAGATTTTATTTTTCAGTAATCTCTACACCCAACGTAGGGCTCGAACTCACAACCTTTCGATCAACGATTGCATGCTCTGCCAACCGAGCCAGCCAGGGTCTGCAAACCTGCCTTTCTAAAAAGCACCAGTGGCTGTTTTTGTCCTGAGCCAACTGGGGAAACACTGAACTTTCTGGAAATATGCAGACCAACTCTGGAAGTCAATTTTGCTGTTTTTAGGGCTGTCGCCCCTTGTCCACTACTACACCCAGAAGTGCTAGGGTCCCCCCTGCCCCGCAGACAGGCTCCCTCCAGGTGTCCCAGATTGCATAAACGCCAGATGGAAAGCAAGCTGGTGGCATGCGCTGGGCATTTTTCCCGGTTCACTTTCCTCCCCTTCAGAAGTCCTATTCGCCTCCAACTTGGTTTGCACTGGCTCTTGAATTTTGATAACTGTATCTTTTATCTCTGTCACCTCCCTCCTGCCCCACCTTTTTCCCTTTGAAAATATTTCAAGACCTCTTCCACGGCTATTAAACCATAAGGTAAAGATTCAAGTACCTTTAAAAAAAATGCATGACACACAAGAAATGATTATATCTCAACAACGGGAATCCAAACAGAATGAAACAAAACTTCAACAAATATGTATTTGTTTTTGGTATTTACTGCTCAGAGCAAAGCCAGGGAGTTTAAGTGGCAGAAAGAACACATGTCTCGTATTTACTGTTGGGCAGCTGTTGTCGGCCCCCCGAGGGAGCGTTCCTGGGGTGCGGTTTCTCTGACACTGGAACACCCCACTTCCCTGCATCTTGGTGTCTAGGGTTCTTGAGCATCCCCAGTGCAGTGCTGGGTCACATTTTCCCAACGACCAGCACAATTTCTCCCTTAAGGAAACTTGTTATCAAGAGATTTGAGGGACTGGAATGTGTAATACAAAACAGACATGCAAAGACGACGGAGTTTTATGGCTCAAGAAGAGAAAGAATGACTTTATTGACTATAAAATAAAGTCCACATGCTACAAGTTGGCCTGAACCCACCTTGGGCAACTTTTTTTCTTTTTTCCCCCAAATAGATCTGAGATGGAAAATCTGCCAGCCCCTTCGTAGTGCGGTGGGACCCGAGGGCTAAGGCACTGTCAGAAACTCCGTCTCCTGGGAAGAGGGGTTAAGGCCTCCCTGGGAAGTTGGGGGGTGTGGGAGGACAACTCTGCTGGTCAGTATTCCTGTGCTCGCGCTTGTGGCCCGGATGGTGGTACCATGTCTGGCAGAATTAGGACTTAAGTCGTTGTCTCCAGTAGGAAATCAAGCTCGGTTTAAGGAGATGTGTATGGCTGTCAGGCTGACGTGGAGCAGACTCGTGATAATAGATTTCTGTGTCAGCTCGATGGGATAAGGATGCCCAGAGAGCTAGTAAAACCTTTCCAAGTGTGTCTGTGAGGATGCTTCTGGAAGCGATGAGCATCTGAGTCGGACCGAGTGAAGAAGGTCGCCCTCACGAGCGCAGGTGGGCCCCGTCCAGTGTATGGAGGGCCTGAACGGAACCGTCAAGGCAAAGGAAGGGCAAATGTGTTCCTGGGAGCTGGGAAATCCATCCTCCGCTGTCCTCAGACTCAGACTGAATTATACCCGCGGTTTGCCTGGTTCTCCAGCTGACAGAGGGCAGACTGTGGGACTTCAGGGTCTCCGTAACATCATGTGTCAGTTCCCACACTAAATCTCCTCTATGTATCTTTATAACCCCTATTGGTTCTGTTTTTCTAGACAACCCGAATACATTCCCATAATTTTTGTTTCCCTTCCTGCTTGGCCAAATGGCACCACAGTAAACCTCTGTTCACTTGCTTCCTTCTTCCTAGTGAACCCCTTGACTCTCTGGATGCCCTAAACCGACCCCGCAAAGTTCTGCTCAGATGCCTCCCCTTCCAGAACACCCTCCCGGAAGCCACAGTCAGAAGCCGCCTCTCCCCGCATGCGGTGCCTGTGCCAGCGGCCCCCACGAACTGCTTTGGGCACAGCCCCTCTACCTGCTCCCTGCAGCCCGAAGCCTGGTGCCGGTCCACCACTCGCTCATCCTCACCCTCCGAAGCCATCCCCTGTGCCCATCTCCAGGCCGCTTGTCACGAAGATCCTCCTGAGGCTGCCCCATGGGTACCCCAAAACTTCCGTGGCTCCCACGAGTCTGAGGCTGGAGATAAAACTCCTCCGCGTGGGCCACAGTGCCCTGCATGGTGTGGCCTGGTCTAGCCCTTCAGCTTTGTCTTTATGTTTTGCCTGAAATGTAACTCAAAGGTCATAAAATTCACCCTTTTAGAGTATACAGTTTAGGGGGCGTCTGGCTGGCTCAGTCGGTAGAGCATGTGACTTTTTTTTTTTAAAGATTTTTAAAAATTTATTTGAGAGAGAGAGCACAAGTGAGGTGAGGGGCAGAGGGAGAAGCAGACGCCCTGCTGAGCAGGGAGCCCAATGTGGACTCCAATGCAGAACCCTGGGATCGTGACCTGAGCTGAAGGCAGACGCTTAACCAACTGAGCCCCCCAGACACTGTGATGCCTGTGGTTCTAACCTGATCAGACCTGAGGCCTCCTTGTCAACCCTGAAATGAAATTCCTCAATAATGTAACCCATCTACCTGTGTAAGGACACGATGTCTGTGGAATTCTCAAACTGTGAGATAAAGGCGAGTAGAAAGTAATTTATGATAAAATCGTGTGTATGATACTGCTCAAGTCCCAGCGCAGCCTCCAGGGGCTTGAGCTTCCGGGTAGAAAGACGACGGCTACAGGTGCAGGTGGGTCTAGGTGTGGGGTGCGGACCACCCACGTGCCTCAAGCACACTGGGCCTCACTGCTGCCGGCGCCGTGCCTCTAGGACAGCAACCAGCGTGAATTCCCCAAGTTCAGCCTTCTCTCAACTTACATGGTCACAGCATTCCAGGAAAGTTCAGTATATATAAAAACTATGAGGAAAACACTCTGTGTTTGTATGTAAAACGAAGTTGGGCTCCAGGCTCACCTAACTAACCCAGGGAACCTTCCAGACCTCCTCTCACCAGGTGAATTCTCTTTCTAGGCACTCGGTGCTGCTTCTTCATGTCACTGGACATCATCTCTGGTCATAAGTTCACATGTCTTCTTTTTTTATTTTTTTTAAAGACTTATTTGAGAGAGAGAGAGAAAGAGAGAGCACACAAGCAGGGGAAGGGGCAGAGGGAGAGGATATCCAAGCAGACTCTCCACTGAGCATGGAGCCTGATGCAGGGCTCGATCTCAAGACCCGTGAGATCAGGACCTGAGCTGAAACCAAGAGTGGGGCGCTTAACTATCTGAGCTCCCCAGGCACCCCTGTCTTCCTTTTACTTAAGTCCCACTAGACACAGACCCCATGAGGTCTGGATCTTTGACCTTCCCATCTTTGTGTTCCCAGCCCTGAACGTGGCGGTGCCTGGTACTGGACATTTCCTGAATGAGTTCCTGTCTAACAGCGTTCTTGTCCACTTCCTCTCTTGTCCCGGAGTTCTTAGAGTACTGAGCCAAATTTATCTGCGTCTCCAGTGCTGACGGTGGTTCCTTTTTCATATGGAAAACAATGGTCAAATATTTAGTAGGTGAATAGAAGTGAAACTACCTTTGGGCTACCAGTGTCCTCATAAATGGGCTAAGGACACATTTTGACACGTGCTTCCACAGATCCTCCAGAAACTTGTGCTAGGGACACGGTCATATGGGAATACTCTTTACAGCTGTGGTTTTAGCAAAGAACCTTCCTTTCCGCTGTGTTAACAATGGTTTCTGCTCTAGCTGCCGTGTAGCAAATGACCCCAAAACTTAGTAGCTTAAAGCAACGAAGACTTGGTTGTTTCCCCCCGTTCTGTGGGGTGGTAGCCTGGGCAGTAACTGCTGGCCTTCATGGGCTCACTCGGGGGGCTCCGGTCACGTGACAACTCGACTGGGGCTGGAGGGTCCAAGGTGGCCTCCCCCACCCCCAGCCGCGGTCTGCTGTCAGCGGAGCTGCCGTGGTTCCCTTCCACATGGACATCTGGTCTTCCAGGGAGCTAGCCTGGGCTTCTCCGCCATTTCTGGTCTTGAAATTCCAAGCCAGTGAAAGTAAAGGCAGAAAGTCCAGGGTGAAGGCCTGGTTCCAAAGCTGGCGGACCAACACTTCACCTCATTCTGTCACAGCACGTCACACTGTCACCCAGATTCAAGTGGGTGGAGACACAGGTGTGGATCAGCACACTGCAAAGGGCAGGGGACCCAGGGAGGACACTCACGAGGGGCTCTTACGGTCATGCCCGCCACAGCGATCTCCCTGGAGCACACTCTTCTCCTTCCTGGTTCTGGAATCCAAAGGGCAGCACTGGCTCTTTCTTATTGAAGGAGGTCCTCTGGGTCTCCCCTGGGGACTTGGCGTCTCCTTCTCTGGCCCTGAAGATGGAGGTGCAGAAGGTAGAGGAGATGAGGTTGAATGTGTTCTTTTCCAGATTTTGTGTGGATTAATTTGGGGAGTGGGACCTCATGTATGCTTTGGTTAAGCCCTCATATCACTTTATTATTTTCTTGCCATTTGCCTTTCTCTTCCAAATCAATGGCAATAAAAAATTGAGTTAATGGAGCATTCTGGCTAGTGGTTCTGTAGACTTTACTACAGAAGTACCTGAGAGGTGCACCTGGGTGGCTCAGTGGGTTAAAGCCGCTGCCTTCGGCTCAGGTCATGATCCCAGGGTCCTGGGATCGAGGCCCACATCAGGCTCTCTGCTCAGCAGGGAGCCTGCTTCCTCCTCTCTCCTCTCTCTCTGCCTGCCTCTCTGCCTACTTGTAATCTCTCTCTGTGTGTCAAATGAATAAATAAAAAATCTTTAAAAAAAAAAAAAAGTACCTGAGAGTTGAGAAGGCACTGATTCTGAAGCAAGACTCCCTGAGTGTGAATCCTGGCTCTACAACTTGCTGTGGGACCTTGGGGGAAATGACTTCACTTTCCTATGCCTCAGTTTCCTCCTCCCTAACCTGAGAGTCACGACGGAGGGTGAGGCTGTTGTGGGGATGGAGCAGGTGTGGAGAACAGCTGGGAAAGCGCCAGATCAGGACCCTTGCCCACAGGTCAGGCAGTCTGCAGCTTCTACCATAGATGGGCTTTTCTTGGGGGCGGGGGTGGGGTAGGGAGAGGGAGGTGGTGGCTTAACCAAAAAGCAGTCTGTAATCTCTGGTAGTACGACCGCGAAAGAGCAAAGCCAACATGTGCATGCCTCCTGCTCATAACTGTGTCTCATTCTAGCCCTATTACGAGGTATTTGTGCTTTCGGTATAAATTATAAATCTAAACACATGCAGGGTTTGTTTTTCCCCCAAAGCAGATTCCAACCAGCATGAAACCAGCCAACCCAAATAAATTGTGCACTTAAGTCCATTGTTTCCAGCAACATGTAAACTGTTGGGTTATGAGAATGGCTTTGAAGAGGGCGCCCCATTAGTGTTCCTAGCATCAGGGTTCAATTTAGGCAGTGCATATTTGAAGCGTTTACTAGAAGTCTGTGGCAAAGAAAGACACGCATGCTCGGGGAGGGGGGCAAAAGGCTCTTATCAAATGGTACAGGATGCATTTAGGCAGTGTTGTCATAAAAGCACAAAATAAAGCAACAGCCCTGAACTCAAGGAGACTCAGAATTCCTCAGCTGGGGAAGTCATTCTGGGAATGCAAAGATCGCTTTCAATGTTATGTTTGTAAGGAAATGACAGTCACCAAGTGGAGAATGTCAGGTCCTCAGAGAAACCCTGTGGGCACTCACGTGCAGAGAACTGTTTACTTAACTGGAGTTGGTTCTGAAAATATTTGACTCTGGAGGGTCCCAAAGGGAGTGCGGAGGGTGGCTGGGATTTTCTTGCAGGTCGGGACTCTGCTTTGGCTAATCCCCCCAGCTGATAAAGCTCCAATCTTCAGGGCACATGCAGTCCTCTGCTGACCCAAGGTTTATGGCACTGGCAGACGCCAGAGCAGGAAGCCGTCGCTCTCAAGGTTTCCCCAGCAAAGCAGAGCCTTCTTCTAGCTGATGCACTGGGAGCTTGTCACGGTGGGGCCGAGGTGCCTGGGGTGAGGCTCCGGGTGAAGACGAGCGTGGAGGAGAGGCCGGAGAATGAAGGATCTGGGCATTTATCTCCAGGAAGAATCTAGCAGCGTGACATTCTCAGCAGCGCTGAAGGTTGACAGAGCTGATAGAGGAGGAGAGTTTTGATGTCACTATCAGGAAAATGATGGATTTTACCAAGTAGGCTGAGTTTGGGGGTTTGTTTTTACTGTTAAGCTCACATCCCCACTGCCCGGGTGGGAGGTCCTTCCGCCACGCCAGACTCTGTCCCTGCTGGCTTGCAGGGCATTAATGGCAGCAATGAGTCCAAAAGCCAGGAGTGAGGCCAGCTGGTTCCAGTCTGACTTCTCCACGAGAACGGGACAAATGAGGGGATTCGGCCCTTAATTACCGACCACCTAGTCTGCTCCGGGCACTAAGTGTGCAATGGCACGTACGGCTGTCGTGGTCAGGATGGACCAGGCGGAGGAGAAGAACGAGAAAACAGGTCATCTCGTGGGAGGACACGAAGATGATGGTGATGATAACGGATACTCAGCAGGAACCAGACAGGGTCTGCGGACTTTCCATGTAATGTCTTGTGCTTCTCAAGTTTAACACACATGTAAATCGCTTCGGGATCCTGGTAAAACACAGGATCTGGTATGGGAGGTCTGGGGTGGGATCTGGGACTCTACTAACAAGCTCCAGTCGGCTGGTCCCCAGACTTCACGTTAAAAAGGAAGGCATTATTTCATCCAATCTTCAGAACATACCACTGAGGCACTACAGTTATTCCCATTTTACAGACAAGGAAATGGAAGCCTGGAGAGGTCAAGTGACTTGCCCAGGGTCACACAGCTAGGAACAGAGGAGCCAGGACCGGACTCCAGGGCCTGCGTGCTTACCCAGCTCTGCCCTGGTAAGGCAGTGGGGGTGGCATCGACAGGGGCACAGTGCCGAGAAGGGGCTCAGAGAAAGCTCTGGGAGAATGTGCCTCTTGTTTGGGTGCCAGCAGGTTAAGGGTTAAAGTATTAGCCAGGTGAGAGCCGAGCAGGGGAGGAGGGCGGGGAGCGAGTTCCCAGCTAGGGGGCTTGGCCTGGTAAGGCCACTCAGACTGTTTATTCAACAGAGCAGGGGAGGGGTAGAGACCAAGGCTCTGCAGGGCACAAAGGCTGCCCTTTCTGGCCTTACCCTGAGGGCCCGAGAAGGAAGGTTCTCTAGAAAGATCCTGTAACCTGTTTACTCATCCATCCCTGGTGACACACTTCCTTGGGGCATCCCCTTCATTCTCAAAGGCACGTCCTACCCGCACTCACTCCCTGGGCTGCAGTGAGCACTTGGCACCGTGGGTCTCTGTTTACACATCCGTCTCCTGCGAGAACATTGCCTCCTTATTCATCTCTGTCCCCGAAATACCCAGCCTGGCTTGTGGGGTGACAGCACCTGCCGGGCTTGCGGCCTGAGGGTGCTGTGAGGGGAGCATGGGTGGAGACGGAGAAAGAGTTGGAAGGAACCAGGCGCCTGGGTGGCTCAGTGGGTTAAGCCTCTGCCTTCGGCTCAGGTCATGATCTCAGGGTCCTGGGATCAAGCCCCATATCATTGGGCTTTCTGCTCGGCAGGGAGCCTGCTTCCCCCCTCTCCCTCTGCCTGCTTCTCTGCCTACTTGTGATCTCTCTGTCAAATAAATAAATAAATAAAATCTTTAAAAAAAAAAAAGAGTCGGAAGGAACTGGACATGCCGCGCCATCTGGAAGGTGTGTGCCCGTGGAGGCTGTAGCGAGGGTCCTGGGGCAGTGGGGAGTGGCATCTCCCTGCCAGGCCGCCTCTTCGCCTAGTGTCCCCCAAAGGCCCACAACTCAGGCACCACTTTGACAACTCCGGCCATATTCATCCCCAGGGGCTTCCACGGACTTCTCCTTTTCTCCCTGACTTCACTGTGACCAACTTCCAACCTGCACACGGGTGAACACCAGCAGGAGCACCTGCACGCCCCTCCCCTGGACCCACCAAGTGTCAGTGTTGTTGCCACAGTCCATCTGTTTTCTCCATTTCTCTCTCGACCTACACGTTAAAAAAATAGTGTGGGCTGATTTTTCTCTGGGTTCATAATGAAAATATTAAAAATATCAATAATAGCTAAACAAACGAACAAACAAACAAACTGGGGCGCCTGGGTGGCTCAGTCAGTTAAGCACCTGCCTTCAGCTCAGGTCATGATCCCTGGGTCCTGGGATCGAGCCCTGCGTCCGGCTCCCTGCTTAGCGGGGAGGCTGCTTCTCCCTCTCCCTGCCACTCCCCCTGCTTGTGCTTTCTCTTGCTCTGACAAATTAATAAAATCTTTAAAAAATATATTTATAGAAACTTTGACATTTAGCCTAATTTTAGAATCGTGAAAAAGCTGCAGAGAAAGTGCAGGGAAGTTTTCTAGGCCCCGCACCGGACCTCCTGCGTTACTGCGGTGCGTCTGTCCCAGCGAATGAACCAGCGTGAGTCCGTTCCTGGCACCTCTACCCCACGTCCTGTTAGGATTTTGTGCCTTCTCCCCTTACCTGGCGGACTCACTATTAAACTTGAAAAGATTCACAACAGGAAACTGTCCACGGAAAGCCATCCTCCCTTGCCAAACACGGCTCTAGCCAGAGGCTGTTGGTTGCTGAGAGACCTGAGCCCGAGGCCTGCTTTCTCTTGGTTAAAAAGAGAGACGCGTAAACGCTGGAGAGGCAGTCAAGTCAGGCGGGGGCGACGCCGAGACCTCCTCCCAGGACCTTCAGCTTTGTGTCCCCAAAGCCGTCTTGGGCTCCGCCGCCGTGGGAGCCCCGGGCGTGCTCTCGCTGGGCCACCGGCTCCAACAGCTGGAAAGCCCACGTCTGAGGCCGCGGGGCTCCAAACCCGGAGCTTCCCTCCGCGCCGGACGACGGCCCCCATCTTCTGCACCGTGGCTCGCCCTCGTTCAGATCCCGGAGCCTGCAGGTGTGCGGTGGGGGGAGAAATCCATCAGTAGCAGGGGAGGAGCACCGCGGGCCGGTGTGTCCCTGTCGTGTTGTCAGCTGTCAGTGACCGGGCGGGGCCTGTCTGAACTGCTCCGAGGTGCTCTCTCCGCGAGGCCTGACTTGTTCATACTCATCCCTGGCAAGGGTTTCAAAGTGGTTTTCATGGTTTCTAAGTTAGAGTAGGTGACGCTGTTTCCTGAAACCAAGTTGGCACTTTTTTTTTTTTTTAAGATTGTATTTATTTATTTGACAGAGAGAGAGAGAGGTCACAAGTAGGCAGAGAGGCAGGCAGAGAAAGAGGAGGAAGCAGGCTCCCTGCTGAGCCGAGAGCCCCATGCGGGCCTCGATCCCAGGACCCTGAGATCATGACCTGAGCCGAAGGCAGAGGCTTTAACCCACTGAGCCACCCAGGCGCCCATGTCGGCACTTTTTTTTTTTTTTTTTTTTTTTTAGTGGAACCATTTGCAAATGTGTTTGTTAGACACATACATTCATCAGTGAAAAATATGCAATGCTCAATGCAGTTACACGGGACGAGAGTTCAAACTGATTCTCATATGACCTCTCGTTAATTACCTGTCAGTCACTATATTTTCTTCTCAATTTGAAAATTTTGTGACTAAGATTAAATACCAGCTAATAACAATAAAGACATATTAACCCATTTAAGAAACATGAATTAAATTTCTGAGTTGGCCTAGATCTACGATTAACTTCAACTTTTTGAAGAGTAACAGGATTTTTGTCTTGAGAGAGCCATTGTTAATAGCCTGCCTCCCCTGACAGAAATGTGAAGATAATTTCATTTCCTGGTGACTGTGAGGAAGGCACAACATATTCAGCTTCGGATATTAAGCCTTAAATAGAAAAAAACAAACAAACAAACAAAAACTATTCCAGAGTCTGGAAAACGTATATCCTTCTACTGAGATTAGCCAGTATCATAAAGCCATAACAGAAAAACAGAGTCTCCCAAGAGAGAGAATTTGCTTTTAGCTTTAAACAGCCGGTGTGGAAAACGTAATAAAATAAAGAACACAACTTTTACCTCCTGTCCAGATAGGGGATGGCTACATTTGATGAACATCTGATGTAATTCTGCGTGACTTAGCTTTGAACGATTTCATGGGTAACCCAATGGAAAACCTCCAGCCTTATTTATTTATTTGACAGAGAGAGAGAGAGATCACAAGTAGGCAGACAGGCAGGCAGAGAGAGAGGAGGAAGCCGACTCCCTGCTGAGCAGGGAGCCCAATTCGAGGCTCGATCCCAGGACCCTGAGATCATGACCTGAACTGAAGGCAGTGGCTTTAACCCACTGAGCCACCCAGGCGCCCCCTTCCAGCCATATTTAAAGCAGAGATTACAAATAAGAATTCTCCAGAATAGAAATTTGCCAATCCTACATCAGGAAGTTCCCTAAATAACCGTGTGGTCTATCCGACAGCCTGTAACAGCGAGGCACTGACTTTGTACACAGCATTTTACATGCTGCTCAACTTCGTACCCGTCCAAAAGGATTCTCATTCTAGCCCTGATGTTTTCAGTGTATCTGGATATTTTTCACTTGTAAAACCCACTCTACGGAGAGGGCCTTTCAGTTCTATCTTTCATAAGATGCGTGAAGCCCTTCAGAGTAACAGACGTTTCTGAATTAGGGAAAAATCCCCTTGTTATCAACAGGCTGCAACAAATTTGTTCGTCTTCGTTTCATTCCCCTAGAAACACAGGCTGCGAAGGAACAGAGTAGCAGGAGGGAATCACAGATGGGAAGGAAAAATGTCGACAGAGGAGATGAGAAAAATTCATGCTCTGTACTGCATTCATCATACTGTCGATCTCGACAGAACCCACTACCCGAGACCCCTCGTCAAACTCCTCGGGAGACATGGGGAGAAGGTTGTCTGTGGTCTGAAGTCGAGCATGGTGAACTTGAGACACAGAAATCAGCTCAGTCTTGATGCATCCAGTTCCGCTGGGGCCATCGAGTTCCACTGGTTCTGGGGCTTCCTTTGGCCTGGAGTAATGTTTCCCAAAGGCATGGTCTTTACCAGTATTCGGATACAGATATTTCGGGGGATTCTCTGGA
>LNAC01000170.1:3301421-3340629 GCA_002007465.1 Ailurus styani | reverse complement strand
CCCTGTCTTGTGAGGATGCCCAGTCCTCCAGGGATGTGCATCCCTCCCAGGCCAGGCCTATTCCTGCCCTTCAGACTGCACCCCTTCTGTGCCTCTGGCTTTCTCCCAGGGACCCTCATTTCCTTCAGCCCTGATATCTTCTCCTTCTCAGGCCCCTCTGTAGGGACTTCTCAGGCCTGCTGCTTGCCCAGGGACCCACAAGCTGGAGAGCAAGAGCTTTTCTGCAGGACAATTACACTTATCTGCTCCAAGTCAGAAATTCTCCTATGGAAATCATCAAATAAAGGCCCATGCTATACAGAAGGTACACAGACATGTGAAAAGATGCTCACCACCATTAGTCCCCAGGGAAATGCTAATCAAAACCACAATGAGAGGCTGCCTTATACCTATCAGAGTGGTTAGAATCAGAGAGACAAGAAATGACAGGTATTGGCAAATGTGGAGAAAAAGGAACCCTTTGCACCCTTGTTGGTGGGAATACAAATTGGTGCAGCCACTGTGGAAGACCATATGGGGGTTCCTCAAAATTAAAAATAGAAATACCACAGGATCCAGTAATTTCAATAGTGGGTATTTACCCAAAGAAAATGAACACTAATTCAAAAAGATATATGTAGGGGCGCCTGGGTAGCTCAGTGGGTTAAAGACTCTGCCTTCAGCTCAGGTCATTATCTCAGGTTCCTTGGATTGAGCCCCTCATCGGGCTCCCTACTTGGCAGAGAGCCTGGGTGGTTCTCCTCTCTCTCTGCCTGCCTCTCTGCCTACTTGTGGTCTCTCTCTCTCTCTGTGTCAAATGAATTAAAAAAAAAAAAAAAGATATATGTACTTCTATTTACAATGGCCCAGAATATCCAGAATATGGAAGCAACCCAAGTGCCCATCGATAGATGAACAGATAAAGAGTGGTATATGTCCACACCTGCATGCGCACACACACACACACACACGCACACACACAGAGGAATATTACTCAGCCATGAAAAAGGAGATCTTGCCATTTGTTTGCAACAACATGATGGGCCTAGAGGGTATAAGATTAAGTGAAATAAGTCAAACAGAGAAGGAAAAATACCACATGACTTCACTTATATTTTGGAAATTAAGAAATAAAACTGAAGAAAAAAAGAGAAAACAAAACAAAAAAACACTCAAATATACAAACTGGCAGTTGCCAGAGGGGATATGGTGGTGAGGGATGAAGAGGTACATAATTTCAGTTTTGAAATAAGTTACAGAGATGAAAAGTACAGCATAGGGAATTCAGTCACTAAGACTGAAAACATTGTTTGCTGACAGATGGTGCCTACACTTACTGCGGTGAGCACTGAGTTATGTACAGAATTGTTCAGTCATTATGTTGTACACCTGAAACTAACACTGTACCTTCAGGACAAAAATAAAATCAAGAGAAGCATTTGTGAGGATCTGGAAAAAAGGGAACCTTTGTGCACTATTGATGGGAATGTAAAACAGTGTAGAGATAACTCAAAAATTAAGAAATAGAACCACCATACGATCAAGTATTGCTACCTCTGGTTATATGTTCAAAGGACATGCAATCAGTCCTTCAGAGAGAAATCTGCATTTTCATGTTCATTACAGCACTGTTCATAATGGCCATGATATGAAACAACAGTGTCTGCCAGTGGATGAATGGATAAAGCAGATGTATACATACAATGGTAGAGTATTTAGC
This sequence comes from Ailurus styani, assembly GCA_002007465.1. Classification (NCBI taxonomy): domain Eukaryota; kingdom Metazoa; phylum Chordata; class Mammalia; order Carnivora; family Ailuridae; genus Ailurus; species Ailurus styani. Next base: position 3,338,930 of record LNAC01000170.1, on the reverse strand, counting down.
CAAGAGAAATAAGGACATCCTGCCATTTGCTACGACATGGGTGAACCCTGAAGATGTTATGTAGGTGAAGTAAGTCAGATAAAGAAGAATGGTGTATGACATCATGTACATGGAATCTAAAACAATAAACTTACAGAAACAAAGCAGAGTGGTGGCTACTAGGGGCTGGGGAGTGGAGGAAATGGAGAGATGTTGGTTCAAGGTTATTTCCACTTTAAAAACTCCTGAGTATATAATATATATTATAAAGGTTATAATTAATAATACTGTAGTATATCCTTGAAAGTTGCTGAGAGTGAGGATCTTAAATGTTCTCACCACAAAACAGAAATGGTAATTACCTGATGGGATAGAGATGTTAGCTAATGCTATGATGACAATCATTTTACAATAGACACTTGTATCCAATGTGCGCGTTCAAGTTAAACAATGTTACATGCCAATTACATCTCAATAAAGCTGGAGGGGAGCAATAAATAAAGGCCCATACAAAGGGCAAGGATAGGCCTTCTTTTAATCTTAAAAGGCTCCTGTAGTAGTGCTGAGGAGGATTAGGGAGGCAGGAGGTGAGACAGGGCACAGCTCTGCATAGCCCACCTGTTATTGGCTGTGATCCAATCACCTGGCTTGCTCAGGGACACTACAACCATTTTGGAAAGTGAACCAAGAAACCTCTATTAACAGGTGCAAAGCCACTGGCGCAGCATCACGCTTTTAAAATCCATTCTGCAGAAACAGAGCTGCCAGTATAGAAGAAGAGAGTCACAGGAGGATTACGTTTGTAGTGGCAAACAGACAAATGAACCCTGGAAGTCACCTGTCCATCAGAGGAAGAAGGGTTGTATTCAGTGTGGCACATTCAGACGCTAGAATATTCTGCAGCTAGTAAAGATTTAGTTCAAACTGCTTCCACTTAACCTGGGTGAACATCTATGCCATGTTTTTTACATTGAAAGGAAAAACTACATGCACAGTAATGAGAATGAGTGGTTCCAGTTTTTCTAACAGTATAAATATATATGCATTTCCATCTATTTATGTGAACATAAAGTATTGATGGTTATTCATACTAGTTATTCAAACTGCTAAAAGGGTTACTTGAGAACAAGAGACCTGGAGGAGGCAGATTATTAATTTTTTCTTAATAGAACTCTGTCTTGTGTCACTTACAAAAATAAGCATGTATAATTTTATGATTAAAAAAGTAACAAGCTAAAAAGTAAATCAACTGTGAAGTGTGTTAGAAGTCCAGATTTCTAGACTGTATCTTTTGAATGAGTTTCTGGAAGAATGGGGCCATCACGTGTGTATTTGCAAAAAGCTTCCCAGGTGATTTCCCAGCCCCTGCTGGGTCTGGCATTCTAAGCCTTAGCAACTCCATCTACATAATGGGCTCAAGGAGACCTCTGCCCAGGTGTTGTGAGAATGAAGTGACAGGCTGCAGTGAGCACTGACTGACTGTATGCAAATTCTTTCTCTCTAATGACCCCAAGGCTATGGGAGAGTTATCACTCTCTCCCAAAAGCCACCTCTGATTATCCCAACCAGCACTGGTCTGCCCCTTCTCTGAATGTTTGTTAATTCTGTCTTATATTTTTAACATTTCAAGTCTTTCATGTAATTGTTTTATTTGTCATCTAAGAGTAAGACTACATTCTAGAAGGAACCCATTGCATACTTCAGATGCACTGATCATGTTCTGAAAACCAACATCCGAGTTAACTACTTGGGCTCCTAAGTTCTTCTCCAGACCCCTGTTATCAGGGGATCTTATCCCCACTTGACAATCCCTCCCCTACTAGCTTTTCACCCACCTCTCACCCTCTGCTCTGCCTTCCACTTGGGATGTCCTTTCCATCCCCGCATTCCCAGTCAAACCTGCCAGTTTTTGTGTTTTTATTAACATTTATTGAGCTCCTACCATGAGCTATGCACCATGCAAGGAGCCTTACAAACAACGTCTTCAATCTTTGCAACAATCCTGCCAAGTAAGCACTATTTTGTAGGTGGGGCAAACAGAGGCTCAGGAAAGGTTAGGTGACCTGCTCTAGATCTTGGGACATGTTGAAAGAGCTGGGACTTGAACCCAGGTGTATCTTTGGCTCTGGATTTGGGCTCCTCTCAGACCAAAGCACCTCACAGGCCGCCCTCATCAGTAATCAGATGGAAAGCACCTGTGATTTAGGACCTGCGAGTGCCACAGGACCCTCAGACTCCCCAGACCGTAGAAATGCATTTATCACAACAGCTCCTAGACACAGGAGTGTCCCCTCGAGGCATGTGACTCCAGACCCCCAGGATATTATAAGCCATTCTCTTTCCCTGTCCTCAGGCTTCTGAGGTAGCCTGGATGTCAGGGCTCCTCTGTCCGGTCCACTCAGACACGCGGTGCCCAACGTACCTGCCGGCCCTGCAGGGGACGCTGGGCCAACCTGCCTTTTTCTAAGGAGGTGGGCAGAGGCTTGTCTACCTGCTTCCCTCACTTAGAACACCCCTATGACTACTGATTTGAAAAGCATCGGGGCTAAAATCTGGCAGAATCCTTGGGCTCCACGCCAGGGAGGTTTCTATCTGGGATGTAAGGTCACACCAAAAGGCAGGAATATTGTGTTTGTTGCTACTAGCCCTCTCTTAAAAAATAAGAACCACCATCGTAAGTCCTTTGGTCACAGTGCCCAAGAATTGTTTCTCTCTCTGTCCTAGGCAGGCACATTGGGAGTCTGGGTCCTGGTCTAAGGGTTTTGTCGGGTTCTGTCACTGCCTCAATCTGGACATTCCTGGTCTTCCTGAATATTCTAGATAAAGATGCCACGGGTGCCTTTCTGCTGACTCCGAGTTATTTCTGATCCAGCTGTACGTGGTGTCCTCGTGTTTGAACTCTGGGGCTGGAGAGCAGTGGAGGGCACAGGGAGGACCATGGGCCAGTTTTCTTGCAGAGAGTCACCCCAAAAGAGGGGACATCCTTGGGGTTGGGCCAGCTCCACAGAACACTCTGAACAAATTCCCATGGTGTCAGTCTACTAGGCCAGCAGAAAATGGCTGCCCCCTCCCAGTTCTCCCAGAGAGCAAAGGGTTCAAGTTACTTCACCACCGCTAGCATACTGTCACCCATGGACACCAGTGGTCACCTCTGTTCTATTCAGCAAGTAGAAAGTCATAAGCAGGAGATATTTATAGTCCTTCCCCATAAACCAGAGGCCTTCCCTAGGGTTCCTGATAATGTACACTTATGACCATCACCAGGCTCATCTCTCACAGGTAGTAAGTTAGGAACCATCTAGTCCTGTGAGATACTGTAAAGGAGTGGGTGCCTTCCTCCCTGCCCAAGGAAGGAATTCTGTGTGGCTTCAAGACAGGGGTGGGTGTGACCTCCAAGAGTCACCTCCAGGACTGGCTCCCTGCAGGATTACTGGCTCAGTGGGCAGGAACTCCCAGCTGACACACAGATGACAAATGGCTCCTCTAAGCTGTGGTGGACATGGAGACCTGGGGCCTCTAAGCCAGGGGCAAAGTGTGTCTCAGAACCAATCCTCTTCCTGCCTCTGAATACCCAGGACTCCCCATTCCTCATCCCACCTCCCAACCCATGATTTTCTGGACCTTCCTCGGTCACCCCTTTAGGAAAACTGACCTGGTCTATGGCCCGTTCTCTAAGGGTAGGATTTCATCATGAACTGGCAGAGTCCTTGGAGACAGGTGGCCCTCGTGCCCTTTGCTGAAATGGAGCCTTAACCCACAGAAGGGTTAACTCTAAAGGCTGGGTTTGGGGGGGGGAAGCACCCCCATGTGTGGAGGCAGAAGCAGAGCGCCCACACACCTAACACCCAAATATCCTCTCAGAGCCTGCTCAGTCAGGAAGCCCCCTTGCAAGTTCTGGTGGTGGCTGTGTTCATCTCTTTGAGCGGAGCTAGCCAACCAAGGACACGAGTTCAAAAACAGAGGAGAAGTGGCACTTCTGGAAGCAGCACAGCGGCTGACAGAGCATGACCTTGTCACAAGGGCACTAACTGCCACCTCACGTGATTCCAGCTGACCCCACGCTCAAGGTCACAGAGCCAGGGCAGCGCTGGAGAGCCGAGGGAGGGTGGCTTGTTCTGGTGGCACATGTCACTCTCCACAGCCACCAGAGCACGGGCAGCCAGAGATGCCATCCGCTCAAGGGACAAAAGCAGGGTTGACCGTAAGCCCCTGGGAGCCAACCACGTAAACAAGCAAACACGAAACACATTTTGCCACAGGTGAAGCACGTTTAGGCCACCTGTGCACCAAGGTTACCTCCGCTGGGGGCAACATAGTTGCGTGGCTCGTTATTAATGGATTACTGATTTCAGAAATGAATCTCCAGCCATAGTATTAGCCAATTTAAATTGGGTCCAGCTGTTGGGTTAATTAGTAACTAGCTCCTTTGGGGGGCCTCGAAATGTTCATTTTCCACTTATTTATCCCCAGTCACTTGTTTTCGATGCTGCTGAGGTTGAAAATCTTTCCCAGAAACGAATGGATTCGTTGAAAGTTAAGGTCCCAAATTCAGAGACACTTAGATTTCCCATTAAGGAAAACTCCTAATCCGCCGTCCAAAACAAGGCAACAAGCGAGGTGCTGAGAGCAGCGCCCCGCCGCAGAGCTGCGGCCGGACCGGTCGCCTGCGCCTGTGTGCGGGGACGGGGGGCGGCAGCAAGGCCCGCGCTCTGACGGCTCCTTCAGGGAGTCACCACGAAGCCCTCCCCCGGGAGCGGCGCCCCGAGAGCTGTTGCCGCTGTCCTACGAGGTCCCGACCCGCAGCCCTCGGCCCCCCGCTCACGAGCCGCCTCACGCTGGCTCTAGCAATGCCCCCGCTTTGCAGGCATAAAGTCGGGTTTCAGGGGGCCACTGACCTTGGAGCCGGAGTCTCCCACGTCCCGCTGCCCGCAACAGCTGAGAAGTGTAAGCTCCGCGGGCCGGCCTCGGCCTTGAAAAGGCTCCGGGCTGGGCGGGGCCGGGGCCCGTCTCAGCCAATCCCGTCTCTGCCGTCGGACGTCAGGGCGCGTCCGGCTCCCGCCGCGGTGCCCTTGAAGGCCGGCTGCGGACTCTCGCCCCTGGTCGCGGGCTCTCTAGCACCTGCCCTTTCTCCCAGACGTGGCCCTCCCCCACGTGCGCCCGTGAGGCCGCGGCTCCCAGGGCTCTGCCAGGTTCTGGGCCTGCAGCCTGGCAGCCGGACCGCGCAGCCCCGCTGCCCCTTCGGCTTCGGGGTGGAAGCGTCGGCAGGGGGGCTGCCGCACCCGTTAGGGGATTTGTTTCCAGGTTCCCTCAGCAGCCCCGTCCCGCGAGGGGGAGGGGGAGGCGGCTGGCTCCGGAGCATGACCCCCTCCGCGCCCCCCGCTGAGGCTGAGAGGTGGAAGACGTGTGACGCTCCCCTTCTCCCGCTGCTAACCGGGCTCTGAGCCAGGGACCAGATGTCCTCCTAACTTGTCTAGGGCCTGGATTCAGGGACAACGACAGTCACGTTTCTCCTTCAGATCAAGCCATCTGAAGTAGACTGACTGCTAGACGATTTCCCTTTCAGTCCGCACCAGTTTAATGTATCACCCAGAAGGCCCTCCGGGCCACATCCCTGCTTAAAAATAACCCTCCTTGGGACATGCGCCCCAAACCAGAAAGGTTGACTGTAAATAGCAGTGACCCACGAGGACTTGGGCCGCAGCCCTGACATTTCAGAGAGGGCTGCCTGGGTCTCTGGTGACCGTCACGTACCCAGCCACGATGGCCAGGTGCACACCACCAGCTGGTTCCTTTCCCTTTTTTTCTCAGGGTCCAACCCGAAGCAGGGATAGAGCGGGGAAGTAACTTCCCGGCTAGAATGGTTGTCTTTGAGTCTCTACCTCTTTTCATTAGGACCCAAAGCAAAAATACATGTCACCTTTGCATGGGGTTACTGGGAGAGTGCACGAGGGGACCTTCTGGGGTCTGGGAAGTTTCCTGATTTGGGGGTGACTGGATGGGCACATACACGTGTAAAAATTCCTCAAGCTGTACCCACAGGATTCAGGCGCCTTACTGAGTACTGGTCATATGTCGGTTAATATACATGCTATCATTTTGACCCACCTTACACCGAATCGAAATTTTTACAAAACCATACTTACCATACTTACCAAGATGGTGGTGGGAGGGGGTAGTTTATGCTTATTTCTTCCTAAAATAGCTCTTTTGTGGGGCACTGCTTCCAGGCATTTCAGGCACCAACTGAAATAAATCCAGTGACCCTGAAGGAACCCAGATCCCAGACCCAGAAAATGGTGGAGCTTTGATGACTACAGAGATGTAGAGTTTAAAGAACAGCAGTTACAATGAGAAACTCCTTTTTTCCCCAGTTCCTTACTAATGGACATTTAGTGCTCACCCACTCCCCAAGATCCCCCCTCCACATTACCTCAAGCCCTCATCTTTAACAGGGTCATTTTACAGAAGTTAGTAAGGTCAGAAGAGAAATGGGCATGTCGCTGAGAAAACAGGGTGCCGCTTTTCTTTGGGCAACCCGACCATCTTGAAGCTTACGACAGGGGTGACGAGTGGTTCGACATAATTCCACAGTTCCAAAAATCCTTCGAAAGTGATTCCGGTCATGTGCCATTTATCCATTTCTCATTGCTGCCAACTCCCTTCCAAGTTCAGGGGCGATCTCCACACCCAGTAGCCAGCATGGCCACGAGGCTGGCTCTTGCCATACGGACAGGGAGAGAAGTGAAGCCTGCAGCTTCCATGCTACTTGCTTTAGAGGAAATCCGTCCTGGGCTTACTCTCTTTCCCATTCCTGAGGCCAGCTGGAGTCTGGATGTGGTGGCAGGCAAGGGCAATGCTGTATGAGGTAGCCAATTCATAAAATGAGAAGAACCAGGGTTCCTGAATCCCCACCAGCCTGATCACTCATTTTAGCATTAGAAAGGGAAGCCAAGGAAATAAGAGACACCCCAATTCTTTCCTCCCTCACTTATACGCAACAGCTGCATCATGCTCTCTTCAGCTTGAAATGTTAGCACTTCATCAACTTGACTAAAGTTAGAGTATTTTTATCTACACTATTCCATGCACCCATTGCAGTAATTCTAAGGACATACACGCATCTTATTTCCAAGGTGAGGAACTTGGCCTCGGATGGCTCAGTGGCCCCACCTGAGGTCGGAGTGATGGCCAGGCCAGGTCCCCTGAGCACTCAGCCTGTTCACGAGTGTTGAATTGCCATGAGATGAACAGAGCTGTTTGGGCAGTAATGAGTTCTATGTGCATGGGGGTGTTCAAAGGTGGTCAAAGGTGGTGACACGAGAAAGATTCAAGTGCTGTAAAGACAGTGGGGCTCGATGGCCCTTGATATTTTTTCTGAGGTTCTCTGATATTTTAGTGCCTGCAACAGAGGCTTCTTCCAAACTTTATTTTCTCCTGAGCTTTAGAAGTAAATGAATATCTGAAGAAGCCCGTTGCTACAAAGACGAGGTAGAAAAATGCAAAAAGAATCAATGAAGAGACTAATGAGATTTTCGAGAATCAAGAAAGGCAAATTTTAATTTGCATATAGGTATAACCCACACCCCACCTGGCAAGTGTTAGGCCACGGCACAAACCCCTCTGTCAGAGTCACAAATGTCAGCAGATTTGCAAAGTTACTGGACACAAATATTACGCTTCTCAAAGAATCACACGGGTCTGTCCATCAAACACACACAAACACACACAAATAACAAAGAAATACATTTAAATAATTCTCTGCCAGAGAGAGATGAGGACGGTAATCACGTTACCTCACATTTGGACAGCACTTTACAGTTTACAATCTAATCCATTTTGTCCTGACGACAGCCCTGTGAGGTAGGCAGCACAGGAATCACGATAGCTCCGTTTTGGAGACGAGGGAACGGGCTCAAGGAGGTTTTCGCACTGGCCTAAGGTCTCCCCGCTCGCAGATGGACCTCCGGGCCTCAGACTCAGGGCCGGGGCACCTCGGCCAGCTCTTTCACAACTGCCTTTCTAGGAAAGAATGAAATGGGTTGTGCAAAAGACAGTGGTTCAACATCCAGTAGAAATCTTCTTTTTCTTGGGCAGATGAGATCAAGTACAATCAACCCTAACGTTAATGGCAGACTGTGCGGAGGCCAAGATGAATAATTTTCTCAATCATCCCTGTGTTTACACCTACAACAAAATGGTTGTCTTCTACCCTAGCTCTGCCCTGCCTTGATTTTAAGTCACTTACAGCCATGGAAAGAAATGACACAGTGATTAGATTTCATTGACTCAAGTCTTATTACCAGGATTCACGTAGCGGTGCCTGTAATCAAGTCATTATCTACACTTACAATCTGCTGTCTTACTGAAATGAAAATGAACCACATTCATTTATTCCTTCTGGCTGTGCACATTAGCCTAGCTCTATTCTTTAGCCATAAATAATATATAATTTATTCCACCCTGTAATATATATCCCATATATAGTATATCCTATTTCAATAGCAGTAAAAATTATAAACTTCATAGGTTGGATAAAAAAATCTTTAAAGCAAAGAGAAAGATTTTTTTCAGGGGGAATAAAATAAAACTTTGCAAAGAAAAGCTAAATAAAATCCTTTATTTTAAAATAAAAGCTATTTTGGAGGGAGGTGGGGAATAACTCCTCTATTGCATTACTATTTTAGTTAAGAATTTAAAAAGTGACCCAGTCATTGCCGACCCAAGGTTTTGTCTCGTATAATAGAGAGAAGAGGTGCTGGCCTATCATCATTATGCTCCAAATGGGAATGTAACGGGTTTTTCTCTTCCAACTTATTCAGTATCTATGAGTTTCATTTGTTTTTAAGCAGTACTTTAAAATGTCTGAAATCTAATAAACAGTAATGGGGGCTAGGTGGGAGAGCCACTTGAAATATTGAGAGAGTAGTTTAAAATTCTCTCTTTAAATTCCTTCAGAGAAACACTAAGGGAAAGTGACAACATTGTACTTTGTGCTCAAACCTGTCACATAATGTACTGGCTTAAGTAAGAGATTTGTCCCTGCAGCAGAACTGGATGTCTTAGTTAACAACCAAAGGCATCCCCTAAAAGTCCCAAGATAATTTCATTGACAGTACAAAATGTGGGCATTCATCTGAAAGCATGAAATTGGCTTTTACTTCTGACTTTCTAGGTTAATTTTGCAACAATCCAAGTGTTCGCTACTTGGTTGTTAGGGGCTAACCTGCCTTCTGCTCTGAGAAGTGGGTCTGATATAATGGAATGTAGGCAGACACAGCTGGGAGTGCACGCTCCAACAATAAATACAAACTCGAAAGGCAGAAGAGGATGGGTGCTTTAACAATCAGAAGCACTACAAATTGCTCTTAGCGATTTTAAATGTGACTAAATTGAGGTTTTTTTAAATGCACATTCTTATCCCAGATGGTCCATAAGTGGTGCAGATCATCAGAAGGAGCTCCCTTGGAGGTAGAGTTCTCTCTTTTTGCAGTTCCAGCAGGTTTCAGACTCTAGTAAGCAGGAGGGGCGTGTAACTCAAGAAAACGCTAACGGTCACCATAGCAACGGACGGCGCCCGTAGCTGACCACAGGGGGGCGCTTCCAACATTCTGCAGGATATAGGCGAGCCGGCTTTGTCAATAGCTGAGGAAACCCCGGTTCTCCAAAAGGGGAGGAGCATTTGGAAATTCCTCTATCTCTCATCTTTCGTTAGTAAGAAGGACTGCAGTGCCTCTGGGAACATTTGGGTCAGACAAATATAAAGGTCCAGAATGACCTCTTCCCGTCTGGAAGACTTTGCGGACTTGAAAGCAGAGCGCATGGACCTTTCCATATGTTGCTTTGCCTTTAACTACTATGTGTGTGGTTCTGTCACTGATTTTTCCTGGTTTTAGTCCACCTTTCAAGACTATGTTTTTGAGCCAAGAAAGTTAAGCTTTATTTTCCTTTTCTTCAGCAAGACCTCAAGGTGCTTGGTGAAGTTGACATATATGAGTTCAAACCCTCAGTACGTGAATACTGAGAAATAAATTGCAAGTTATGCATCATTAGGATCCAAACAACCCATGCTTCTTATCATGCGTCAAGATGCATCAACCTCTTATATGAAACTAAAGAGAACAAACAAGCAACTTCTTAAAAAAAGAAAAAGAAAGCATTCATAAGTAACCCTCCTTGGGTTTAGTGCTACACTGTTGGCTAATATGAGCTATTGAAAGTATTTTTGGAATGGTCTTCAAATATTATAAGTATTTTCTTTTACTTACTTGGTATTTCACTATATAGTTATGTACAGAGATGGCCCTTACCATGCAGGAAAAATGTACATTCTCCCCGTCTAGGGTACATTATCAATGCTAGTGCTTTCACTGGGCCTCATGAGCCAGCGAGCTGAATTTATTAGTCAGCCGTTAGTTCTAACAAGATCATTAAAGTGCAAAGAATGAGAGAAAACGGCGAGACAGATCAATTTTTTTCAATGTCAGCATCAATATACTTCGTGCCCCTAAGAGAAATCATCAGGTACAACAGGCTCAGGTAACAACAACTCTGTATTTTTCCTCTTTCTTCTTTTAAAGCAGAGCTCTCCCTGAGAAGAGAAGAGGGAGGTAAACGTGAGATAGCCCTATTTCTTCCACAACCATCAATCCTGGGAAAAGTAAGGTCACCTCCCCAGCACAGACTAACCCCTGCAGTGAGTCTTCGGAGAGAAGAGCTGTTGAGTGGTTGGTCCCATCTCCTATACACATAGAATATTTTCACTCATAAATACCCCAAAATTTCAAAACAACGATGACCGGGGAAGAAGTGTCTCCCAACAGCACATAGACGTGTGGGTTTTAAAAAGAAAATCCCATGAAACAACATTTTTAAAAATACAACCAGTACTCATAGTGAGCGTAAAAATGGTCTGTGTAAATCAGGAAAAAAATCCTACATTTCTGTGGGGACGGTGGAAGGAAAAACACAGCAAGGTGCAGGGATGATTTTTAAGTATGCCTGATCACTCAGCCTGAAACCCCGTTTGTGGGTTTCTGTCCCTTTCCACAGTGTCGTTGGTGAGGCACGCGGGCCACTCTCCGCAAACTCTGCCCTGCCTCTTTGAGGGCACGGGCTTCTCAGGCTCCACAGCCTCAGGAAGGAGCCCCCACCCCACCTGAAGACAGCCCCTGGCTGGAACCCCCTGGGGCAAAGCCTACTGAGTTTTTTAATTTTTACACAGTTATGTCCACATGGCTGTCATCGTGTCTTTCCTGCGCTGTTGCCTAAAGACCAAAAAAGCAGTCTCTGAACATGCCATTCCTCCAACATAAGTAGTTAGAATGCACTAAAAACCATGCACATGCTGTAGACTGAAATTGCTCATGTGGGGGCCCATCCCTACGGAGGAAGCCTCGGCTGTTCTGGAAGCTGGTAATACAGAGACTATACGACAGAGGCAGTAATAAACCCTAAGAGAAGGTTGGCAGGTGTACCCAGACCAGCAAAGTGCCAGACAAACAGCTCGGGCCTTTTCCAGGATCCTCATCCGCGAGCTCTACCAGAGCCCGGGCAGATGCGGAAACCGACCTTCTTACCTGCTTCCTTAAAATGCCTCCCAGCATCTCCTATATTACATTCCCTTCTGAAAAAGGCACCATCAGCTCTACTCAGGATCGATCTTTTCGCCTTCCCACCCCAAGTCCGAAAGCATCTGTCTTTGACCCCGAACAGCTGGGCTTCCCCAGCTGGAGACAGAATTCCAGGTCCGTTCCATCTTCTTCGGTGCACGGGGGAGACGGGCTTTGTCCCCGTCCCCGGTCCTCACCGCGCCGTGGGAAGCACAGCATGCACAGTTCCGTCCGGCCTGCTCTCCGGGAGAATTCTACAGACTCGGGGGCGAGGCCGGGCCTTCACGCAGGGAGCCGAGGTTCGATTTTTAGCGACAGTTCATACAGCGTATCTTCATCTATGATGAGGGCTTTGTCAAGCAGGTACTGAGTGACCTGGAGGAACAGGGAGATCCTGGCTTTGGGCTCTTTCAGAACACGAATGCACACATTTTCTGAACGGAATCTGAAACAATTCAACATTTTCTCTTGGACGTTTAAAAAGGTTACGACATGGTTTAAAAATCATGATTATATTCCCACTGTAAAAAAAAAGAAAGAAAAAAGGAAAGGAGGGAGGGAGGGAGGAAGGAAGTGAGGAAGGAAAGAAAGGAAAGGAAGAAAAGGAAGGGAAAGAAGGGAAGAAAGGGAAGGAAGATAGGAAGGGAGGGAGGGAGAGGGGGAAGGGAGGGAGAGCGAGAGAAAGAAAGAAAGAAAGAAAGCGGGCGCCTGGGTGGCTCAGTGGGTTAAAGCCTCTGCCTTCGGCTCAGGTCATGATCTCAGGGTCCTAGGATCGAGGGCCGCATCGGGCTCTCTGCTCAGCAGGGAGCCTGCTTCCCCCTCTCTCTCTGCCTGCCTCTCTGCCTCCTTGTGATCTCTCTCCCTCTGTGAAATAAATAAATAAAATCTTAAAAAAAAAAAAAGAAAGAAAGAAAGTAAGAAAGAAAGACAGGAAGGAAGGGTGGGAGGAAGGAAGAAAGGAGGGAAGGAGGGAGGGAAGGAGGGAGGGAGGAAGAGGCAATCATACACTTCCAGTCCTCTCCCAGCTCCTCACCCCAGGCACGTCCCTGAAGAGGCACCACTGTTACCATTTGGTTTGTATTCTCCACAGTGTTCTGTCTTTCTAGATAGTACGTGTCCTTATAGAAATCTTTTCTTCCCTTGTAATTCTCAGGTACAACTTACTCCGCTTTCTCTCTTCAGTGTGAGTCAGGGAGAATGTGAACTGCTGTACAGCATCAACATGTGATCTCTCAGAGTGTATTTACAATCTCTTATTGATGGGCACTTAGGTGCTGTCAATATTTCACTATTACACAAAGTGACAGTGAAACCCCTGTTAGCATGTTTGCTTAGTGCTGACGTGGGAATGCTCCTTTGGGGTGGACGCTAGAAGTGAAATGAAAGGAAATGGCACTAAAATAAAAATGTTGGGGCCTGGAGTATTTCTGCAGAAATGCTGCTTTAATTTTATTGAGGTATAACTTATATATGAGAAAAATTAATAGTTGCATTCGTTTTAGCACATATATCACAGTTCAGGACCGTTTCTCTAGTCCAGGAAGTTCCCTCATTTGGGTTCCCCATCAGTCTGCTCCCAAGAGCGACCACTGCTGTGACTTCTAGCACCACACATTTGTTTTGTCTACTCAAGAATTTGATGGAAGCGGGAGGACAGTCTGTACTTGTGTGTCTAGCTTCTTTCGCTCAGTGTGATGTCTTGAAGTCCTCCCATATCGTGGCATCTACCACTAGCCTGCCCTGCCGTTGCTGAATGGTGCTGCATTGTACGGATACACCACACTTGGTGATGCATTCATCTATTTATGGACACCGGGGCTGTTTCTGGTTTGGGGCTATTATTAAGAAATGCTAGGTACGTTTTATATAAGACTTTCAGTGGGCATGTTTTCATTTGCCCCTGGATAAATACCTAGGAGAGAAATTCCTGAGTCATAAGGTAGACGCATATTTAATGTTTGAAGCAATATCCACACCACACAGTTTTCTAAAGAGGATGAACCATGTTATTCTTACCAACAAAGCAGAAGACTTGTGCTTGCTCAGTTCATCAATTTTTAATTTTAACAGATGATGCAAAAATAACCTCCCAAACTGCTGTACCTATAGTTTATGAGAGTTCCTGGTATCCCGCACTCTAACTGATGTTCGATATCACCAATATTTTAAAATTTTGGTTATCTGTCAGGTGAAAATGATGCCTCATTATCATTTGCATTATTTTCCCTTCTCACTAGTAAAGTTGTGTGTTTTAAAAATATTTACTGGCCAGTTTTGTTTCTTATTCTGTGAGTTACCTCATCTGTTCAAAGCTGTGCCGATTTTCCTATTGAGTTGTTTATACTTCTCTTATAGACTTATGGGAATACTTTCATTCTATCTCTTTGTTTTACATGTTACAAATATCATTTCCTACAGGTACCGGGGTGGCTCAGTCAATGAAGCATCCGACTCCTGATTTCGGCTCAGGTCGTGATCTCAGGGTCATGAGACTGAACCCCTCCTCAGACTCCATGCTGGGTGTGGAGCCTGCTTAAGGTGCTCTCTCTCTCCCTCTCCCTTTGCCCCTCCCCCCCTTGCCCTCAAACCCATGCATATGTGCTCTCTCTCAAAAGAAAACATTAAAAAAAAAATCCCCTCCTAGTCTAACTGGTTTTATTTTTGCTTTTTAAATTATTGCATTTTGTCATATAGAAGTTTTTAATTTTGATGCAGCAAACTTAATCAAGCTTATCTTTTATAGCTCATATATTCTGTGCTTAAGAAGGTCTTTCAAATCTAAAGATTGCAGATATTTTGTACTATAGTTTATTCAAATAATTTAATATTCTTTTTTTATTTCAGTAATGAACTCATCTGGATTTTTTTGTGTGAATGGTATCAGATGGAGAGCCAAAATTCCTATTCCCTTTACTAGACTGGTCAGTTTCTTTCTGGCACTTTCTTTAAATGCCTCCTTTAGGGCGCCTGGGTGGTTCAGTGGGTTAAAGCTTCTGCCTTTGGCTCAGGTCATGATCCCAGGGTCCTGGGATCGAGGCCCACATTGGGCTCCTTGCTCAGAGGGGAGCCTGCTTCCTCCTCTCTCTGTCTGCTTCTCTGCCTACTTGTGATGTGATCTCTCTGTGTCAAATAAATAAATAAATAAATCTTAAAAAAAAATGCCTCCTTTATTCCACATTAGATTTTTATATAGACAAAATCTGCATCTGGATTGTATCCCCACTCCATTGAATTTGTATTCCTATGCCAAGGTAGTCCTACTTTATTCACTATAGTCTTAGGATATGTGTCTGTATCTGGCAGTGAAAGCTCTCTTTACCCTTCTTATTTTTCAAAAAAATCTGTTGGGCTTTTTTGTGTTTCGTTGTTGTTGTTTGTTTGCCTATCTGAGTTTCTTTATGAGTTTCTCAATAAATTTGTCAAGTTCCATGAAATAATAAGGAAAAAATGGCTATGAGTTTTATGGGAATCTTCCATACTACCTTCTCAATTTTTCTGTAAAGCTAAAATGATTCTAAAAAGTATCTATTTAATGGGGCACCTGGGTGGCTCAGTGGGTTAAGCGTCTGCCTTCGGCTCAGGTCATGATTTCAGGGTCCTGGGATCAAGCCCCACATCGGGCTCTCTGCTCAGCAGAGGGCCTGCTTCCCTCTCTCTCTGCCTGCCTCTCTGCCTACTTGTGATCTCTCTGTCAAATAAATAAATAAAATCTTTAAAAAAAATCTATTTAAAAATGAAAAAAAGGGAAGAAAGGGAGGGAGGGAGGGAGGGAGGCTGGGATGGAGGAAGAAAGGGGATATATGATGTGTGATGAATCTTGCAAGATACGGAGTCATGTAATGTAAGACTTATTGGACACATCAAGACTTTTTCTTTCTATATCTGAAGAGCATGAAAAACCTATAAAATATTTTACACAAAGGACAAATATATCTCACTTTATGTTTCAGAGAGTTCTACCTGGCTGTAATTTGTAGAATGGATTCTGCATTCTACAGTAAATGCAAGTAGACCAGGTAACAGGTATTAGTAGCTTGGACCAGGGTGGTAACGGTGTAGACAGATTTATGAGAAATATAGAATATACAATCAATAGAACTTGATAAATTGACATTCTTTTTGCTTCTTTCTTTCTTTCTTTCTTAATCAGAGTCGCCAAAGATTTGTCTGTTATTGGTCTTTTCTGTGAGTCAGCTTTTGATATTATCAATCAACTTTACAACTGTTTCTAATTCATTAATTTCCACTTTTTTCTTTATTAATTCCCTTAACAACCATACAATATTACCTTTGGCTGATGGTCTATTCGATAGCAAGTCTGCTGGAATTGGCGTATCTCTCTGATGATGTGTGATATCTAAGACAGAAACAATAACAACAAAATCAAAGCACAAGTATTTCCTTGTATTGCAACACAGTCTTCCAGGCCCGATCCACAAGTCGTCAGGCACTTTCTCCAGCGAAGTGTCAGAGCCCTGCCCTGTCATTTCTATGCCCACCCAGGGCTTTCTTGCCCTTTAATGAGCCATGTGAAATGCAAACGGCAAGAAGATACTGATTCACAATCAGGGGAACAGCTGGCACTGGGTGACTTCAGGTCCAGCAGTGCCAAGCTCTGGGTGTTACTGTCCTTGGGCTCCTTGTTCTAACTTGTGCACAGAACCTGGTTGTCCAGCAAGAAGTCTTCAGCATCTGTCACTGTTCTGTCTCAGAAAGTCATCCCTGGAGCTTTATTCCCCACCCCTTTGCCCAGACTGCATGCAAGCTGAAATACCCCTGTCAAAAATTGTATCAATCAGCCACATCAGATAGGAAAGCCAACGTCCCCCATCCCTTCCAGCTCAAAATGTAAAAGCAAACAGTGACCTCTGTGACTTAGCCTCTTCTCTCGAAGCCACTGACATCGCTGAAACAGGCTGATGATGGAACGATCACCTACCATTCTCATCTTGGAGAAATTAACAAGGCCTTCCTCGGTAAAGTTTGGTGTTCCCTCTTCAATAAATGCCAGGTCTGTCAGGTACATCCCCAGATAAGGAACAGCTGGGGGGTTACAGCTGCAAAACCAAGAAACACTGTTCTCAAGCTCATTCCTACAAATAGCGACTCCCCTCCTGTGTTTCACAGGAAGCAATCGTCCTGCTTCAATCCTGAAGAACAAAGCCTTTTAATTCCATCTGCACAAGCACACTCATGATATTATGAGTTTTCAGTACATCTCACAACAGAATAGAATAGAAAATCACAGCCTGTGTTTTACAGTGTGCTTGGGACAACGGCAGGTTCAAACCACAGGATGTCTTACAGACAAACACCAAGTATGTGCTAGTAGTACTCGTCTGCAGTACTTGTAAACGGGCCACGCTTCTCCAGGGAGGAAGAGCATGGAGGGACCTTCAAGAACTGGGCAGAAAAATCAATGTGATTAGAGCTTGTAAAGCTTGTTTTCTGCTGTCATTAGTATTTCAATATTTTAGAAGGTACAGACCTAATGAATATCTCCACTGCACTCTAAAGTGATGCCTTCTTTGTTTTGTTTTTTAGGGGGGTACCTTGGTCTTCTCAGAGTCAAGAGTGAGGAGGACATGGGCTTCTGAGTCAGAGAGAACTGGGTCTGAGTCCCAGCACGCCCACTTCCGAAGGGATGCTGGGCAGACTCTGTGAACCACAGTCTCCTTGTTGGGCTTAGATTAATAAATACCAAATCAAGAAACTTTTTGTAGTAAAAGATGGTTTGATTTTAGAGTAAAAGATGATGATATTTTCTTCTTATCTGGGATCATCTGCATGCCACCAGTACGTCCACAAGACACTTGCTGTATACGCAGTATTTCAAATGTCCAGAAAAATCAGGAAAATAACCTAGATGGTGGAAGTTGTTCCCCATTTGGTTTTCTTTTCAAACCAAAGTAGGAGGTAGGCCACTATTTATATACTGTTTACATTTTTAAAATACATTTCTGAGGGACGCGTGGGTGGCTCAGTCGGTTAAGTGGCTGCCTTCGGCTCAGGTCATGATCCCAGGGTCCTGGGATTAAGGCCTGCATCGGGCTCCCTGCTCAGCGGGGAGCCTGCCTCTCCCTCTGCCTCTGCCTGCCACTCTGCCAGCTTGTGTTCTCCCCCTCTCTCTGACAAATAAAAAAAAATACATTTCTGAATCATGAATAACTTAATAATTAAGATAAACTTACTTTTTAAGGGTTTCTCTGAGATTTTTAAATCTTCCTTCAGATGAAACAGTTTTCTGAAGCTTGTCCATGAGAGCTTTTGTCTGGAGAGAAACAAACAGCTTGTCATGAAAACATGCCTGTGGTTTGACAAGATGGGTAAGTGACCAAGAGATCCTCAGTTCCCTTCCATAGTGGCAGGGGCTGATACCTTTGTCAGACTGTTGTGTTATGATATGATTTTCGAAGTACATATATGGGGCAGTATGACTGAGTTTGATGTTTCAAACAAAAAAGCGTGTGAAGAAGAGAAAGTGACATACTGCTCATTTAGCCAGAAAGAGAAAAAGGTGTAGAAAAGAAAAAGTGTGATGCACGATAAATTTGGGACTTAAACAACTGAAAAAGCACATGTTGACTTAGGGAATCTTAAATGGGAGGTCTCATGTCAGGTGGTTTTCATGGTGAATCTCTTTGGGTGTTAATTTCCAAATCATCAAGACACAGATTTGGTTGCTTGGCTATCTTCTGCTAGAAACCCTTTGTTTTGTGATCATCTTCCTCAACTTGTTAGAAAAGCATAACTGACATTTTCCAAGAAATAAAACTGTTGTTGCCACTGATCTGGAGTTTCTCGCGTGGATGCATGCGACTGGCAGCGTGGCCCTGGGGGAGGACGACCCACTCCCGGTAATACCCGTGCCCGGGCAGGCTGGCAGGGAAAAGCACCTGAAATGCCCAGGTTGCAACTCCTCAGACTGTTCTGTCTCAGTCTGGAAAGCAGCTGTAAGCTTCACGAGAGCTTTCAGAAGGACTCAAAGGGCCTCCCTCCCTACCCCGTTCCTGAGGACTCTGAAAGACAATAGCCAGCCAGGGCCGGGGAGGGGTGGCGCGGTGGGAGGGATGGGGTCTCCTGCCTGTGGGCCAGAGCTGGCCTTGGGCTGCAAGAAGCTGCGCGAATGGGGTCTGCCCTAGAGCCACAGACCGCATTTGGTGGGCTCCAGACTGCACATTCTACCAGGCCTTCTGGATGTCTCCCTGCTGGGACTCAGATCTAAAGAAGACACAGCCAACAGAGCACATGGTGTGAATAGAGTCTGAAGGAGGGCCGATCTGCAACCAGGCGACTAGACCGAGGTCCTGGGCCCCGGATGAGAGAGAGCCCAGCACCCGTTCAAAAGCCACTTTGAGTGATACATTCATGGGACTGAAATGGTATGTTCTACTTAATGCCTCTACAGGTAGTACACTCAAATTTTAAAAAAATATTTAGTATCAGTCTTATCACCCCTATTCCATAGTCAGTTATCCCTAACACCTCATCCTGTCAAAGACATGGGTATCACAGAAGTCAACTACAGGGAAGGCTTAATCATTTCTTTTTTTCTCTTTTTCTCAAGTTTTTATTTAAATTCCAGTTAGTTGACATACAGTGTAATATCAGTTTCAGGTGTAGGATTCAGTGATTCCTCACTTACATACAATACCCAGTGCTCATCGCAACAAGTAACCTCCTTAATGCCCATCACCTTTTTATCCCTGCCCAACCCCCCTCCCCGCAGCCCACTTCCCCTCCAGGAACCCTCAGTTTGTTCTCTACAGTTAAGAGTCTGTTTTCTGGTTTGCCTCTCCCTTTTTTCCCCTCACAATGTTCATCTGTTTTGTTTCTTAAATTCCACATAGGAGTGAAATCATATGGTATTTGTCTTTCTCTGACTGATTTATTTTGTTTGGCATAACACTCTCTAGCTCCATCCACGTCATCGCAAATGGCAACATTTCTTTCCTTTTTATGGCTAATATTCCACTGTGTGTGTGTGTGTGTATACATACATCCTGCATCTTCTTTATCCATTCATCAGTCAATGGACATTGAGCTCTTTCCATAATCTGGCTATTGTTGACAATGCTGCTATAAACATCAGGGTGCTGCTATAAACCCTTTTGAATGGGTATTTTTGTATCCTTTGGGGAAATACCGCGTAGTGCAATTGCTGGATCATAGGTCTCAGGTTTTCTTAAAGAAGATTTAAGAATCCCTTGGTACCAACCTCAGATGAAAAAAGAAATAGGGGAAGGAGAATGAAAGAGAAGGCAGCGGAGTGACTTACTGAACTTGATGAAGTGTGACAATGTGTGTGACAAGATAATATGCCATTTGTAGGAGGAGGCAAAAGCGAGCCACAGGGTGTCAGTGTCCAGTTTTTAGATTCTGATATAGCTGTTTGAAGCCCATTTTAAAAACAGTATTCTGACACCCATTCATCATAAAATCTATCAAAAAACTAGGAAGAGAGAGTAGTTCCCTCAATTTTATAAAAGCATTTACCAAACATCTATAACTAGCATGATCCTTAATGGTGAAAGACTGAATGCTTTCCGCACAAGACTGAGAACAAGAAAGAATGTCCTTTCTCACCACTGTTATTCAACATAGTATTGGAAGTTTAGTTAAAGCAATAAGGCAAGAAAAGGAAATGAAAGGTGCATGAATTGGAAAGAAAGCAGTAAGACAGTTCCTATTTATAGGTGACAACTGTCTGTGTAGAAAATCTCAGGGACTCTACAAAAAAGACCCTAGAACTGATCAGTGAGTTTGGCAAGGTTGCAGATAGAAGACCAACACTAAAAAAATCAATGACATTTGTACAAACTAACAATGAATGTGTAGAAACCAAAATTAAAACCACAGTAACATTTAAAATTTCTCCAAAGAAAATGAAATATTTAGGCATAAATCTAAAAAATTTACACAGGGCGCCTGGGTGCCTCAGTGAGTTAAAGCCTCTACTTTCGGCTCAGGTCACGATCTCAGTGTCCTGGGATAGAGGCCCGCATCGGGCTCTCTGCTCAGCAGGGAGCCTGCTTCCTCCTCTCTCTGCCTGCCTCTCTGCCTACTTGTAATCTCTCTCTGTGTCAAATAAATAAATAAATAAATAAAATAATTTAAAAAAAAATAAAAATAAAAAATTTACACAGAACTTATATGTTGAAAATTTCAAAATGCTGATTTAAGAAAGCAAAGAAAGCCTAAGGAAATGGAGAGCTAGACTGTGGACTGGAAGACTTGACAGAATAAAGATGTCAGTTCTCCTCAACCTGATTGATTTAATGAAATTCCAATAAAAATGTCAGTAAAGTTTTTTTAGACATAATTTTCTTTTACAAAATTTATATGGAAAGTCACAGCACCTAGAGTAGCTAAAATAATTTTACAATAAAGTGGGAGGGATATAGAAAGAATTCTCAGATCTGAAAGGTAAAAAAAAAAAATCCAATTAAAAAATGGGCTGCAGACATTTCATTGAAGAGGATAAACAGATGCCAAACCAGCATATGAAAAGATGTTCAACATCATCAGCCATTAGGGAAATTCAAATTGAAACAATCGTGAGATATCAAAATGGCTAAAATAAAAAATAGTGATAACACCAAATGTGGGCAAGAATTTGGAAAAAGTGGTTCACTCGTATTTACTGATACAAGTATAAAATGGTACAGCCACTCTGGAAAAGAATTAGACAGTTTCTCATAAAACTAAAAACACAATTACCATCTGATCCAGCATTTGCACTCTCGGGCATCTATCCCAGAGAAACAAAAACTTAGAGTCACACAAAACCTATACGTGAATGTGCATAACAGCTTTATTTGTAACAGCCCCAAACTGAAAACAACCCAGATGTTTTTCAAGGGGTGAATGGTTAAAATGTCCTATATTTATACCATGAGTACTACTTAGCAATAAAAAGAAACGAAGTATTGATATGTGAATGGATCTCTAGGGAATTTTTAAAAAGGCAATTTCAAAATGTCATCTACCATATGATTCCATTTATATAATGTCCTGGAAATGATGAAATTTTGTAGAGATGGAAAACAGATTTTTAGTCGCCAGAGTTAGGGAGGGAGCAAGGAAGAAGCAGCTATGGCTCTGAAAGGTGGCAGGAGGGATCCTGGTCATAGCACTGTGTTGTATCTTGACTGCAGGGGTAATAAAAGAGCATAAAAGTAAATACACACAGGCCCAAATGAGCATATATGTAAAACAGATCGTCTGAATAAGGTTAGTGGATGTTATCAATGTTAACTTTGAGGTTGGAAAATGTGTAGTTACACAAGAGGTTACTGTGGGGGGCACTAGGTGTAGGGTGCAGGGGATTTCTATTATTTCTTCCAAACTGTATATGAACTGACATGATCTCAACATAAAAAGTGTTTTGTTTTGTTGTTTTGTTTTTTTGTTTGTTTGGTTTTTTTTAAAGATTTTATTTATTTATTTCACAGAGGGAGAGAGATCACAAGGAGGCAGAGAGGCAGGCAGAGAGAGAGGAGGAAACAGGCTCCCTGCTGAGCAGAGAGCCCGATGCGGGCCTCGATCCCAGGACCCTGAGATCATGACCTGAGCCGAAAGCAGAGGCTTTAACCCACTGAGCCACCCAGGCGCCCAAAGTGTTTTGTTTTTTTAAACAGAACTTATAAAAGCTGTGGCAAGGTCCAGGCTTTGATCACAGACAAAGGAATTTGCCTCTGGCACCAGGAGGATATGGCGGAGTCTGTTAAATTCTCCCAACACTGTTTGAGAGGGCCAGGGTAGTTATCTGCTAATAAAGAGTTAGCCTGCCCACCAGGGATCACCAAGGGCAGGGCAGCCTATAGGAGAGGTAGGACACACCCAGTCTCAGAGGAGCCAGTGGGAGCCAGTGAGAGCTAAAGGGGAGGTGAGGCCCACTAAGCCCGCCGTTCCTGGGCAGGCTGGGCAGACCACACATATACCACATGCAGGCAATTCACAGGGGCCTAAGCCCGGTGACCAAGTAGCAGAAGACTGCAATAGGAGACCAGTGGGTGCGCACGACCTCCCATAAACCCAGAGGAGCCCTCCCCAACACCCATCAACACTCAAGCAGAAGGGCAGGAGAAAGGGCAGTGGGGAGATTGTGATTTCATTTGAATCTTGAAAATATCAAATGAAAACGATAGGCATGAACAAGCTGAGTCCCAGTAAAAGAAAATTAAGAACATTTCCTACATCTTTATGCCAAAAGTTTACTGCATAAATGACCAAAAGAAAAACAAAACACGTTTACTTTGGGAAGAAAGAGTGGATCCGCGGGACGTCACTGTGTTCACTTGGAATCAATGTGCCTTCTCTAAATAATTTAGGAAACAACTCCTGACTGGCAACCGCACCGTTTGAGGTTGTCCCTAAATATGTTATAATGAATGTTTGAGGTTATATTTGCTTTTCTAAATTAACCAATTAGAAGTGCACATGAGTGGAATCAATTAACTGGTAAGAACACAGTAACCACCCACGTTGGCACCTTTCTTTGGCAAGTGAGCTGCTCGGTGCAGTTAATTATTTCCTAATTTGTCCTATTTCCCCCAGCTCTGGTCTCGCTGCCTCTCCTCTAAGCGGCGGGCTGCGTGACACGCCGGCGCTCACCTGCTTGGACACCTTGGCCCAGGTTTTCTTCAGCCTGTAGATGGCGCTTCTGTTTAAGGCTGAGGTGATCTCCAGCACGCCGTTGTAGTTGTGCAGGCAGCGGCAAATGTCTGCCACGGCCACCCACTTCTCTATCGCGTTGGCACGGGAGCTGACATCAGCATAATTCATTATCTGGGAGGCCACCAGGTTACTCATCTGAGACAACGCAAAAGCCAAGAGAAGCCAGCTAAGAGCACAAGAAATGCATTCAGGCAAAGCATCTGACTCACCCATAGAAATGTCAGGAAAATAGGGTGGTGAGGGACATGGAGATCAAAGTCCACATTTAGATACCAACCTTCTGAAAAGACTAAAATGTGGAGTAATGATAATAGCAACAAGCAACCAATGGGAAACTGTTCATCCTCAGAGAGAACAGGGGGATTGTTGGGAATCAGCGTGGCAGGGGAACAGGTCTTTTTTTAAAATCAATAATTTTGATGAGGGAGTTATTTCTAGTAACTACGGAGGAAATAGAAAAGAATGAGCTAACTCCTGAAGAATGGCAACCACTGCTGATGACGGGTTTCACTCCTTGGGGCCTCTCCACATGTTCCTTCACCCCTGACATGTGGGGACCAGGAAGGCCCAGTTACCACAGAAAAAGAAAACATGCTTACCCCCAAGCAAATCAAACTATAACCTGATCAGCTCTCAAGGCAGGCCCATTTAGGAACAGAGAGAGAGAGAACATTTATTCCTTCTGATCTCGCTGGATTTTCCCAACCGGAGTGAACAGGACCTATAGTTTCAAGGGCAAGTACTGTAATGCTATTAGTTGAAGCCAAGAGAAAAAGAGGCAGCTGGCACAGCTCAACACTTAGCATATAGAAAGGAAAAGGACAGTTTAGGATAGATTATTAACAAAGAGAATGCAAGGTCTGTAATCTTATATTCATACACTTAATCTGGTGAGTGGACCAATTCTCTGACTACTCCACAGGTATTTTAGATCTCACAGTGTCTCAGAATTGTACATATTCATTTAAAATTTATTTTATACTGAGAACCTAGAATGGACTAGGCATTCTTTTAGGTTCTGAGAACAGGAAACACAAATAAACCAGCATCCCAAGGCACTGAGCCTAGTTAGGCAGAAACGTGAAGGGAGGCAGACACTAACAAGTAAGTATCACATAATGAAAGGCAAAGCTAAGTCTGCATGGAGGGGTTTGAGGACATGGAGGTAGCGGGGTGGGGGGGTTATCTGGCCTCATAAAGAGGAGGCTTCCAGAAAGAGGTCATCCCTGCAGTGAGTCCTAAGGGAAGCGGAGGAGTTAGCCACTGCTTTTCATGAAAGGAGACCGTTCGGAAAGGGACAGAGGTAGAAGGCATAGTGTAACAGGGGATCTGGCAGTCATCTGAGGAGCACAGGGAAGCCACGAGAGAGACACAGGCGCCCGGGAGGCAGCGCTCTTGTAGTCCATGTTGAGCAGCTGGGACTGTAGCTTGAAGGTGAGCGGAAGCCGCTGACAGGATTTTGTCATGAAAGTGATATAAACAGATTGGTCTTTCAGAAAAGTTATTTCTGTGACACTGTGTGAAGAACGGGTTTGGGGGCAAGGAGATGACAGTGGGGATAGTGAGGTAGGAGCTTCTGGAGAAAAGGATGAAAGGGTAAATCAAGGTTAAATCAAGGCAGTAGGGAAAGTAGGGGAAAAGAAGAGTCTGGGACATATGTAGATTTAGGGCTCCCTCCTATATTGGGGAGTGAGGTGGGGTGGGTGACAGAGGAGTCAAAGATGCCCTTCAGATTCTGCGTTTGGGTGAGTGAGTATGTGGTCTGGCCACTACGCGAGACTTAGAGCGTCGCATAAGATGAAGAAGTGGGCCTGGCACGTCTGGGAGTTACTAACTATGAGAAGATCCATTTGCGATATGTTTTGTTTTTTTTTTTAAGATTTTATTTTATTTATTTGAGAGAGATCACAAGTAGGCAGAGAGGCAGGCAGAGAGAGAGGAGGAAGCGGGCTCCCTGCTGAACAGAGAGTCCGATGCGGGGCTCGATCCCAGGATCCTGAGATCATGACCTGAGGCTTTAACCCACTGAACCACCCAGGCGCCCCCCATCTGCAATCTGTTGAAGGCACAGTGCAAGCAGGCTTCCAAGTGGAGACGTGAGGGTCTGGAACCTGGGAGGGAACTTCCCATTTGATTGTTCATTATATCCCAAGTGTACGTATGGCACAGACAAGAGAAGTTCATTTCCTAAGCAGGGGCTCTGCTTCTCAGAGAGGAGCCCGGAGGGCTCGCGTGTCCTGTCCCTTAGGCAGCAGTGGCATTGGTGGTCCTCATGGGATAACATCCACTGAGCACATGTGTACCCTGTAGGTACCCTGCACAGAGCACTGTCTTGGGAATCTACACTGCTGTTTTTTTATTTTGAGTCTGAATGACTTATTAATTTACCTACAGGGAGCCTTGTAGTCTTTTTTTTTTTCGTTTTAAAATCATGATTATTCCTTTTATTGTCTTTCAGTAGAACTGGAAAGGGAACCTTCCCTTTGCCTAGGTAGGCCTGAAGATACTCCCACATGTGTGGTTCCACCAAAAGATGAAGATCATTACAACAAAACCAATTAAGAGCTGGTGGGTTTAAAAGCAGTTCCGTCTTACTGCTGGAGAAAAGCAGAGCAGGGAGATGGACCGACAGCTGGTCACCATCGTGCACAGCTGCAGTAACACTGTAATCATGCTCAAAGGGGTCCCTTCCAACCCTAGAACGCATATGCGCTGAATGTTCAGGAATAATGAGGATGATTTGTACTAACCCAATCTTACTGTCACCAGCACCACCGGGGCCCAGTGACACATGTGCTGTTACAACTAGTCAATGTATCACCACCATGAAGTAATGATGATCATGATAACAATAACGGCAGCAATCTATGCATTATTGAGCACTTACCAGACTTGGGTACCATCAGAAGTGAATCTCTTATGTCTGGAAGTTAACTCTAGAAGTCATTACATCACCGTGAGCTCTTAGAGAAGATTGAAGCTTTATTTATTTAAAAAAAAACCAAAACCTCTCATCAGTTTTGTTTAAAAAGTGGGGGAAGACTTGCTTTATTTTAGAGAAGGAGTCTTAAAATCCTGATGCTCAGCTTCCTAGAACACGCCCAGTTTTATTTTTATGGCCACTCACATCATTGAAGTGTTGGCTGGTCCTCACAATGGAAGGTGTTCTTTCATTTTTATCCAGCTTCATCCACCCCTGCCCGAGGAATTCTCTGTAGGTTCAAAGCAGAACAGAAAACCAATCACGTTTTTAGAATGGTGGCTATGATCCTGAACAATGAATATGAATGATATACATTAAATCTGACCATCTCAAATGAATTTTGGCCCATCTCCAGCACTTTACCACTCTATGCCAAAAAGAAAAAGATTTGTCATTTCCACCTTTCTCTTATAAATGTTTGGAATTTTGTCCTTATTAGGATCATGATAAAGGCTGCTGCTGCTTTTTTTTTTTATTTTTTATTTTTTAAAGATTTTATTTGTTTGACAGAGAGACAGAGTACAAGCACGGAGAGCAGCAGGCAGAGGGAGAGGGAGAAGCAGGCTCTCTGCTGAGTCAGGAGCCAGATGCGGGACTCGATCCCAGGACTCTGGGATCACAACCCAGGCCAAAGGCAGCTGCTTAACGAACTGAGCCACCCAGGTGTCTCAGTTTGCTCTGAAATTGGAACACAATGACCAACACAAGAAGAATAAAGACTTTAAATACTAACTCAGGAACCAAGACTATTTTCCCTGGATCAGCTTAAAAAAATTTTAAGCCTTAGCAGAAGGGCTGAAAAATCCATCACTACCAAAAATGTTAATCATGAACAAAATGTGTTCCTCCACGTTGCTCTGATATTCTCCAGGATGATGTCAAATCCATGAGCGGGGACTTTTTTTTGCTCCCCCCAGAGCCCAGAACAGGCACATGGTGAAAGCTGAATAAACACTGTTGTTACCACTTCATACGGGGAAGGCAGTTACAGTGGTAGGAGCTCAGCCTGCTGGAAGGTCTGTCTTCTGAGTAACATCCCTGCTCCTTCACTTCACTGCTGAGCAGCCCACCAGATCACAGCAAGCAATGGACAGGCAAGCTGGTGCATATGGGAACTATTTTGTATAGGCATGACAAAAGAGAACCTGAAATGAAATTACTCTGACACAGTCGTAATCCAGAAATGTTGAGTCCCTGCAAAAGGTTTTTTGTTCTTCCAAGCTCTTGCAGGGCTATTGGACGTAAAGGTATGGCACTTCCACAGATGAAAATAACGGGTAGATGTCCGAGCCAGCAGGGAGGAGAGGAGAGGAGAGGAAGGGAGAGTCCCAGAAAGAGATTGACTAAGGGGGTTTGGCCTTTGCTCTTTCTCTTCCTCCACAGAGGCCAAGTTCATCTCCCCCACTGAAACCCCACTGCACTAGAGAGGAGTCAGGAGGTGGTGGGGAGAAGCACTGTGGTTTCTTTTTTTCTTAGAGGGAGAGAGAGAGAGAGAGAGAGAGAGAGAGAGAAAGAGTGCAAGTGGGGAGGGGCAGAGGGAGAAAGAGAGAATCTCAGGCAGGATCCACGCCAAGGGCAGAGCCCAGAATGAGGGTTGATCTCACAACCCTGAGATCATGATCTGAGCCAAAATCAAGAGTTGGATGCTTAGCTGACAGAGCCCTCCAGGTGCCCCACAGCACTTGTGGTTTCTAATTCAAGTCTTCAAGTAGTCACTGGGCTCTTTTGGACAGCCAATAGTCCACGGTTCATCCCCCCCAACCTCGTTCATCAGTAGAGACGGGGAGGGTGAGAAGATACAACGTCTACAGAAAAGCCTGCAGGGGCATCTTCTGGCCTGGCCCCTTACACCTCTCTGACCCCCACTCCCCCTCAGCATCATCCTGGCCTCTTCTCTACCTGTGACATGGGTCACAGGTGTATCTCTTGCCCAGCCCCTCCTTTATCCTCAATTTAGCTCTTTTGAGGATGTGGGCCAACAGTTGCCATTTGTCCAAAGGCCTGGTTTGTGGAGCTCCTGTTTGTTGCGGCGGGAAGGGGCCGGCGTGACCCTCGTGCTCTCCGTGACAAGGCGAAGCGGCGGTACTGCTGCTCATCATGGGGCAGCTGACGCGGGAGGGCTCCATCTCAGGAATCTATCTACACTGCGTTGTAGAGTCTCAGAGCTCAGCAATACTTGCTGACTCGTGGGAGCGGGTGAGCAATTGTAGCAGAATTTACAGATTTTACCTATCATCGGTGCTTCTCAAAGGATAGGCTTAGGTCACGCAATAGCATCTGGGATTCTCATGGAAAATGCCCTTCCCTGGGCTTCAAACCTACTAGAATTTGAATCTCTGAAGGGGATATCTAGGAACGTACATTTTTAACAAGTTTCCCACAGGATTTTAGGCACCATGCAGTTTGAGAACCACGGCTGCAGCTGTGCTGCGGTTCCTATAATGTCAGGGTGTAAGAGTACAAAGAAATTCACATTCCGTGGGAAACGCTGATCGTAAAGAAACCCAAGCGTGACCATCCTGACAGGCCCCGGTGTTTCCAAATCCCTATTTCTAACATAAACTGGGACCAAAAGGCATTGGAGTCGGACCAAACCGTCGTAAGATGAAGACTCACACCTCTGTGCACACACATCTGCCTCAGGAGTAATGGCAGCTCTAGGCCCCCAGGGCCTGCCTGAGGGGCCTGCAGCTGTGAGGGCCGCACTCACTCGTAGGGAATGCTTCTGAAGACGATGTGGTCCAGGAGGGTGATCTGCTCAGCCAGCTCCATGGCCGACAAGGTCTCAAAGCACTCGGCCTTCGGACAGTCTGTCTGCAAGAGAGGAACGTGGGAATGACACACGTTGAGAGCAGGTGCCCGCAGCCACTCCAGGACAACGTCCCTCAGGGACTCCAGCCACAAAGGAAATGGCAGAAAGCTCAGAAATATCAGCCAGCAAGAACAGCATGGACCAACTGCTAGCCCCCGAGGCGAACCTCGGTCGTCTCACTGTGCTTCACTCATAGAACGGGGCTCGAATACCCAGTTCTCAGTTACGGGTATAATACCGCTCGCCTTGGAGGAGTTTGCAGGTAATTGTACTGCGTGAGACCACAGCTGGACTTACCAGTTGAATTATATCCTCTAATTTTAGGTGGATGTCATCTTGATCATCTTGTGAAAGGGCCCTAAAATAAATAAATAAATAGATAGATAAATAGATAGATAGATAGATAGATAGATAGATAGATAGATAGATAAATCCAAAAAAATCAAAGTATCCTCCATGAAAAGAAAACAGACATGCCAGGAACGAAATGACCACGTGCAGTTTAGTTTTCCCTGGCTGGGAAGCTGGAGGGTTTGGGTCCACGAGGCTGTGCTGCCAGCTGGAGGCTCTAGAGACATGAGCTGGAGACGGGAAGTTGAAGAAACAGAAAAACACACGTGTTAAAGGCACAGGAAGATCATCGAGAGCTGGCTCATCCAGGGAGTCAACTTGTTACAAACAAGGTGGTAAATAAGACACCCACCGTCAAAGCGAGCCTGAGGGGGAGCTGGTGTGCTCTGGGCTAGGGAGAGGGTCTTGGCTGTGAGTTTGGGCATCATGCAATGCCACCAGTGGGGTGTGCTAAGAGGCCCAAAGGCCCCGTCCACATTCCTCCAGGCCCCACCCTGGCCCGGCCCTGCTGAAACTGGGACAGAAGATACAGAGCCATCCCCTCCCTGTGCACTTGTGAACCAGAAATTCAGGGGAGTTCCTGGGGGCAAGAATTTGAACAATGCAAGGCAGAAGCCAGAAGGTAAACTCTTCTCCCTTGATTCCCAGATGGCCTTTCCTGAAACACATTTGGTGCTCTAGCCGCACACTCATAGCTATTCCACTCTCAGTATTTTTTTCCAGTGATGAATGACTGAATAAATACATAAGTTAATTAATCCTGAAGTGGGTGCTGGTTTCCGAGTGGGAGTGATATTTCATGTCCAACAGAAGTTCAGAGTCCAGGAGAATGATACTGATTATATAACTTGCCATCTGGGCCAAGCATTTTAAGTTTTCCAAAATGAAGGCACAATCACATATTAAAAGTACTAAAATGTTTCAACAGTCCCAAGCCACATAGTTTGTCTGCTGGAGGGAGGTAGTTTTCAAAGAAATAATGACGTGATTATTTGTGGTTCTCTGAGGTGATGAAAATAAAACTCAAAAATACGAAATTGAGAGAGATGAATTACTGTATACTACCCACTACATGCCAGGCACGTATGAGCCATCTGACACACACACTCTCTTGTAGCATAAAAAATCCCTTCCAAGTAAGCATTCTGAACTCCACTTTACAGATGAGGAAACCAAAGTTTAAAGGAACCAACTTGCCCAGGGTTCGGTCAGTTGAGCTGTCCTGTTGCTCTCGCCTGTCTTAGGCAGGCATATAGAGGCACCTCTTCAAGGATCCAGCAAAGAACACATCCCAAAAAGCCCAGTTTCCTTCCTCTCTCTCCCCCTTACAAAAGCTCTTGTCTGTTCACCAGGGAGAAGATTCCTTCTAGATGAAAGGAGTGGCGGTCCTCTTGTCAGCAATGAGCCGTATCATTTGTCAGCGGAAAGAAATACTCATCATATGATAAAAGGCAGATTAAGGTGAGGAAAAAATAAGCAAATGCGTCTTTCTCCAAAGACTGTTAAATCACACCTAAAGATTCCACATAGGGAATAAAAGCGACTCTTTCCCAGAGCTTATGTCATTCTTTCCAGAGTAGTATAGGTTCCTGGAGAGAGCTCGGTGGCCACATAACTATGTGTACCCATGGAAAAGACCTTTCTTTTTTTCTTTTTCTTTTTCTTTCTTTCTTCTTTTTTCTTTTATGAGGCTGAGCAATAGTTTTTCCTTGGAAAGAAGTGGTCAAGAAGTTAGTTAGCTTCTATCAAATATTCCTTTCGTCAGTGATCTCACACTAATGTTCCAAAGTGAGCTCTGGTCCTATTCAATTATCTAACGTCTTCTCTTTATTTTTTTTTTTTACACTTGATCTTAGCCAAAAAGCCGAGAAGCGATTTTATTTTTTTTTTTTTAAGGATTATTTATTTATTTATTTGACAGAGGGAGAGAGATCACAAGTAGGCAGAGAGGCAGGCAGAGAGAGAGGAGGAAGCAGGCTCCCCGCCAAGCAGGGAGCCCAATTCGGGCCTCGATCCCAGGACCCTGAGATCATGACCTGAGCCAAAGGCAGAGGCTTTAACCCACTGAGCCACCCAGGTGCCCTCTAACATCTTCTCTTTTCCCAAATGCCTGTTGATGCATCTTGGGGCTTTGTGAGGTTTGTGGGTTACCTTTTCATGACCTGAACCCACCTCCAGCTGCCCACCACCCATGAAGCCAGTCACTGGTTTTTTGTTTGTTTTTTTTGTGTGTGTGTGTGTTTTTTCATTTTATGGCATGTTAGTTGTCTACCAAGATCTATGTCTACACAGATTCAGAAGCCAGCTAGTCAGACAACATTGGAGAGGAAGTGGTATTTTAGAAATAGGAAAGTCTTGAGCAGAGGTTTTTAGTCACAAACAAGACAACAAACTATGTATGCCAATTAAGCTCCTTCATCATAAAGTAACACCTGTGAGACTGTGTGAGACAGAAATGGTTTATCACTGGGAGCTCTCAGTTTCCTGTATAAATGTAATATATGTTTAAATACATTTCATGTTTACATCTCAGTGTTATTCAGCTTGACTGCAGGACATCTCTAATGTGAGGGCTACATTTAACTACAATGTGATATGTCTTTATCTCTTGCAGCCACAACCTGTATTCGCTGGGAGGTACGTTCACAAGTTTTCCCTTAGATGGGAAGGCCCCTCTATCTCCAACCCAGTTCCAATAAAGGACGGACGTGTTCCTAGTCTTCCAACCACCTTTGTGCTTTGATGGACACTCCAGGATACTGGGGTTTCTTTCACATCTCCAAGTCAGCATGATTAGTTAAATATCTGTGCACTGGGGCACCTGGGTGGCTCAGTGGGTTAAGCCTCTGCCTTTGGCTCAGGTCATGATCTCAGGGTCCTGGGATCGAGCCCCACATGAGCAGGGAGCCTGCTTCTCCCTCTCCCTCTGCTTGTCTCTCTGCCTACTTGTGATCCCTCTCTCTCTCTGTCAAATAAATAAAATCTTAAAAAAAAAATCTGTGCATTTACCATGAAATGCCAAATGGAACATTTAAAAGGAAATAGGATTATTCAAGTTCTGTGAGTGGAAAAGTCCTCTTTCAACAGTAGAAATCAGATAGGCTTAAAAACAGAGCCAAGAGCAATTGGCCTGTCCCCAGACTAGTGCACACTCTCTGGGCGGCCTGCTTGCTGCTGAGAGTAGCATGGCATGACCTGCCTCCGTCTCTGCTCCTCCTCACTGTATGATTGGTTTAATCACTTGTTGCTTCACCTGCTGGGACCTGCCAGACCACCCCTTCCTTCCTTTGCTTTCTTGGCGGTGGCTTTCCTTCCTTTCAGGCTTACTTGAGCCTGTTGCTACCTATGCTCTGGCATATTTTTTAAAAAGTCAAATGTCCACAAATGTATGGAAACCTTGAGTAATAAAAGCTCCTGGTTTGGGTTGGCAATAATTCCCTGTTTGTTTCCAAATTAAGAAATAAATGAACAGAAACATCTTTATAATTTTCCACATAATTATTATTTTATATAATTGTCATATAATTATAATTTTCATATAATTATTAAACAATCCTTTTGATTTCTCTCATATACTCCATGATGATATTTTTTTCACAAAGAGATTTCATGAATGAATGATGGCATTCCTTCGGTGATGGTTATATCGAGGTCTTACCTCCTACTCTACTTTCTAATCATTCCGACATGATTTAAAAAATATAAACATGTAAATGTCATAAATAAACACAAGTATCTGTATGATAAGTTATCAAAAACCCTGATAAATGAATATTTCATTTATTCCTCTTATAAGCACAATCTTGTGTGCTGGGGCAGGGACCCCGAAGCTTAGTGCAGGTGGAATGAATTACTTGGCAAAGGGACTTCAATCAAGATTCAGTAGTTTTCTTGCACCAGGAT
The DNA here is from genome assembly GCA_002007465.1 of Ailurus styani. Taxonomy (NCBI): domain Eukaryota; kingdom Metazoa; phylum Chordata; class Mammalia; order Carnivora; family Ailuridae; genus Ailurus; species Ailurus styani. The sequence goes on along the minus strand of LNAC01000170.1, from coordinate 3,305,614 downwards.
TTTTTTTCCCCACAAATCTATTCACTCACTTGTTGGGAAGATAAAGTAGTGCCTCCAAGACTGAGCTGACCCAAATGGGACTCAGGGTGTGGCTGTTTGCTCAGCTAATGTGCTAGTGACCCCAATGGTACCTGTCTGCTTTAGTTGATAGGCTCAGGGCTAAACAAAGACTTTTGTCTGTTTTGGCCTCATGGGAAGAAAGATGGTCAGAGGTAGGAGAATGGATGATTGATACATATTCTCTGCTTGGCTCTGGGGGTGAATTTTGAATTGTTATGGTGAAAGATGTAGAACCAGGAGCCGAAGGAGCTATTTTCACCAGAGACTGAGACTCTGGGTTGAGTGAGGCTGCTTGGGGGTCCATGTGGCTCAGGGATGGGTCAGGTGGCATCTTTGCCAGCTTTTTGATAGGGAAATTGTGGCTTTAGAGGCCTGTCAGACAGCCTCTGATAAGGTCTCTGATAAGGTCTCTCCCTCAAGTGGTGCCTGCAGCAGTGAACTTGAATAAAGATGCTGAGGCAGAAAAATGACTGGGTTTGTTCCTGAGCACACACTTCTTGGGACTTTGGGACTACTCTGGGAAGACTCTGCAAGGGATCAGAAGGGTAGGTGGGCAGCTGGGGGCATCCCATCAGTAGAACTGCCTTTTTGTTTTGCTTTTTACTTCCTTTATTCTTTTACAAAATAGCAAGTAGTTTAGGACTATCATTTCTTTTGTAACAACTATATTAAGATATAATTCCCATGTCAAATATTTCATCCACTTCAAGTGTACATTTGAATGATTTCTTATTGCATTCATGTCTTTACGCAATATTAAATTGTCTTTTAATGTTATTGTAATTTCTTTTGTATAGACAAGGTGATGAAGCCTAAGGAAAGTTGAGTTTGACTGAGACCTAGCTTGGTTTTACTTGCACCGTATTGCCTTGATGGAAGAAACTATTTTTCCCAAGAGTTACTGTCAGAGCTAATAATAATAATCATAATAATCATAATAATAATTGTAGCAATAAAATGCCATGGGCATGCTACTTATGTTTCAGGCATGTGCTAACCTCTTTGTACAGATTGTATCATATAATTCTCACAACAGCTCAATAGTAGGTACTACTAGTCTCATTTTATACTGAGGGAACTGAAGTTTAGACTGGTTAAGAAACTTGACAACTGGGCGCCTGGGTGGCTCAGTGGGTTAAAGCCGCTGCCTTCAGCTCAGGTCATGATCCCAGGGTCCTGGGATCGAGGCCCGCATCGGGCTCCCTGCTCGGTGGGGAGCCTGCTTCCCCCTCTCTCTGCCTGCCTCTCTGCCTACTTGTAATCTCTCTCTCTGTCAAATAAATAAATAAAACCTTTAAAAAAAAAAAAAAGAAACTTGACAGCTCTAAGTAGCTGAACCAAGATTATATCTATGAGTCCTGCAAAAGTTAGAATCAGACTCTGCTCCATGTCATGCTCCCAGCTGTACCATCTACTAAAATTTCTATTTCTTATTGATCCCACACCTTTAATTCTCAGGTCATCTATTCAACAAAAAGAATTTGCACATCTTAAGTCTGATAAACAATAAGGCCTGTAAAGGTAAATAGGATTCATCTTAAGGGCCAACTCCAATCAATGACATTCCAGTTAACGGAGTTCTGAGCTCACCTGCTGGTGCAGGCAGAAAGCCGTCAGGATTGATTGGTAATGTCTGGCATGGGTGTTGTGAGGGAATGGGCAGCATGTGTGCCAATCCTGAGAGTCTTTCCCAGGCTGAACACCCTCACTTCCCTGAGGGCTGTCCAGTCAAATATCCCTGGGGGGATCAACTTCTAGAAAGTTGTTTCAAAATATCAGTGTTTGAAATACAAACAGCATAATAAAATGTTTATATAAATAAGAGAGGAATAGTAATCATTCACAGATACCACTCATCCACTGAAACCAGGCATTATCTGAAAATGTATTTACAATTTTAAAATCTGAAAATAAACTTAGTAACAGAGGCCCTAAGCTTATTTAGGTGTTTTCATAGGATGGAAAAAGTAAAGAGGGCCCTTAATAGATTCTTAGAGTTGCCCTAATAGAGTACCACAAACTAGGTGGCTTAAAACAACAGAAATTTATTGTCTTAGAGTTCTGGAAGCTAGAAGTCCAAGATCAAGGTGTCAGCAGGGCCATATTTCCTCTGAACCCTATCAAGGAATCCTTCCTTGTCTAAATTTTAGTGGTTTGCGAGCAAATAGCCTTCCACGCCCTACAGCTGCCTCACTCCAGTCTCTGCTCCCGCTTCCCATGGCCATCTTCTCATAAGGACACCAGTTATAGTGGATTAGGGGACCATGCTACTCCAGTATGACCTCATCTTAATTATTACATCTGCAATGGCTCTATTTCCAAATAAAATCACATTTTGAGGTACTCAGGGTTAGAAAGTCAACATATCTGTTTTGGGGCAGACACACTGCACCCGCAAGAGCCCCTAAACCAAAGAAGGGTCTGGTGATGGGATCTTAAACCGATGGAACTAAGAACGACTTAGGAGCCAATTGCTAAAATGTTACAGGCCAAAATCTGGTATCACTACATTAGAGAGTGACTTCCAAAAACATGGTAGACGGAGCTAAGATGGACTCCCCTCTAATTCTGGATAACAGAATTCTGGATAACAAAGAAACAACATAGTCAAGGTCAAAAGAAAGAAAGGACTCCTTTCCAGAGATTATAAATGGAGACAGAACTAGAAGCCAAATGGGAAAGGGCCACCAGGTCTAGCAGATAGATGCTGGGCTTCCCATCCCTGAGTAGGGACTAACCATATGGCCATGAGTCAGGGGCAAAGCTGGAACTGAAATGTCTGCACAAAGCCACTGATGGCCGTCCTCCTCCCACAGAGTAGACTAGAGAAACATCCACCCATCAGTTCAAGAAGCACTAGGAAAGCTTCTCACTGGCTTGGATGCTGGGTGTAATGACAACCACAAACAGTCTTTCGTGGGAAACCCAAAGTTCAAGCTTTTATCACACCTATGAGCTTTTATACAACCTACATGATGTGGGAATCCCAACCTGAGAAGTCGTCAGTAAAACTGGTCTAGGACCGGTGAAACAAGCCGGAAGAAACACGTACCTACTACTTGCGGGCACATCCACAAACCAGGGGCATGGGACTCTCACAGAAATGCTACCACCCTGCTCACAAACACAAGCTTATGACCAACGACCAGAACCGACAGCAGGAAAGGGGCCTCTCTCTGCAGTGCCCACTGGGTCAGAGGAGAGGATCCTCAAGGCATCCTCCTTTTCACTTTTGGTTCCTCAGGAAGCCACTGTCTGGCCACAGACAGGAGCAACTGCACTCCCACACTCCACACAAGTTGTGTCGCCCCCTAGGCCAGGTCGTCCTGAGGCCACAGACACCAACCTGCCCCCAGAAACAAGAAGAGGATACGTCACACTCCGCGTGACAGCAGACTCCTGGCTGTCCCCAGGAGTCTAAGATATGTCTTCCTGGTCTGCTAGGATCTTATTTTCTAGAACGTAATACAAATCAACCAATGTCATTAGGAGGCACTTGCAACTGCATTTTACCTCAGGATATTTGCCGTGGCTTTCCTTTCCTGGGGAAGAAGGTCTGGGTCTCGTAAAACTTCTTCCAGCAAATTGAGGACATTCATCTTTAGTTCGTTGTTGAGTTCAAAATCCTATAAAATAAAATGCAGCTTGTAAAATTTTAGTTGTGAAGGTTTTAGCTCCATGACATGTGACACCATTTTTCATGATAAATTCTCTAGAATTTATGGTATGTATGGAAAGAAGCTATGTATGAAAATTAAAATGTATGGACCCTAGGATGGCTCTCCCCACCAGAGATCTGAGTTCACTGGTTTGGGACAGGGTCCTATTGTTGGTATTTCTGACAGGCTCCCCAGGGGGTGGGAATTCCTCAAAGATATAGGTGCTTCCCTTAGCCTGAACCACTGGGCCACCTCTCACGTTTACTTCTACTCATCTTGCACATTTAGGAGGTGATAAGCTTTCTCCCAGGAGCTTCTTTATTCAATCCAATGGGATAAAGAGCTTTACTCTAATGCTCCCATGGTGCCCCCTCCATAACCTGCTGTATTACAAAGGCCGAAATAATGGTCTGGTTTCCCATGGGTCAGATCAGTAACTGGGGCATAGCAATAGCTCAAAAAAAAAAAAAAAAA
>LNAC01000170.1:3260352-3301395 GCA_002007465.1 Ailurus styani | reverse complement strand
AAAAAAAAAAAAAAAAAAAAAAAAAAAGATCTGTTGCAAAAAATAAAATCTGTCATATGGGCAGTGACTTGAATTAAGGACTTCAATACAGACTTGCAAAGGGCTAAAGAATAAATGACATTCACAGACTGATGGGGCTGCATCAAGCAAGCCAAGGAGTGAGATTGAAGGGGCTCCCACTGGGGAGAGTTGGGACAAGATGAGCATCAAAATGAATCATGAAATGTTTATAGCAGCAATGTCCACAATAGCCAAACTATGGAAAGAACCTAGATGTCCATCAACAGATGAATGGATAAAGAAGATGTGGTATATATATACAATGGAATACTATGCAGCTATCAAAAGAAACGAAATCTTGCCATTCGCAACGACATGGATGGAACTGGAGGGTATTATGCTGAGCGAAATAAGTCAATCAGAGAAAGACAATTATCATATGATCTCTCTGATATGAGGAACTTGAGGGGCAGGGTGGGGGGTCGTGGGGGGTAGGGAGGGAAAAATAATGAAACAAGATGGGATGGGGAAGGACACAAACCATAAGAGACTCCTGATCTCACAAAACAAACTGAGGGTTACTGGGGGGTGGGAGGGTAGGGATAGGGTGGATGGGTTGTGGACATTGGGGAGGGTTTGTGCTTTGGTGAGTGCTGTGAAAGATGTAAGCCTGATGAGTCACAGACGTGTACCCCTTGGGCAAAGAATAAAAATAAAATTAAAATTAAAAAAAAATCATGAGAGTGGTAAGTAATAACCAACTGAATCAAAACAACCTGTAAATCCCTACGTAAATAGGTAAATACAAAAGGGGGTGGAGGAGAGACTTTGCTTTATAGTAGAAATCCAATAAATACAAAGAAATAAAAGAGAAAAAAAAATCACCATTTTGCCCAAAGCAGTAATAACTGATCAGGGAACTGAATAGATGCTGAAATTTATTGGGAAACAGAATTAACAGTGTCAGAGTTCCCTCCCGTCCCTGCCAGAAATGATTTGTTGATTAGAGAAACTCTGGCAGACATCACCTTAACAAAGTGATCAGTTACCGTCACCAACAACGGAACAAGCCCACATCAGGTACCTACTAATGTGATGCTCTGTGAAAATCATCAGTTATTTTTCCCCCCCAAATGCATAATCCCCCATTTGCATCATGGGGAAGCACTGTGCTCTTCAAAAATGTTAATGCACGGAAAGGCAAAGAAAAACTGGAAGTGTCCCATTTTAAAAGACACCGAGGGGACCACGGCTACATGGAACATGTGAATTGGGGATTAGATCCGAGGTCAAGGGGAATATGATATAAAGGCATCACTGGGAAAACTGGCAAAAGTCGAGTCACAACTATGTACTAGCCGGAAATATTATCAATGTTAAATTGTCCTGAATTTGATCATTTTACCGAGGCTGTTTAAGAGCAGGTCCTTGTTTGGGACAGCAGGGAGGAGACAGAAAGAGAGGGAGAACACAAATCTGGTGAGCACGTTAATTATTATGAGTGACCGTAGATGGGTATCAGTGTTCTTTGTCTAATTCTGGCATTTTTCTCTTGATGTGAAATTTTCAAAGGTAAAGAGTTGAAAAAAAGAAGTAAAAAGGTAACATCGTGTTTCTTGCACTCTTTTACTAAATGCATTCTTTTTTTTTTTTTTAAAGATTTTATTTATTTGACAGAGAGAGATCACAAGTAGCAGAGAGGCAGGCAGAGAGAGAGAGGAGGAAGCAGGCTCCCTGCTGAGCAGACAGCCAGATACGGGGCTCGATCCCAGGACCCTGAGATCATGACCTGAGCCGAAGGCAGAGGCTTAACCCACTGAGCCACCCAGGCACCCCAGTAAATGCATTCTTATACTATGCTGACAGGCAGCATGCTGGGGTGGCCAGGCTTTTGGAGACCATCTGCACACTGCTAAGTCCTGCTTTCAAGGTCCTGACTCTGAGAGACTATCTTTCTATGTGCAGGCATGAACATGTATTTTCCCTTCTATACAAAGTGACTCATTATAACTAGATTTTAACTTTAAGGAAGGTAATTTTGAAGCACTGACATTCTGCATTCTTTTAAATGATTAGAGAAAACATTGCTAATTAGAATGGAACCCAGTAAAAAAGAAAACAGCACGCATTTCCTATTTTAGTAAATTAGGGGCAAAAAGGTCCATCATTTCACAAATTGCAGACAACGCGACAGTCTGCCTGCCCTAATTTGAATTGGATATTTTTGGGCCTCAGTTCAGTGGAGAACTGTGTAACAAATTTTTCTCAATATTTCACTTTTACTGCCTGACAATCAGTGCCATTTCTTTGGATAAGAGCTACCCAGGCCTGGGATGACACGGAGGTTAATATCTCAGCATTCTCAGGCTTCTCTGGCTGAGAGGTTTTCCTAAAATTTCATCTATTTATTGTCCAACAGCTTCTTGGCTTTTGGTTTTTCTTTTAAAATGTATGCAAGTAGGGGCGTCTGGGTGGCTCAGTTAGTTAAGCGTCTGCCTTTGGCTCAGGTCATGATCCCAGGGTCCTGGGATCGAGCCCCACATTGGGTTTCCTGCATGGCAGGGAGCCTGCTTCTCCCTCTACCCCTTTCCCCCCGGCTCCTGTACTCTCTCTCAAATAAATAAATAAAATTTTTAAAAAAGGTATGCAAGGAAAAGAGAGTCATATCTTGCTACTGTGTTTTTACTCGTCCACTCCCTCCCCCATTTCAAGGCGAAGGGAATATTTGTAAACAGCTAATGATCTCACTAACTTCAATCCCTGAGTACTACCAGAGGATTTCGCAGACATCAGCAGTCTGTTTCCTTAATGAATATTGGTGTTTATTATTGAGATGATAGAGTCCTCCCATAGCTGTATCAGTCTCTCTAACGGTGCACATCATCTGATGATCATTAAGTGGTTTAGTAGGAAGGACATGAGGCCAGTGTTTGGTCCTTGCTGAAGGTTAATTAGCAGTTCCATCAACAAGCTCCATTGAGAACCTACTGTGCCCCGTCCTGGGCTCAACAGGGGAAAACAGTTCTGAGACCCCAGGAAGGCAAGATGTGTGAAAGGTCTTGTTAAGGAAAATAAAATGTTATTTTATTATTCTGAGTTCTGGAAAGACTAGCCTGAGAGAGCCTTTTGGATACTTGGTGGAACTGGACCAGACACTATTGGCGGGATGATGAAGGCTGCAGGTGAGCATTCGCTCTGCAGGTGATGTAGCTGAGGAAAACGCACTATCCAGGGACAGCTGAGTATGAAACGTAAGAATTCTCCTGTGTAGTTTCCCCCTGACATCTGCGAAGGTTTCACCCACATTCAAAGGGACCTGCTGTGCATGATTTCAGTTGGCCCTCCGCTGACCCAGGAGCAGACAAGGCAGGAACCTATGATCTTGTGTCACACACAGGCCACGGAGGCTGAAGGGATGTGATCATACAGCTGAGACCAGACATGGAAGGAGGTACCGGTGAGCAGACAAAAACACAGGTAGTCCACCTGACTCCGCTAACCTGTGCTCCTATTTGCCAGTATGCCCATGATTCACTGCAGATTCTTCCTTTTTTAAGATTTTATTTATTTGAGGGCGCCTGGGTGGCTCAGTGGGTTAATGCCTCTGCTTTCGGCTCAGGTCATGATCTCAGGGTCCTGGGATCGAGGCCCGCNCCTGCTTCCCCCTCTCTCTCTGCCTGCCTCTCTGCCTCCTTGTGATCTCTCCCCCTCTGTGAAATAAATAAAAAATCTTAAAAAAAAAATAAAAATAAAATAAATAAAAANGCCTCCTTGTGATCTCTCCCCCTCTGTGAAATAAATAAATAAAAAATCTTAAAAAAAAAAATAAAAAATAAATAAATAAATAAAAGATTTTATTTATTTGAGAGCGAGAGCGCACAAAGAGTGAGAGGGAGAAGCAGACTCCCCATTGAGCAGAGAGCCATGGGCTCAATCCCAGGACCCTGGGATCACGACCTGCGCCGAAGGCAAACAGCTTAACTGGCTGAGCCACCGAGGCACCCCTCACCACAGATTCTAATGCAGTAGGTCTGCAACAGGGATACTTTTCCTAATGAGCTCCTGGGCTGTGCTGATTACACTTTCAGTAGCAAGGCTTTGCCATTGTGTATTTTTAAAAATTCATCCAAAACACAAGGCCTCAAAAACTGACTAAAAAAAAATTCTGAATCCTCTGATGTACTACCTAGAATGTAAAATTTTCTTTTTTACCAGAACATGTGAAATGCAGAATCGGCCATTCAAAAGTCCCTGTTCAAAACGTAATAGCTAGTACTTCATAGAAATCTGGAGCAGCTATAAGGCACTGCCCTATTTAAATCCAGAGGTAGACTATTCATAATAAGTCTGCCTGACGGCCGTTTTTAAATTACCTTAAATCTAATTTATTGTGGCATTTTTCCAAGCCCTGAAATGGGAAATGAGAATCCTGGGTGGGGGGGGAAGAACACCGGCTCCTTCTCGGAGGCAGCAATCGGGACGCCCACGAGATGGCGCTCCTGGGTCGTCCCGCTCTGCGAGAGTCCGCACCGCCTCGGGGCTCGGACCTGGCGGGCGGCCGGGCCCTGCGGGCGGGGAAGCTGCCTGCCGTCGGGTTATCTCATGCCCCAGATCGGCGAGCCCTCCGCGTCCCACAGGAGCTGAGGCAGTCATCCAAGCTATCCCAGCAACAGCTTATGTAGGTTAGTTTTTGTTTTCCGATGTCGGAAGCAGAGATGAAGATCAGAAAGAAGAATCCACCCTGCTTCCAAAGGTGTAGAGCCCGGAAACCGGGAGACTCGTACGTTTCAGTCTCTAAAGAGGAGAGGTCGGATAGTTCTTACTCCTTCAGCAGTTCCTGAGCACCTCAATTTATGACGTCTCGGGGGGGAGGGGGGAGCAGAGCAGAGGACAGCAGGGTGGGCGGGCGATGGGCAGAGGAAGGAAACTTTCTTAGCCCCTGGAGCCCGAGGAGAAGGGTTTGCGAGGGCGAGAGCAGGGTCCTGGCCCGCTGAGTCAGAGGAGAGGTTCTGGGCCCGCAAATACAGCTCTGGGAATCCCTGCAAAGAAGGGACAGCTCACCTGGACTCTCAGGGAACACAGCAAATGCTTAGGGACAAGAGGTTACCCGCCAATGATGTTAGATCCTCCTCAAGAGATGAACTATGGCGAGAGGAGTTTATTTTACCAAGTTTTATTGACTCTGTTCCGACACATTTATAAGTGATTAGAAAGTCAGTATTTCCCCCAGGTTAGTGAGCAACTCCTCGGGTCGTTCAGGTAGCTAAGACTTTGTGAGAGTTCCCCATATGCTAGATGGTATTTTAATCACTTTATGATCTAATTTAACACAGTTACAATCATTATTATTCCCATTTTACAGACAAGGAAGTCAGGGTACCGGGAATCCAAGTATCTTGTTCAAAGTCACACAGATAGCAAGGGGCAGACTCAGAACTCGACCCGAGGCAGTGTCGGCGGTACACCTGAGTGTCTCACTGCTAACACCACAGACTGCGCCAAAACAGTGGCTGTCAGTGATTCAGTGCTGGTAGCTTGGGCTGAAAGACATTATCAGGTAGCTGGTTGCCCTACTGAGTCTGGAGCTATTTCCCACCTATACTAACACCCATCTGAGACAGAGATCTTGAAACTCAGGTTTGTATGAATAAGACTAGATTATACAACAGGAAAATAATCTGTGACGCCATAAATCAGATTCTCCAGCCCGCTGCAACTAAATCCCCGCTGACGGCTGAAACATGCTAGCAATTACGTTCATTCTTTCAGGAGATCAGGGTAATAATTAGTAATACACTATGCATGGCCAAGGGAACTCTAAGACATTGGGAAAATCCGATTCAATAAACACAGTTGGAGGGTAAAGAGAATTGTGAGAATAACTTTCTCACTGTAACCAGTACAGTGTATTCTTAACCGTGGCCAGAGGTTTTAAAAAGAAAGTAGAAATACTACAGAATAGAGTAAAACCACATAAGTAATTTTAAAACCTGGGACAGTGGGGTCATAAAGAAGGGGCTTGGGATGTGTTAGACTCAGAAATAAGAGCCTGAGGTTTGACAGTGATTTTCAAGGCAATGAAAATCATGCTACTGTTTGCTATTTTCTCTGACTACAGAAGAAGAAGAATTTAATTTAGATTGTGGTGTAGATTTAGGTTGGATCTGGGCCATTTTGTCAACTGAGAAACTGCAGCAAGCGCGATGAATGATCTTTCCAAGATCCATGCAGATCAACCTTGATAGGGTGAGGACACAAGTTTCTGGGTTCCTCATTTCAATGAACCAGAGATAACAAGCCTCTAAACCAGTGTGGTTTTCAGTTCTTCCGAGGAGGGGAGACCTTATTCAGAAGGTAAGTGTTGAAACCTGATTCCAAGGCAGATCGTGTGGGCTAACAGCTGTTAGGGGAGACCCTGCAAAGCACCTGTCTGGCCACCACCCCTGGTTGGCCTGTCTTCTTGCCACCTCTTGGCAACCTTGCCTCTGAATCACATTTTGTCACTGGAAAAGTGAAAGGCAGGGTTTTCCAGCATTTCCCATCACTTAACTACAAAGATATTTTAAAAAGCCTCTTTGTTTGCCCTATAAAAGGAACAACCGACTCAAAAAAAGGAAGGGCATTACCTTTGGAATAAAACCCTGTAAGACAACTCCACAGTAATTCCAAACTTTCCAATACCTGTTCAACACTTATTCATAAGCTCCTAGAATCTCCAAAGAGGAACAGAATATATAGAAAATGTGTTACTGAAAAAAAGGAAGGAAGGAAGGAAGGGAGGAAGGGAGGGGGGGAGGGAGAGAGAGAGAAAGAGAGAGAGAGAGAGAGAGGGAGGGAGGAAGGAAGAAGAAAGAGAGAGAGAGAGAGGAAGGAAGAAAATATGTAACTGACCAGCATGTAGCGACTTATGCACGGGGAAGAGGTGGTAAAGCCCAGATATAATTAAGCCCCAAATATGGTAAGCACAGGTGCTCCTGGTGGGGCCTCAAATATTTGTTGAATGAATGGACAAAAGTTCTAGGGAGGCTACTTGACTTTGAGATGTGTGGTAATATGTTACCTAATTCTTCTCAAACTGGCGTTTGGGGAAATTATTTTAGCAGATGTGAGGTGGGAGGCTACTAGAGGAAGGCACAATGCAAAATGTGGAAGATACGTTAGAACAAAAATAACGGGGGGAGGCAAGTGGCAATGAATGACACCAGCTCAGTGGCAGGGAAGAAACCATGCAGAAAATAATTTATTCGACCATTTCCTAACAAATGATTCTGCATTTGAATGACTTGCCAAAATCCAGCTTTTAGACCTGAACAGCTGAGCTTAGAAGAATTTTAAATTCTGCCCACAACCTTGAAATCCCGTTAACTCCCTCCCAGGCTCACATCTTTACATCTCAGAAGAGAATCAGTCCATTTAAAAAGCATTTATCAGGAGATGGAAAAATTTTTGCAGATGCTATGTCTTCCACTGGTTTCTAGAGAGGTGGTTAATCAATAGGATTGTAGCTTTCAAGACAATGACAAAGATTGGAGAAGAAAAAAAAAACAGTTTGGAAAGGCCTGCTTTTAATCTTGATTTTTAAATTTTCTTCGTTAATTAATGCCACATGCCAACACAATTATCATTGACTTTAACTTGAGAATAAGTCTTAGTAAAGAGCGGTCTGTAAGTTAGACTTTGTTCTCCATGCCCTGACCCATAAAAGGGGAAAAGACTGGTCAAGAAAGCTGGGAGGCAAACCTCATCCTTTTCCCCACGGAGAAGACAGACTCAGATTCAGGAATGTGGCAGAAGTAGAACCTTTGACATTCATCCAGGAAGAAACTTCATTATGCAAAGACATTAGGAGATACAGGTTAGTGGCGTCCGGAAGCACACTGGGCAGGAGACGAAAAACAAGGAAAAGGGCAGCAGGCAGGCGACTCCTTAAGACCCGAACAAAGGGGCGCCCGGGTGGCTCAGCTGATTAAGCGTCTGTCTTCAGCTCAGGTCATGGTCCCAGAGTCCTGGGATCAAGTCCTGCATCGGGCTCCTTGCTCAGTGGGGAGCCTGCTTCTCCCTTTACCTGCCACTCCCCCTGCTTATGCTCTCTCTCTCTCTCTCTGACAAATAAATAAATAAGAAAATAAGACCTGAACAAACCAGTTAATGCCCCAGTGCTGAGCTGGCTCCTTGAAGTCCTGGGAGACAGGGGTACAGGTCCAGAAAAGGGCCCTAGGACCCAGTCCTGCATGGCACAGGGCTCCAGAAATGCCTCCGCAGTCCATAAGTGATTACGAGCATGGAGAATACAAACTGGAAGAAGTAAGAAGTACTGATGTATGTAACATCCCATATGGTGTTTCTCAGTGTTTTCTGTCCACGAAACCCATCCACAGAAGGTTAAAGAATCCCGCTGGTCTTACAGAGAAAGCTAAATTTCTGTCTTGGCAACAATGGGACTGAAAATAAGTTCCATTTAACACACTGGTTTCCTAAACTCTTAATTCTGTTTCACACAGACTTAAATAAATCCTGTTGTTAATTTCTCACCGAGTTTTCTTTTCTCGTTTTTAAAGACATGCACAGAAAGCTTAAGGAGAGCTTAAAGGATAACAATAGGGATGTATAAAAGAAAAGAAACAACTTTGGTAAGTAGTTAAAGGAAGTAGGATCTTCTTGGTTGTTTGCCTGGATCACAGAAAAAATGAGTTAGAAAATGAAAATCTATCTTCAGGATTAAAAAAAAGGAAGAAGAAAATCCGCCTATCAGATAATAGTTTCTGATTTTATATTTTATATTTTCTAGAGCACTCTGACAAATAATTCATTTGTGCATAAGAACCCCTTATAGATTATTTTACCAGTTTTACAAATGAAGAAGATGGTAAGCTACATGGGAATCTAGACTAGAATTCAGGCTTCCAGACTTCTCTCCTCACCTGAGTCCTTTTTGGCCCAGGAACTCAAGTGAAATGTGATGCCCAAAGCAGTCTGTTCTGAGGGGAGAAGGATAGGAGAGATTTTAATAAAATAATACAGCAGGATCAAATACGATAGTGATGAAAGTAAGTACCAGCCTATGTGCCCAGGAAATCAGGAGGAGCCAAAAGGAACTTAAGTGGCTGGCCTAATTAAATCAAATAGAGATTCTCAGTCTCACTTTGGCTTCCCTTCATGGGAAATCTGAGTTTGGGAACAAACACTGGTTTGTACCTGGTGGATATTTGGGATTTCTTAGCCTGAATATGCAGAGGTCCACGGGAAATGGTGTGGACAACTAGAAGCAATTGGGCGCTAATTAGTAAAGATGAGACTAACATAAAAAAGAGTGTAGCCCGTTGATTATCTTCCCAGTTAGTGCCTTTATACGATTTGCCAGGTTGAAGCAGGAAGCAACGAATTTGTCACTAAACAGAAGTTGTTCATAGCTGCCAGCTTCTCACATTGCAACTCAATTCTCTCTCCTTGTTCCCAGCATCCCCGTCCACACCCGCTGGCAGGGGGCAGGAGCCTCGCTGTACTCTGGGGCTGCTGAGCAGGGGACCAGCATCCTCGTCCACCTGTTAGGTGAGATGTCTGGGGTCTCCTGACCTTTCACCGTAGACAGCACTAGCTCCAGCTCCCTCCAGGGCCAGCGCTGGGGGTGGGGGGTTGGCACGGGAGCCTATAGATCACTGTCTGAATATGAGACATGCCGCCCTCGTTGTCAGAAGGGAGGCAGCACTCTGTCCCGTAAGACTGTACACATCCTTTATTTAAGGGATACAGGAGAGACTCTGGGACAAAAGTGACTTTTCTAAGGAAAGATTTAGAAATAGCAAAAGCATGGTCAGTGTTAGCATATGAAATTCTCGCCCTTTTGAGTCAGAAGTGGCTCCGTACATTTTGCTTTCAAGCTGTCTGCACCCCAAGCGTTGGCTGGCGAGTTCGGGGGTTAGAGCCTGCGCTGGGCAGCCAGCAGCCGGGGGTGCAACCTGCTTCTGCCACCTGCTCTCCGTGTCATTTCGGGCAGAGTGTTTCAGCTCCCAAGGCTTCCATTTCCCCATCTGGGAAGCTGGGATACTAACATCGACCTTCCCTCCCTTAAAAGGCTGAAGTGAGCGGGTAAATGACTTCATATTTGAAAACTGCTTACCAACACAAAAACAAAACCCTCATAGAGGAAACCACCTTCTAGGTGGGGGGTTGTGTTTGCAAGTTGCCTATCAAAGACCAGGTGCCCTGTATCACGATTAAGACAGCCGCACACCTCAGACCGGTTCGGAGATCGTCTCTGTGGACCGCAGCGGCGCCCCCTCTCAGCTCAGTGCCGGCTACACATCTTCCCGGGAGTGGACATCGGGAGATCCCGTCGAGCTGTGGTAAGGACTTGGGGAAGAATGGCTTGTAAAGTCCTGGGCACCTTCAGGAGCGCGAGGACGGGAAGCGCCCACACAATCCGGAGAGCGGCGTGGCCCAGGGAGGCACGTTTTCTGCAGCAGAGAGCTCAAAGAGCAGGCTGTGGCTCGAGCGCAGAAACTGAGCAGGGAGCGTGGATGGGAGCCCCCCACGCCGACGGGCAAGACCAGGCGGAGATGAGGAGGGGCTGAGCCTGAGGGCAGGACAGGGCTGGAAGGCGGCTGAGCGCCAACGGAAGGGGCCACAGGAGCTGCTTAGTCAGTAGCTGGATCTCACTTACACATCTCATTCTCCCACCCACACTGAAAGTCTGTACGGGGCTCATCCTTGGCCCAACCTCCGTTTCAGATTTGGAACAAAGAATAAATCTGAACTTAGTGCTCTCATTTGATGCTAGATTTAGTGTCTTACTAAGCAATGCCAAAAATTTTTTAAATTAAAAAAGGGCCCCCTGGGCACCTGGGTGGCTCAGTGGGTTAAAGCCTCTGCCTTCGGCTCAGGTCATGATCTCAGGGTCCTGGGATCGAGGCCCGCATCGGGCTCCCTGCTCGGAAAGGAGACTGCTTCCTCCTCTCTGCCTGCCTCTCAGCCTACTTGTGATCTCTCTCTCTCTCTGTCAAATAAATAAATATTTATTTATTTATTTATTTATTTATTTATTTTTATTCTTTTGACACAGAGAGAGAGATTACAAGTAGGCAGAGAGGCAGGCAGNTAAAGCCTCTGCCTTCGGCTCAGGTCATGATCTCAGGGTCCTGGGATCGAGGCCCGCATCGGGCTCCCTGCTCGGAAAGGAGACTGCTTCCTCCTCTCTGCCTGCCTCTCAGCCTACTTGTGATCTCTCTCTCTCTCTGTCAAATAAATAAATATTTAAAAAAAGGGGGGGCCACCTGTCATCTGTCAAAATAACTGACAGAAGAGATGAACTGCAGAAACTCTCATGTTAGGACACCCTGATACCTGAAGTCTTTGAACACACGCAGTCCCTGCCGTCCCAACAGCATCCATGCTCCCGCCTCAAGGGATCAACCGGTCATGATCCCACTGGACCCCTGGCCTGAAGCAGCAGGCTTGAAGCCCAAACACAAGCATGCGCGCTGGTACGCTCCCTTACTGGGAAAAGACCACCATCACCTCTGGGATTTATAAGCCCAACATCGATTTGACTTAGAAGTTTGCTTTGTCTACAGACCCGACAGAGCTGTGCCCCTCTTTAGGAGGCTGCTGGCTGGGGCCAAGTGGAGATGACCCGGGGTTTCCTGTTTCAGAGGAAGGGGGCCCTGCACATGGCTGATGGGAGGGAGGGGACTGCCATCCGGGTAACTCTGACCCTGAAGCCCGTGCTCCTCACCATCGCCCCACTGCCTCTCTGGCAGGCTTCCAAAGGCCCCTCCGACATCTGTGCTACACGGACACAGCGGCCAGAGGTCAGCTCCGACCAGGATTTCTGGAGGTGTCACTACTACGCATGACTACAAAGTCAAGTTGTGAGAGCTGCTGATTCTCGTCTTATACCCCAAACCCCACATATTTGTTAAGTGTGTGCAGAAGTGTCACAGGATATGGATTCTAACAAACAGACTCTAGGATCTGTGTGAGTGTGTGTGTATGTGTGTACATTTCCATGACAGACTATATATAAAGCCCTCTGATAATGGCAGAAGCATGTATGCACGAACCAGTATCATACATAGTGTTCACAGTGAAAGAGCAAACCAGGGGAAGTGTCATTGGCTGACAAGAGCTTTTATCCTTAACGTAGAAAAAGCATGTAACGCCAACAAGAACAACACTAAGACCAACAGAAGGCTGGGCAACGCCCAGGAAGAGGGGCGTGGGCTGGGCGGGGCCTCTCGGGGGCTACCGTATCTTGACCAGGGTAGTCGCTGTACAGGTGCGCTCAAAGGTAAAAAGTCACTGAGACGCACTCCTAAGTTCAGTGCCCTTTATGTGAAGAATGTTCTCGCTAAGTAAAATGCGACAAAGCACATAAACTGAAATATAAACTCGAGAGTTCTTCATTATCAGCTAAATGCGTGCTCTCTTTGCCCCCCAA
The DNA here is from genome assembly GCA_002007465.1 of Ailurus styani. NCBI lineage: Eukaryota > Metazoa > Chordata > Mammalia > Carnivora > Ailuridae > Ailurus > Ailurus styani. Next base: position 3,288,959 of record LNAC01000170.1, on the reverse strand, counting down.
ACAATGAGTGTAAGAGGACGGAAGTGAGTTAGAAACGTAACAGCTGAGTTATTTTGATACATTCTGTGAAACTGCTCTCCCAGATGACCCGCACTTCCTGTATCACAAACAATGATGTAATCATCAAGCAGCAGTACTGCTGTTTACCGGTCACATAAACTGCTCTGTTGGCCATCCTTTCACCCTGCACATAGTTGGGGCAGGCACCAAAGTCTTCGAGAACCTTTAGGTACGAGAGTTAGCTCTTCTTCAATCAGAATGTCCAGTGCAATGCATTGATTCAAGTTCCCAGTTCAGTCCAGACTAAGATGTTTCCTTCCTGGCCTAGCTTGGCCTGCCTTCAGCCTGGAAGCCTCCTTAAATGTCCCCTGTTCTTTTCCCAACACCTTCTCTCCACTTCCTGCTTCCCCTTCCACATGCCAGGGCAGGTGGAGCCGGGCCCTTCTCTCGCTAACTCCTGCGGGGCACTTGGTGGGATTCCTCTCCACTGGACCCTGAAGGCCAGCTCCCCTGACTCAGGCAATGTCTGGGTCCTCTCACGCTCACATCTACCCCGTGTCTGGGACCCTCCAGTGCTCAGGTCTTACTAGTGAATGAATGAAGGAGGTGAGGGAAAGAGAGGAACGAGCAATATTCTCTCCATGAGCTCCATGGGGAAGGAGATTATTGTGTATGTCATTTTTATCTGAACTCGTGCTTTTAAAACATTCCCCTTAACCTACAGTTAAGAAAATGAGAGATCATTTCATTCTTGGCCACGTGTCCCTCCGACGGTACCCAGAGTCAGATGGAGCAGGCAGTAACCTGTGGACACAGTTGCAGGCTCCTTCCTTAGTGCTGTTTCATGGTCCATAGAATTCCTTAAACAAGTGGACAGAGTATCTCTCCAGAATCAGTGGATCAATAAGGCAATGCAAGAAAACCAAAATTGCTCCAGATTATACATACCAGGCCTCTGACACACACTCAAGTCCAGCCTCAAAGCCCCGCCCTCTCCTGTCTGTGCACAAAGACAAAGCCGCCCCGGGGGCACATGGTTAAAAGCACGGCGGCCCGGAAACCTTCAGTCAGCTTAGAATTGTGCAAATGACACATGAGACCTCCTGGCAGGAAACACTTGAGAACACTTGGACACCTAATGAAAACACTTCTTTCTCTCAGATTTTCTACATACACAGCCCTGATTGCAGGGAACTACGAGCTCCCTGTCAGGATGAAATGTTCATCTCCTGTCCTTAGCCTTAAGGGGTTTGGTCACACCCACCCACAGTGGACTTTTTGTCTTTCACACCTCTTGATTCAATGTTGCCTTAATCCTCACTACATCCTTGGGGGAGGCAAGAGATGGACTGTTGTTCTCATTCTCAGAAGAGGATATTAACCCCCCAGTGAGGCCGAGGGACAGAATCCGGCCTCACAGAAGATGCAGTGGCAGAGCTGGAAGAACACCTGTGTCCTGACTCTGGGCTGCTGCTTCCGCTAACCTGTAGACAAGGCATGTGGGAAGAACCCAGCCAGGCCTTGTGTCTTCACTTTCAACATGAAAGGCAATAAACGAGTGAAAAAGCATAACAAAATGAAGAGAAGCTAAGGCAGAATGTATTAACAGATGAAAATTTCTGGAATTGGGGAAAAAAAAAAAAGCATTCTAGTCTTACCAAAGGAAAATTTACTAAAGGAAAACCTAGAAGGTTCCAGAATGGCATTCTAGCACATACTGCAGGGAAGGAGTTGAGGGCAATATCTTAGGGAAATTTTATTTCTCTGGGGAACCAACATTCATAATTCTGCCACTCTATTTCTCCTGAATTAAGTTCAGGGTCCTAACTGCCAGTATTAGTTACCTTTGATGAGAAATGAGAAATAGATACATGATACCTAATATTTTGTAGTAGACTCAATTCTCTAGATTATTTGGGGACAAAGCTACATTTTGTCACTTCCCTGAGGCTTTTCTGTTTTCGATAAACTGAAATGGTGTCTCTGGTTGGTCTACCATGTAAGCAGAAATGCAATTTGCCATGTTTGGCTGTATTTTTGAAAAGATTACAACTGCCTACTCATTTTTTGGGAAAAGTTATTAATTAAGAATAATCCAGTTGCCACAATAATGTTACAGTCTTGGATTCAACCGGCATAGAGTGAATCAGACAATGGAAAAACCTATTGTCCAAGCCCTTCATTTTGCGAGGTGAAAACGAAAGACAGCAACAATGAGGGTTAACTAGCAGAGTTCTTTCTTTAAGCACCATGGTGGTCCACTTGCCTGGGGTCCAGCAAGCCAGGGGCCACACCCACACCTCCTCAGAACTCCACTGGCTCAGGCTGTGCCAGGGTGATGGAGAACTCACTTGAATGAGGAAGGGGACAGGATGTGCACATTATGCAGTTACACTGGGACCAACCACAGAGCCTTAAAATCCACTTACACATTCAGGGAAGGGAAGAAAAGACAAAGGAGTGAGTGGTAAGACCTTCCTCTGACACATCAGGGTCTACATTTTATACAATCATCATGTCAGGACAAAAGACTGAATATTTGTGTACCAAAGCATTGTGTACCATCCACACATGCCTCCAATGTCGAGAAGGTCTGAGAAGCTGGGGTCCCAGTGTGGGCTCCCTAAATGGAACTGATGACAAAGTGCTTCCCCACATACAAGCATACGTTAAGTAACAGGCTGCAAAGTGTCTGACCTGTCGGAACAACAGCTAGCCCTTATGGTGCTTTCTGGATTACAACTAAAAGCCCAGAACACAATCTGAATAAAAGGACCCTTGCTTTCGTATCAATCCACTTCCTATTCCAGTGACTTGGTGCTATTCAATCTAATACTGCCTGTAGGCCCATATGTATTTATGCAAATGCAATGCAGCCAAGGTCAATCCAGATGATAACACCTTCCTGTAAAGTTCTTTATCCCAGAAGCAAGGATTCAGGCCACCCATCTCCCCATCTCTGAGTTCTCATCACCCAAAGTAAAGTAAGCCCAGCATACTGTAAATTGCTTTGCGACTCTTTTCTAGCTACTACAAGAGTTCTTTGTGAATTGTGAAGGATTCCTGTTTCAGATCATTAGAAAAAGAGGGTACTGGGATTGACAGAGAGGCTGACAGGAAAGCTAGATTCGAGGTTTTGGAGAGAAGATTTTGCGGATAGCAGGGAGCTGAGCCCAGGTCAACCGAGGCTTTCCCTTGCAGCCGGGAAGACAATGGAGGGGCGTCTGCTAAGCCTTGTGTACTGAAGCTACTCCGTCTCTCTGAAGCCCCGGCAGGCCCCCTGAATCAGATGTCAGGACCCTGGAGTCCAGAACCAGAGAGGAATGGGATGGCTGGCCAGACACAGGGGAAACTTCATTGTCATGTATCTGCAGTGAGGCAAACGGAACTTACAAGCAGCTCCCTCAGACGACGAGGAGGAGAGACTAGACATTTTCAGTGGGCTCAAGGCAGTCCTCAGAATTTGAGTCATAGGGGATCCATTTTACTTATTTAAGATGTGTAAGATAAAATTTTTACATCCCATACTTAATGTGCTAGCTACCTTCATTTTTATTTTAATTAACAGTTAAGAATTGTCATGGGCTAACTGATGATGAAGCCCAAATCCCACTTTCCCCACAGGGATTCCAGGTGCCTGGCTCTCTCATGACCCCATCTCACGGACTGTGGTCACCAAGGGCCACATGGCAGACCCATGACAGCCTCTGAGAATATAATGAAGTGAGACCTGGGAGCTCCTCCTTTCTCTGTTTCTATATTCATTTGCATTTTAATCACATTTTACACGTTCAGTGTGGTTTGACTGGAGCCATGCAGGGCCCCCTTCCCTCTCTTCAAAACTCTCCTGGCAGGGTGCCAGGCAGCCACAGGCCTGCCAGGGCCTGCCCAGTACTGGGCAGTGGGTAACCAAAGCACGATGCCTGTCTCCAGCCCGTGAAGCCAAGGGGGCCCTTGCCTTATTTTCTGAAACTGTGAAATGGGTATACATCGTACAAACGAGTACTGAAAACACACGGATAACAAGTAGGTGTCCTATCAGCGTGATGTCATTTCAAAACAGAATACTAGGAACCAGAACATCAAAGGCACCAAATACCTCCTAAATCCGCCTGAGAAAATAGTCCCTGACCAGACACCCGAGTGTGTGCGCCCCAAGTGTTGCTCATCTCCAGGGGCGTGTGCTGTTCACCGCGGGGGAGCCGCTGCTGCTTACCCCCAGGGGCCCGGTCCCAGCGAGGGTGAGGGCCCGAAGAAGGCGCCCTGGCGGGCACAGTACACTGGCTCCAGCGCCCTCGGGTGGGTGCGGTCGCCTCAAAACATGAGGAAAGCGGGGAGCCGGCTTCCCCTCCTGTGTCACGTCAGATCCGCGACAGTGGGTATTTGGCAGATGTGTTTGCTTTGATCTGTACGTCTGTCCTAGTTCTTCCCTTTCGATTCTAATTCCAAGGTTTCAGACCCTAACTCCATAGACTCCGAAGGCATTTTACAAATGTCACGACTTAAAAAGTTGGTTTAAAAAAAAAATCCTTGAAAGTAATTAAGATACCACTAAATTACCTGTGCGTGCTTTGAGACCCAGTGACGGAGGACATTCAGGACTCGATTGGTGGCTGTTCTCCGAATAATAAACTCTTTGTCGCATGTCCTCTCAGTGTTGTTAAATCCTTAGGAGGAGAATAAACACACACATGTAATTAAAGCCAATCCCCAGGAATCTGGAAAAGATCATTTACTTTAGGACGTGGCTTAACGGACACTCACAAATACACACCTTGGCAGAGGTATGAGGGGTTTCAGACTGTTGAGTATTCTGCTTACTTACTCTTATATTTTACCCTCAGCCGTGAGGCCACCACACAGATACGGGTGCAATTAAACAAATAATGTACACACATTTATTAAAGGCCACTGATTAAAGCTAAAGCTGATCTAATGACATTTCCATTTGTGCCTGTCTTGTTCTAGAACGTAAAGCCAAGAAAGTTTTCACAAAGCATTTAAGTGAACACTAGTTGATACTTTTCCCTAGTCATTATACAACCAATAACATTTTCAATATTTAGATGGATTAGCCCATACCTGGGCTCACAGATGATACAAATACTTTATTATGAACCCATATATTGAGAAGCAGGGTAGCACAGTGGTTAAGAACATGAACTGCACAGCCAGACTGTCTGGGTTCAAGTCCCTGTTGTCCTACCCTGGCAAGTTACAGCACCTCTCTGTGACTGGTTTCCTCATGTCCTGCCAGGGCCAATACGTACTTACCTCACAGAGTAGCTACAGAGATTTAGTTAATACATGTTAAGCATTTAGAATGACATCTGGAACAACAGTGAGAGCTCAATAAATGCTACCTGTGATTACACCTCGTTGTTGGTTCAGTGTCTTTGGTTCCCCACTGTGCCAATGTAGGTCTCGCTCTTCGCCACCTTTTCACTATCAAGAAACTGTTTATAATTTTTTTCCATTGAGTCTCTGTTTTAAAAGATTTTACCTTCCAATCATCATTAAGTGACACATTTCCTTTAAAAATGAATGCAAGCCTTATATAACTTCACTGGCAAACTTCCTGAAAGTTGTCTACACTCACTGACTCCGTTTCCTCATCTTCTACATGCTCTACATCCTACTCCAAGCTTCTCACCCCATCTTACCACCAAAACAGTTCCTGTTAAGGTCACTAGTCACCTGCATGTCTTTGTATCCAAGGGATTCTATCATCTCTTCAATGGAAAGTTCATCTGATGAACACCTATATGCAAATCCTCATGTATTTACATCCCCAGATCTCTTCTCTGGACTCTGGACCCATATATCCAACTGTTTCTTGATATTTTCCTCTTAGATGTTTTAAAAACCTCAGACCCAATCTGTATAAAGGAAAAAGCCATGGCCTGCCACCAAAACCATGTCCTTATCCAGTGGTCCCAATTTCCTAAAGGGACATCACTAGCCATCTAGTTATATAAGCCAGAAACTTTGGAATTGTTCCTGGCCCATCTCTTGCCTTCTTCCTGATAATTTTATTTGCTAATTAAATCTCAACTCTGTCCAGGGCGCCTGGGTGGCTCAGTGGGTTAAAGCCTCTGCCTTCAGCTCAGGTCATGATCTCAGGGTCCTGGGATCGAGGCCCGCATTGGGTTCCCTGCTCGGCGAGGAGCCTGCTTCCCCCACCCTCTCTCTGCCTGCCTCTCTGCCTCCTGTGATCTCTCTCCCTCTGTGAAATAAATAAATAAAATCTTAAAAAAAAAAAAAAAAAGAAATCTCAACTCTGTCCATACCTTCATCTCTACAAAATGAAAATTTAAGTTGAGCTACCGGCAACTCTCAGTCTGGTCTACTTACAATAGTCTTGTCATTCTTGCTCCCTCAAATCTGTTCTCCTCTTTAAAGTGAGAAAGATTTTTTTCAAAGGCCAAATTACATGTGTCACTCCCCTGTTTAAAGCCCTTCAACAGCACTTACGATAAATAAAAAAAACTCCTTAACACAGCCCGCAAGGTCTTCCATGGTTTGATTCCTAGCTCCCTCTCAGCCTTTTCTGGAACCATATTCTTCTCACGTCTCCTCTTTCATCTTGCCACCCTTCTTTTATCCTTCATCCTCACCCCAGGGCCTTTGCACATATTGCTCTGCATCTGGCAGAATTATCACTCCCCTTTTCACTCAGTGAAAGCTATTCTTCTTTATTTCACTTACCCAATTAAGCCCTTCCTGGCCTGAGTTGAACAAATCAACACATCTTGCAGCACCATGCACATTTACTTTTGGTCACTTGTTCCATTTATAATTTCACTTTTATTTATGCAGACAGGGATCAGGTATGTTTTTGCTGAGCACAATGAGCACATATCTGGCATGTAGCAATGCTGTACACAATATGTATTTGCTGAATAAATGAATGAATGCCTGGATAGTGAGAATTTACTAAATATTGAATTTGATTTGAAGGTAAAGATGATAGAGTGAAAGATAAATGAATAGTCCTCAGAGTCTATGAATTGAGTTAGACAAAAAAATCTATGAACTTCCTAAGGGCAGAGGCCCCTTTTCCATACTGTTCTTTGGATGTAGGCAGGCATCTTTGATCCTGCAGCAGACACGGTCAGAGGATAATGATGATGTGCTCTCAGCAGAACAGATCTCTTTTTTAAAAATCTCTTGCTATCAAAAGCTTACAAATTCTGGGTAAAATATAATAAATGTCTTTTAAAATGCACAGCTGAGTTCTCAAGAAAATAAAGAATTTTCTAGGGTCAAACACACAGGGACCTGAAAACCAGAACCAAGCCTCGGAACTGATGCTAACAACCTCAAGAGGAGAGAAGCTCACCAGTCTTGGTAACACAGGATTTGGACTGTAAATCCAGGGCCTTCATGAAGTATGGGTGAGAGAATGGGAACTGAGACTCCCACATAAAGCTGGAACTTGACCAGTCCCTCTGTGAAGAGTAGACTAGGGGGGAAAGTGCTCCAAGTGCACAAGGAGACAATCACGAAGCATGTCCGTCTCAGCCTGAATCTCTGTGGGGATGGGAAAGGAAGCCTCCCCGAGAATTGGTAGCCACAGGCCCACTTCAAGTAGATCTGAAGCTCAGATTAAGCCACTATCAGATGGCCTGTCCCTCTAAGTGAGAAGCTAAAAAGTGGCCCAGGCCAATGATAATCCTGGGACCCCTGACAAAAGTATGCACAGAATCTCTCTGGAGGGATAGAAATTCAGCCTCAGCCTGTAACGGATCACAGCAGCAACAGCAACAACAAACCTCTGAAGAAAAACTCACAATCCAAAATTACAAAACATTCAAACTGTCTGCCATGAACAAGGATCAGTAGACACAGGGATGAGGAACACCGACCCCAGCCCTCCACCACTACCGAGAATTCCAGGTACCAGAACTATTAGACAGATGCAATTTAAAATTAAAACATTTACGAAGACCAGTGATATAAAAGTGGGCACTGAAAACAAGATAAAAGAATAAAAAAATTTTACAGTCACATTTTACAAGAACCACATAAAATTTCAAAGCTAATAGAATTATTCTTTCAATTATTATTTAAAAAAGTAGATGAGCTGAAATCGAAAACTCAAAAGATACATTAACACTGATCAGACAGACCCCACTGAATAAACAAACAATAAACTGGAAAGAGTAAAGAAGAAAAAAAGAGTTCAGAAAAGTACTCAGATGCAGTACAAAGAGTTAAAGAGAAAACGGGAAAAAAGTGTTAAAAGACATGGAGGAAAGAATTAGAAGTTCCAACAAAACAGACCCCAGAAGGACAGTATAGGAAAAGAATTTTTTAGACTTGACAGAAGACATGAATCTTCAGGTTCAGGAATTGCAATGAACCTAAGTAGGATAAAGCAAATGAAAGCCACACCCAGAAAAACTGCAAAATGATGGAACTCCAAGACAAAGATACTTTTGAAGCAACTGGTAAGGATATATTTATGATCTATAAAGGAAAGGCAGATGTAAAGGATAGGAAATGGTATGGGGAATGGGGCAAGTGGATGAGAAGGTTTGGATCAACCAAATTAGAGTAGAGACTTTAACTGGAGTGAGAGCTGGGGAATAATAAGGTACCGTCATTTTGCCAGAGGATGGAAGTCAGAAGCTCTTAGAACATTGAAAAGAGTAATGAGGGGCGCCTGGGTGGCTCAGTGGGTTAAGCCTCTGCCTTCGGCTCAGGTCATGATCTCAGGGTCCTGGGATCAAGCCCCGCATCAGGCTCTCTGCTCAGCAGGGAGCCTCGCNGTCATGATCTCAGGGTCCTGGGATCAAGCCCCGCATCAGGCTCTCTGCTCAGCAGGGAGTCTCGCCCTCTCCCTCTGCCTCTGCCTGCCTCTCTGCCTACTTGTGATCTCTCTCTCTCTCTCTCTCTCTCTCTCTCTCTCTGTCAAATAAATAAATAAAATCTTAAAAAAAAAAAAAAAAGAAAAGGGTAATGAGGCAGTCCCCCACATGCATATCCAAGGATGCCAATCAGTGAGATGAGAATGGAAGTTGGGAGTGAGAAAGGGACTGAAAGATAAAAATCAAAGTGAGGTATTAAGAAAGAAAAGCATTTTTAGCAGAGCTGCTACTCCTTTAATGTATTTTGGCAAAAGCATCTATCACTACTGGTCTCTTTGCATCTGCATCAGGGGTGGGTGGCAGGGGAGTTTATTTTGAAAGAAAGCCAAGGAACACTCTTCTATTCTCCAAGTTATTTCGTGTCACACATTAAAAGACCACTTAAAGGGTTTTCTTTATCAAATTTCCAATATTTCCATAAATTCAAATCTCAACCTCTAATTACCACTTAGGTTAGGATTTGATTATACTGCTTGGATGTTCTTCATAACTCCTAATAACCGTGTCATTTATCTTTTCTGTAGAGATCGAAGCTTGGTAAGTTCTCACTATCTCTGTTGCTCAGAGCTCGTCGCCTGCTGCCGCTTGCAGACTCAATATTCTCTTGGAAGGTGACCAGGTACTCACTTAAGCGATCTCCAACAATGCTCACTCAGTGCAGCTGGAACAATCCTCAGCTAGTAGGAAAGATGACTAAGACAGCAGGACCAGCCACAGGTAGGACCACCCTTCCAAGTGCTGAGAACCAGGGAGGGAAGGCTCCAAAGACACACATTCCGCTGCCCCCTTCCCAAGGCAGGCCATCCCTATGTGGGTCCAGGATGGACAAGAAGTCAAGTCCAGAGCAAACCTCTACTTAACCTCTCTGTGGCTCAGTTTCCTAACTTGTAAAATGAGCAGATTAAAGCCATATAATGTCATGTTAAAAATTACATAATTCTTGTAAAACAAGGCACTCAACGAAATCATATTTATTATAGTCTCACCTAGAGCTGGCTTCATCCATCCATCCGCCCCCTTGATCCAATGGCCCTCACTAAATACTTGTGTCAGAAAGTTAGTTATAAGCATATGTGAAAGCAGCAAGGATTTGATGAACATCAACTTACTTCTCTCCTGGAGAACCTTTCTCACTGCTTAATCAACAGTTGGAGATCTTTGATTTTCTAGAGGAATACTCTCTCAGGTCTATGTAAACCAGCAACAGTTTAGAAATTCCCTAAACCGGATACATGAACTGTCTTTGTGAGGGCATACCTGCAGCAAATGCTGTTAGATCAAGTTTTATAAAAGGAGCTTCTGCTTATTCATGAACTGAAATTAATCCTTTAACTGAACTCTCATGTGCTCGCTCACGTCATCAGATATGCCCGTCTCTCCATTTTTCACAGACGTAAAGCTACATGATCAGAGCACCAATTTTCCATCACTCATCAGGCTTTTTCCTTATTTTAAGCCACCATCTAAACTGGGGCTGCCTGGGCAATATTTATTTCTGAATTTTAGCACGAGCTACACAGCTAATTGGTGGCAATTCCATGTGGAAGCTATTCAATCTGAGAGATACAGATCCATCCCCCAAGGAGTTCTTGTGCCATTTTTTTGGAATAGCAAATAGAAAATCTTTGCAGGGCTTTACACAGCTTTCACCTGTCAAGTGTGACAGCACAATGAAACTACATATGCCAGGAGAGTTTCTTTTACGAATGCACATAGCTGGGATACCGCACCCCAAGAGTCCTGCCTTTCCAACTTTTGCATATTCTTTTGCAGTTGTAGGCACTGGTCAAAATGACTAACGTGGGCAACAAAAGCCATCTGGAAAAGTGGTAAGAACCAAATCACCATACATGTGAATTTAAGAATGAGATTCAACTTTACGGTCCTTCCCCCAGACACCTTGTGAGTCATGCCATCCCTTATAGCAACTGGTGGATATGACATCTCTTTCATTAAATATACACTCCTTGGTGAAGGGATTTCATCCCAAGCATCTTTGTAGGCCCTTCAGCGTTGCACACAGGCACTCAGTAGTTACTTTTCTTAATAAAAATTCCATCACTCCCTATGGAAACTATTTGAAAGTGTCTGCAGGTGCTTTATATCTAAAGTAAGGGTATCCTTTTACCATATTACTGCGATAACCACACATCTGAAATCTATCACAATCAGAACATACAATAAAGTAGTGGGGAAGGCAGCCAGGGAAGTTGAAAAATAGGGGGGGAAAGGGAAAGTTTCATTTCTTTCTTCAAATGATATGACACTCGGCCAACTTCACTGCCTTCTTTGTAAGAGGCAAGTAAAATAATGTGATATGGAAGTAAGATGACACATAGGTGGGGATTATGGGCTAGTCCAGTTAGAGAGACCCTGAGGCTACAGAGGACAAACTATAAAAGACAAGGAATTCTTGAGCACAGCGAAGTGTTTTAACATCAGAAGTAGGTGACTAAGAATTGGAGCTCTTATGAATTCCAACAAAGCATCTTTAAGCCATCCTTCTGAATTGGTGAGGGAAGTTAGAACCAGAGTCAAAAAGCACAGAGATGTTAATGCTATCAGTGGTTCCATGGTGGTGGGAATGTCAGGGAGAAAAAGTAAATGCTAACATTGGTTACTGTATCACATATCTAGGAACTGTTTCTTGTGTTTTTATTATCACTATTCTGCATTGCTGGTCTTATTAAATTAAGGCTTGTTGAATAATGCACTGCGATCACTTTAATGTTTTACACCAGTGAGGGAATTAAGAAATGTATGTCAGTGATGTATCATTTTTCACTTTATATAAAGGGGCTCAATCTCTCCAATAACATCAATTGTATCAATACGCTTTGCTTTATCTAGTAAATATCATCCTAAAAAAATCATGTCATATAACTGGTTTGTATATTTCCATGCTCTTGGTTTACAACCTATTTCTATCCTTTGGTTGCTGGCATGGAAAGATCTTTAATATTTATTACTGCTGTTTGCCAGGCACTGTACTAGGAGCTTTACAAGTGGTATAGAATTTCACCCTCATAACCAAGGACAATAATACCGATTGCAATTTATTGCATGTCCACCAAGGACTGAGTAAAGTACCATGAATAGTGTGGCCTCTTCAACAACAACAGCATCCAAGCTGGGGTAAATGTTATACCCATTTATGGATAAAGAAACAAAATCAAAGAGGTGGAGGAACTCGACAAAGGGCATAGTTATTAAGCAGGAGAGCCAGGATTTGAGCCCAGGTCTGCCCATTTCCAAAGCCAGAGTGCTTTTAATTGCATCTCACTGTCTGGATCCAAAGTTGAGACTTCAATTTCTTCTTCTTCTTCTTCTTTTAAGGTTTTATTTGTTTATTTGACAGAGAGAGATCACAAGTAGGCAGAGAGGCAGGCAGAGAGAGGAGGAAGCAGGCTCCCTGCTGAGAAGGGAGCCCTATGTGGGGCTTGATCCCAGGACCCTGAGATCATGACCTGAGCCAAAGGCAGAGGCTTTAACCCACTGAGCCACCCAGGTGCCCCAGACTTCAATTTCTTCTTAAAAGGCAGCAAACCAACACTTAAGGCTACAACAGAAGATGCTGGCAAAGTAAGTGCTTCCCTTTCAGTTCTAAATTTTGAGCTGTGCTGACAGAGTGGCCCCCATTATAGAAATATGTGTTTCATACTATAATGAATACCAAACAAAAACCTTTATTTATTTAACTAGAATTAAACTCTTCTCAAAATTTGCTCTTTCCCCAAATTCCGTATGTTTCCTATTGTGACCATCATACACACCAGTGCTTTTTAAATTTCCAGTCATGAGTTATTAATGGGGAATGAAATCGGTGTAGTGGGCTGTTAGCAGAATTTTTAAAAAAACGAAATAGATGAAAACTAACTGAATGGACTGTACATAGTGAGGGTGAGTATTCTTGAGGGAAACTTTTATATCAACTCTGTGTGTGTGTGTGTGTGTGTGTGTGTGTGTGTGTCCTGAGTCAAAATAGGATAGAGTAGGTTGCAAAAAGTTTGAAAGTGATTGATGTAGGCAACCTGATTATTAGACTACGTTTAAACTATCTGCATGAATTTCCCAGAAATCCTGGGTAAGTGTGTTCTTTACTCTGAAACATGTCTGCAGGAACAAGCAGAGGATGCTTCTCCTCTTACTGTCCCCTCTTTGCTTCTGTCACCACTCTCCCCGCTCCGTGCCCACTTCTCCAAGTTGTCCACTTGTCTCGTCCTTGGTTCCCAGTCTGGGCTCCAGCTGACTTCATGCAGTTCTCACTCCCTCAGGCACCGAACTGTCTCATTGCTTTTCTGTGCACTCCAACCGACACCTCCAGTTCCAATATGCCCCCAAATCCCTCATTTCAAGCTTCTTATGAGAGATTTCCACATGATGACACCTTCTATCTTCATAAGTAATATGCCCCAAAATTAAATGAATGTTTCTTGCTCTCAAGCTCCACCCCATCTTAACTTTCCTGTTGATACAATGGGATAACCACCGTTTTAGCCTCTCAGGTGGTAAACCTCATTCTTCTCTGTCTCTCCTTTGCTTTTCCCATTCAGTCAGCAAATAGTGTTAACTTTTTAGCAGCATCTGTCAGATTTGTGCCCTTTTCTCCACTCTCCTGCCACAATGTTAAATCTAGGTTCTTCACACATGTGTAGTAGCTACTGTCTCCTAGATAATCCTCCTTCTTTCATTCTCTCTGTCCTTCTATTCTTCCTCCATCCCTAATTCAATTATTCAGGCAATAGTTGCAGAGCCTCTATGTGTCCCAGGTACTGTGTAGGTACTGGGTGACCAAGAGATGTGGTCCTTGAGCTCATGGAGTTTGCTCTGTAAATGGGGAAGACATACCCTCCAAACAAGTAAAACACCAAAATGTATAATTGGAAACCCTGCAAATGAGCAAGTTGCCTGTCTATTCAAAAATAATCTTAAGTCTCCCTTTCACTTGTTCCTGTTCTAGCACAAGTATTTTAATGTCTCCCTACTGCACACTGAACCAAGTAGAAAATATATTCCTAGATGTGAAGAAGATAAGTTACTTGCTCAAGATCACATAGTTAGTATACTGGAAAAAAAAGGTAAACACAGACAAGCAGGAGATTTGCACATACACTATGCTGAACACCATGATAACAGTGTTCTATTGCTAAGATACGCGTGGGGCAATGAACAAATGCTGCATAGTGGTTTCTGTTGTTGTTGTTTTTACCTATTTCTAAGTGTGTTCTTACCTCTTAGTTTTTTCAGTTTTTCTTACATTAACCTGAGATTGTCTCTAAGTACAATTAACTTTAACAATGAAAAAAACATTTTTCTAGACTGAGGAAAAGAAGCTCAGCTCAGTTTATCATTATCTGTGATAAAAAATACACGAAGAATGGCAAAATCAATAACTTATACTTGCTTTCACCTTTCAAGGAAATAAGTAACTAAGGCTATCAGCTGAATTGTTTTTATGGATTTTTAAAAATGTGTGCTATATAGATTCTTTTTTTTTAAAGATTTTATTTATTCATTTGACACAGAGAGAGAGATTACAAGTAGGCAGAGAGGCAGGCAGAGACAGAGGAGAGAGGAGGAAGCAGGCTCCCTGCTGAGCAGAGAGCCCCATGTGGGCCTTGATCCCAGGACCCTGGGATCATGACCTGAGCCGAAGGCAGCGGCTTTAACCCATTAAGCCACCCAGGCGCCCTCTTTTTTTTTTTTTTTTTTTTTAAGAGAGCAAGAGAGCAGGTGCATAAGTCAGGGGGTAAAGTCAGAAGAAGAGGGAGAGAGAGAATCTTAAGCAGGCTCCCTGTGCAGCGCAGAACCTGATGCAGGGCTCAATCTCACAATCCTGAGATCACCACCTGAGCCGAAATCACGAGTTGGACGCTCAAGTGACTGAATCACCTAGGTGCCCCTGTGCTGTCAAGATACTTAAAGGAATGATTTTATACTAAACTTATAATTTGTGAGAACCTTTGTGTATTATTCCTATTCTCACAGTTCCAGAAAATACATTCCTTGCTTTTACAGATGAGAAAATGCAGGCTCAGAGAAGTCCAGTATTCACCTAAGGTCACAGAGAGTAAAAGGAGAGACAGAATTTACAGCCAGATGATCCGATTCTAAAACCCAGGCTCTTCCCACTGAAACACACCACCTGCGTGACTGCTCCCAAGAAGTGCAAGGTGCTCCTGTTTATTGCTGGGTAATATTCAGCCCTCCCATTGCTGCTGCCCCCAGCTTCTGTGCTGGTGTGGAAAGGCAACAGGGACAGGAATGCCAGGAAAGAGGGTGATGGTGACTTCTGCCCAAGCACAATGAGGGCATTTGAGGAGTCGGTGGAAGTGAAGCCACCAGTAAGCAAAATAACTTGTGAAGATTATTGCTGAGGCAAGAAGGAAAGTAAGAGCCTAGAAACTGAGAGGTGACACAGGTTCATAGGAGACTGTAAGTTGAACCAGTTTGAAAACTAAGATACAGCAATCTAAAAAAAAAAATCAAGATATAGATTACTTTATGTCAGAGTTTCTTGACAGCATGATCAGTATTAGCCAAGAGGCCTTTGAAAATACAGGGACTGCGAGGACTTCGGGCAAGTATGGTGGAGTAAGAGGACCCTAAGCTCACCTCCTCCCACAGATACATCTAGATGACACCCACATGAGTGTAAACGACACAGAAAACAACCCAAAGCCTTCAAGAACAGACTTTCCACAGCCAAATGTACAGAAGAGGCCACACGCAGAGGGGAGGAAGGGCAGAGACTTAGCTGGTAGCTAAGCAAGCCCACGGGACTGTCCTCGGAGGGAGTAACCCTGCACATGTGGAAAGAGGAAAGGAACAGACACTCGCACGGGGCAGCCCAGGCATGGGGAACCTGCCCAAGGAAGGCGAATCCCTGTAACATTTGGCTCTGAAAACCAGAGCGGTATAACTTCATGAGTTCTTACAGTCAGTGGGGCTTAACACCTGGTACTTTAAAAGTCAGTGGGCTTGGGGCACCTGGGTGGCTCAGTGGGTTAAGCCTCTCCCTTCGGCTCAGGTCATGATCTCAGAGTCCTGGGATCGAGGCCCGCATCGGGATCCCTGCTCAGCAGGGAGCCTGCTTTCCTCCCCCTCAACCCGCCCCGCCTGCCTCTGTATACTTGTGATCTCTCTGTCAAATAAATAAATAAAATCTTAAAAAAAAAAAAAAGGCAGAGGCTTGACTCTGGGAGAGCTGCAGGGCCACAGGAAATGGAGTCCACACCCTTAAAGAGCCGGCACAACCAACAGCCCTTCGGAGATACAGCATAGAAGGAGCAGTTTGAAAAACGCTATGGGTAAACAGGAGCGAGATTTCTTTACTCAATTCAGAGCATGTGCTGGAGGGGCAGGAATCCTTGGGAGGCTTCCCCAGGAACAAAGGAACTGACGGACACCATTCCCTCCATCGCCCCACAGCCTAGACCCATGGACACCTATGGGCACCAGCCTTGCACCAATACTCCCTACATCTAAATTGCTAACACTATGGATGTGCCCCCATCAGCCAGGCCCGAGCACTTGGGCTCCTCACACAGCAGATCCACACAAGCCTTGCTAACACTTTATGCCCAGCCCCCACATTCTCCTGCAGATATGCCCCCCCACCCCTGCCCCAGTACACCTTTGGCCAGAGCCCATCCAAAGCAGTGCAACAAGACTGGAAGTGTGAAAGCAGCCCCAACAGGGACCAGTGCATCTCCAGGGGGACTCCTGCCCCAGGAGGAGAGGAAGATAACCAACACATGCCAGTCCAACTGCGGCTCCAGCAAGCAGTTTGGGGCAGATATCTCATCTGCCTGCAGGTCCCGTTCACTGTTGAAAGTTTCTTAGGGGACGACCCAGAGAAAGTCCCCTGCAGTTCAGGACTACTATAGCTCTGGCAAACCCCTAGTCTGACTCAACTCAAGCCCAAAGCAACCCCAGACTGGCCCACTAAGCAAGTACAGACCAAATCCTGCCCAAAACAGGTAAAGAGACCCATTCCAGATAGTAGGGGGCATGCAGCCCTGAGGAGACAGAGGAATACGTCCCAAATGAAAGAGCAAGACAAAATCACAATGAGGAGCTAAATGAAATGGAGATAATACGCCTAATAGAGAATTTAAAGTAATGTTCATAAAGATACTCACTGGACATGAGAAATAGTGGAGGATCTCAGCGAGACCCCCAATAAAGATGTAGGAAACCTAAAAAAGAACCAATCAGAGATGAAGAACTCAATAACTGAAATTAAAAATAGAGTAAAGGGAATAAGTAGTAGACTAGAGGAAACAGAAGAATGGATTAGTGACCTGGAGGACAGACAAATGCAACTGGAGAGGAAAAAAAATAATAAAAAATGAAAATAGACATAGGGAATTCAGAGACAGCCTCAAGCATAATAACATTCACATTATAGGAACCCCAGGAGAAAAGAGAGAAAAGGGGACAGAAAGTTTACTTGAAGAAATAATAGCTGAAAACTTTCTTAATCTGGGGAAGGAAATGAAAATCCAGATCCAGGAGGCACAGAGAGCCTCCAGGATAAAATCAACTCAAGGATGTCCACACCAAGAAATATAGTAATTAAAATGGCAAAAAGTAGTGATTTTAAAGGCAGCAAGAGGAAAGGAAAGAGTTACATTCAAGGGAAACCCCATATAGCTGTCAGCTGATTTTTCAGCAGCAAATTTGCAGGCGAGGGGGAGTAGCATGATATATTCAAAGTAATGAAAGGAAAAATCTGCAGCCAATCATACTCTACCCAGCAAGTCTATCATTCAGAATAGAAGGGGAGATAAAGAGTTTCCCAGACAAACAAAAGTTAAAAGAGTTCATGACCATTAAACCAGCCCTACAAGAAATGTTAAACGGGGCTCTTTGAGTGGAAAGGAAAACTATAGTTTGCTATAAGTAACAATAAGAAAACAAGGAAGTACACAGAGTAAAATTTAGTACATCTATAAAAATCAGTCAAGACATTTACAAAAGGATGTAAAATATGACACCATATATCTAAAACATGAGGTGGGGTGGGGGGTGCCTGGGTGGCTTAGTTGGTTAAGCATCTGCCTTCAGCTCAGGTCATGATCCCAGGGTCTGGGATCAAGCTGGGCTCTCTGCTCAGCAGGGAGCCTGCTTCTCCCTTTCCCTCTGCCTGCTGCTCCCCCTGCTTGTGCTCTCTCTCTCTCTGTCAAATAAATAAATAAAATCTTTAAAAAAATTTGTTTAAATGCGGTGAGAGGGGAAGAGTAAAGAATGGGTTCAAATTTAAGCAACCATCAAGTTAATATAGACTGCTATATACAGATGTTATGTACAAATCTAATGGTAACTACAAATCAAAAACCAATAATAGATATGAAAAAAATAAAGAGAAAGGAATGTAAGTATATCATTAAAGAAAGCCAGAAAACCATGAGAAAAAAGAGCAAGAAAGGAAAGGAACAGAGAAGAACTACAAAAACAGCCATAAAACGAGTAACAAAATGGCAATAAGTATGTACTTGTCATTAACTACTTGCAATGTAAATGGAATAAACACCCCAATCAAAAGGTGCAGGGTGACAGAATGGATAAAAAGGAAATGCTCCTCTATATGCTGCCTCCAAGAGACTCATTTCAGACCTAAAGACACATGCAGATGAAAAGTGAAGGGATGGAAAAGCATTTATCATTTAAATGGAAGTGAAAAGAAAGCTGGAGTAGCAATTCTTATATCAGACAAAACAGACTTTATTTTTTTTTTAATTTTATTTATTTATTTGAGAGAGAGAGAATGCAGAGAGAGAAAGAGAGAGAGAAATTGCACAAGCAGGGTAGTGGGGCGGCAGAGGGAGCGGGAGAAGCAGGCTCCCCGCTGAGCAGGGACCCAGGCCCAGAGGATACAGAGCGATCCATCCTAGGACTCTGGGATCATGACCTAAGCCAAAGGCTGATGTTCAACTGACTGAGCCACACAGGTGCCCCCAGACAAAATAGACTTTAAAACAAAGACTACAACAAGAGACAAAGAAGGACACTATACAATCATAAGGGGAAAAAAATCCAACAAGAAGTATAACAATTGTAAATATTTATGCAGCCAACATGTAAGCACGCAAATACAGAAGGCAGCTAATAGCAAACATAAAGGAAGTAATTTATAGTAATAATAATAGTAGGGGACTTTAACACCCCACTTACATCAATGGATATAGATCATCCAAACAGAAAATCAACAAGGAAACAGTGGTTTCAAATGACACATTGGACCAGATGGATCTAACACATTTATTCAGAACATTCCATCCTACAAATGCAGAATACACATTCTTTTCAAGTGCACATGGAACATTCTCCAGAATAGATCATGTATTAGGCCACAAAAGAAGTGGCCAACAAATTCAAAAAGACTGAAGTCATGCCACGAATCTTTTCTGACCACAAAGCTACGAAACTAGAAATGAACCACAAGAAAAAAATCTGGAAAGAACACAAATACAAGTCAGCTAAATAACATGCTACCTAACAATGAATGGGTCAGCCAAGAAATCAAAGAGGACATTAAAAAAAAAATACATACAGACAAATGAAAATGAAAACACAGTGGTCCAAAATCTTTGGGCTGCAGCAAAAGCTGTTCTAAGAGGGAAGTATATAGCAATAGAGGCCTACCTCAAGAAGCAAGAAAAGCCTCAAATAAACAATCTAACCTTACACTTAAAGGAGCTAGAAAAAGGAGAACAAAGGAAACTCAAAACGAGTAGAAGGAAGGAAATAATAAAGACTGGAGCAAAAATAAATGAAATAGAATCTAAAGAAACAATAGTACAATGAAACCAGGAAAAGATCAACAAAATTGATAAACCCTTAGCCAGGCTCATCAAAAAAAAAAAAAAAAAAAAAAAAAAAAGAGAGAGAGAGAGAGAGAGAGACAACTCAAGTAAACGAAATCAGAAATGAAGGAGAAGAAATGGCCAACACCACAGAAATACAAAGGATTATAAGACAATATTATGAAAATTATATGCCAATAAATTGGACAACCTAAAAGAGACAGATACATTCCCAGAAGCATGTAACTTCTCCAAACTGAATCAAGAAGAAATAGAAGAGTTTTTACAGATTGATTACCAGCAATGATATTGAATCAGTAATCAAAAACCTCCCAACAAACAAAAGTCCAGGACCAAATGGCTTCCCAGGAATTCTACCAAACATTTAAAGAAGAGTTAACCTGTATTCTGCTCAAACTATGGCAAAAAAATAGAAAAGGAAGAATAGCTTCCAAATTCATTCTATGAGGCCAGCATTGCCCTGATACCAAAACCAGATAAGGACACTATGAAAAAAGAGAACTATATAGCCCAATATCTCTGATGACCATAGATGCAAAAATCCTCAACAAAATATTAGCAAACTGAATCAAACAATACATTGAAAAAAACTATTCATCACAATCAAGTGGAATTTATTCTGGGGATGCAAGGGTGGTTCAATATTTGCAAATCAATCAACGTGACACATCATATCAACAAGAGAAAGGATAAAAATCATATGATAATTTCAATAGATTATAATTTCAATAGATTAAGAAAAAGCATCTGCCAAAGTACAACATCCATTCATGATAAAAACCCTCAACGAAGTAGGTTTAGAGGGAACATACCTCAACATAATAAAGGCCATATGTAAAAAACCCACAGCTAAAATCATACTCAATGGCAAAAAACGGAGAGCTTTCCCTCTAAGATCAGGAATAAGACAAGGATGTCCATTCTCACCACTTTTATTCCACATAGTGCTGGAAGTCCTAGCCACAGCAATCAGACAATGACAAGAAATAAAGGATATCTAAAATGGTAAGGAAGAAGTAAAACTTTCACTATTTGCAGATGACACGATACTCTATACAGAAAACCTTAAGGACTCCACCAAAAGAACTACTAGAACTGGTAAATGAATTCAGTGAGGTCACAGTATACAAAATCAGTATACAGAGATCCACCGCATTTCTATACACTAATAGTGAAGTAGCAGGAAGAGAAATTAAGAACATAATCCCATTTGCAATTGCACCAAAAATAATAAAATACCTAGGAATAAACTCTACCAAGGAGGTGAGAGACTTGTACTCTGAAAACTGTAAAACAACACTGATGAAAAAAAAGTGAAGATGAACAAATGGAAAGATATTCCATGCTCATGGACTGAAAGAACAAATGTTGTAAAAATGTCCATACCACCAAAAGCAATCCATAGATTTAATGTAGTCCCCATCAAAATACCAACAGCATTTTTCACAAAACTAGAACAAATAATCCTAAAATTTATATGAAACCACAAAAGACCCCAAATAGGCAAAGAATATGGAAAAAGAACAAAGCCAGAGGAAACACAATCTTAGATTTAAGATATACTATAAAGCTGTAGTAATCAAAACAGTACGGTACCAGGACAAAAACATAGATCAATGGAATAGAATAGAAAGACCAGAAATAAACCCACAATTATATGGTTAATTAATCTTTGACAAAGGAGGTAGAATAAGCAAAGACAATCTCTTCAACAAATGGTATTGGAAAAACTGGACAGCTACATGCTCTAAGCGTCTGGTGGCTCAGTTGGTTGAGCAGCTGCCTTCAGCTCAGGTCACGATCCTGGAGTCCCAGGATCCGGTCCTACAACAGGCTCCCTGCTTGGCAGGGGGTCTGCTTTTCCCTCTGAACTTCCCCCTCTCATGCTCGCTCTCTGTCATTCTCTCTCTCTAATAAATAAGTAAAATATTTTAAAAAAGGAGAAGAATTCTTATTTCATACACGAAAATAAACTCAAAATGGATTAGGGATCTAAGTGTGAGACCTGAAACCATAAAAATCCTAGAAGGAAGCATAGGCAGTAATTTCTCTGACAACAGCCACAGCAACATTTTTCTAGATATGTCTCCTAAGGCAAGGGAAAGAAAAACAAAAATAAACTATTGGGACTATGACAAAATAAAAAGCTTATGCACAGCAAAGGAAACAATCATCAGAACTAAAAGGTAACCTAACGTATGGGAGAAGATATCTGCTAGTAATATATCCAATAAAGGTTTAGTATCCAAAATATATAAAGAACATATACAACTTAACACCAAAAAAAAAAAAATTAAAAAATCGGAAGAAGACATGAATAGACATTTCTCCAAAGAAGATATACAGACAGACAACAGATACATGAAAAGATGCTCAACATCACTCATCATCAGAGAAATGCAAATTAAAATCACACTAAAACATCATCTCACGCCTATGAGAATGGCTAAAATCATAAAAACAAGAAACAAGTGTTGGCGGGGATGTGGAGAAAAAGGAACACTTGAGCACTGTTGGTGGGAACGCAAACAGGTGCAGCCACTGTGGAAAACAACATGGAGTTTCCTCTAAAAGTTAAAAATGGGGGCCTGGATGGCTCAGTTGGTTAAGCATTTGCCTTCAGCTCAGGTCATGTGTTGATCATTTTCTTTTCTAACTTTGTAACCAACTATCTGAAAAACAAAGGGAGGAAGGAGGAAGATATTTTGGTAAATCAGTCTGAATTCCCTAATGGGCATTTGCTACCTGCTCTGGATTAAGATGTGACTCAGCAGACCGATGTGAAACAATATTCATATTCTTTACATCAAGTCAATTCTCCCCACAAAACAGTAATAATTGTAAAAATCCTTCTACATTTCTTTCTATAATATTCTACACAGACATTAAGAAATGCTTTTCCATGGGGGTGAGGTGCTAGCTTCTTCTGTGGGGAGGGTATGTACAAAGTGTGTACAAAGTTGGGAAGGGAAAAAAAAACAAAGTTGGGAAGGAGCCTGCGCCCATGTATGTGATGTGGGGCAGGGAGGGATGGCCACAAAATTAGCCGAGATATTCTGAAGAATCCAAAGCAGAGATGTTTAGAGATAGTTGGGGAGGGGTATGAAAACAGGCCATTTTCTCCCTCTTGATTGTTAGCATATAGGAATTTATACAAAAATCTTAACGCATAAAAACAGTGGATTTTACCATGAGAAAACGAAACATACCTTGGAAGGGAGGGTGGAAGCTGCAAAATACAAAGGTAGCCCATTTTAGTTAGACACAAAATATTTACTGAGCACGTGGCAATCGCTTTTTAGGAGGTGGGGTATTGCAGTGGATACAGAGAACCAAATAGCTGCTCACAGAATCTAGGATCTATTGGGGGGCCACAGAAATAATAAATAGTAAGTCTATGAGCAAATAAACAAGGTAAATCAGATATTGAAAGAAGAGCTATGGGGAGCATAACTAAGCTAATGAGAGACAGCTCATCTGCTAGGTGGGTTGGGAAGCCCTTTCTAAGGAGGGGACTCATGAGTTGGGACTTGAACGATGAAAAGGAGGTGGCCATATGAGGTCCTGGGAGAGGAGTGTTTCAAGCAGAAGAGCAAATGGAAACATCTAGAAGCTCTGCATGCTGAGAGGGACAGAAAGCAGCCCAGTGTGACTGCAGCCCAGTGAACATGAGGGCCAGAGAATGGTGAGGAAGGTAGAGAGCAGGCAAGATCACGCAGCACCTCTCAAGGCAAGTTAAAGAGCTGGATTTTGTTCTCTGGTAGTGGGAAGCCAGAAGGTTTTGCATAGGAATAATAATCTGATTTACACGTTGGACAAGTCACTCTGGCTGCCTTGTGAAGTGTGGATTGGAAGGGGCAAAAGTAGAGTGAGAGAGACCAGGTAGGAGGCAGTTCTCCAGGTGACCCAGGTGATGCAGGTTGGGACAAAGGTGTGGTAGGAGTGGTAAAAAGTACTGGAGACCGAGGGCTAAGACTTGCTGCTGGATCAGATGTGGAATTCTGTACAGAGGTGAGCCTGGATTTCTGCTGTCCCAAACCGAGGTTGTCAGGGATGGCCAGCAATTACCAGAAGCCAGCAGAAGCAAGGTGGACTCCTTCCTTAGCGCCTCCAGAGAACATGGCCTCCCAGATACCTTGATTTCAGACTCTAGCCTCTAGAACTGTGAGTAAATAATTTCTGTTGTTTTTATTTGCCCATTAGAGGTAATTTATTACAGACGATCTAAGGAATTAATACATGGTCTGAGGGAAATTGGGGAATCAAGAATAGTTCTGCTGTTTGGAGCCTGAGCAGCTGGGAGGATAATGATGCCATTTCCTGAAATGGGAAAGGATAGGTTTGGGGAAGAAAATCAAGGGTGTGGTTTTAAACGGAAAGAGGTCTCTCATGTACATCCAAGTGCCAATACCAATGGGGCTATTATACCTCCTAAAACTCAAGTAGAGATGTTCAGACTGGAAATGTAAATCAGAGAGTATTAAACATTTATTTTTTTAAAAAAGATTTTACTTATTTATTTTGGGGGGGAGGGGCAGAGGGAGGGGGAGAGAGAGAAAAACCCAAGCAGACTCAGTACTGAGCACAGAGCCCAACACCAGGCAGATCCTAGGACCCCGAGATCATGACCTGAGCCGAAATCAATATTCGGACGCTTAACTGACTGAGCCACCCAGGCACTTCAGTATTAAATATTTAAATGGGACTTAAAATCCTGCCACTGGACGAGCTTATTTAGGTAGAGATTTTAGTCAGGGAAAAAGGCCAGGCAGAGCCCTATTGGCCTCACAACCTGTAGAGATTTGGTAGAAGAGGAACCAGAGAAGACCGAAAGGGGGAGCAGAGCAAGGTGAAAGGAAAATCAGGCACATGCGGACTCAGGGGGGAGAAGTGTTGCAACAAGGAGGAAATGACCTGCTGTGATAAATTCTGTCAAGAGGTTGACTATGATGAGGGCTTTGGCTTTGACGAGATGTAGGTCATTGGTGACCCAGATACAAGTCATTTCAGCACTGGCAGAGTAAAAGTTCAAGAGGAGGAAAAAAGGGAGGGGATGAAGTGGAGACGTTAAGGATGAGTAACTCTTTCAAGACACTTTGCTTTGCAAGAAAGGAGAGAAATGGAGCGGTAGTTGGTGAAATGAAGTCTGGCTGGCAGGTTGACAGCAATGACCAAGCAGAGGGAGAAGCAGGTGCAGAGGGAATACAGGGTAACTGCATGAGAAGAGTTCGTGAGAAGAAAGGGGGTGGGATGGGAACAAAGTAGAGGGGTCGACCTTGAGCTGTCCGGTTTTCTCTGTGAAACAGGAGACAAGATCATCAGCCAAGAACAGACAGGGGTGTGGATATCTGAAGAGAGAAGCCATGAAATGGTCATCCCAGTGTGTAGGAAAATGCCACTACTGGGATTTGCTAGCAGTGTGGAATGCTCATGTGAGATCTGAAGTGGGCAAGTGAGTCCAGGCAGCCTCTGGGAGTCTCCAGGGAACGGCTCTACTCTGTCCCAATACCAATACCGTCTGATTCCATCAGGTTCAGTTACAGTCTCAGTTGCTCCATATTCCCTGTCTGTGATCATACCATCAGAACTTGCCAAGCGAGGCTCTGTTTTTCCTCATGTGCCCTGGAGGCAGCCGCAGAGAGGTGGAGGGTCAGATGCAGACATTCGTGTCTGCAGCTGCTCTTGTGGCCTTTCGCTTTAAATTCTGTGCCTGCTTTGAATCTTACAGAAAGTGCAGTGAGGAGACTGTCACTGTCATCCAATTGTGTACTGAAGCGTGCAGTTTGAAAGCTCCTCCCAGGATTTCAGACAGATTCTGAGCAGCTTGCTGTGGAACTCTACTCCCGTGGATTAGTTTAACAAAGCTGACTGATCAATGATCGCCCCAGGTCCCTTATGCAACAGCTTTGGATACATCACCTTACCCGCCGAGGGCAAGAGCCCACACTGCTGACAGCAGCCCATCATGGCCATGCTTAGGTGGACACTGTCAGGGTCACTCCAGTTTCTCACTCTCCTCAAACCTTGCCACATCGCCTGTGACTTGAAGATTGCAGCCTCCTCATGGAGATCAGAGGACAACTCCCCTTTCCTTTAAAAATCTCTCTGCTATTCCATCCTTACTTTTTTCCTTCACCCTTGGAGGCAGCAAGATGTGATAGAAGGAACAACTGTTCAATGGGTTTATCTCACTGAGTGGCCTTGGAAGACTTCCTTTGTCTCTCAGGTTCTCAGTTTCCTCTTTAGTAACAGGAGGTGCTTATCTAGATGCCTCCAAGGTCCCTTCCTCGGTGTCTCCTTGGACAAAGCTCAGGGGTCCCACCGTGTGTCCAACAACCTTGCTTCCCTGGCATCATGAATTACCTGCCCCCCGTTCCCCCATCTTTCCTCTAGCACCTCAGTCTCCATGGATCCTTCCGCTCTGCTTACAAAGGCCTTTCCTCAGTGCTGCCACTCCTTCACATGTCACAATGGAGGCTGTGTCTTCCTTGCTTATCCTAGGTATCTCTAGAGTATTTTTAAGCAGGCAACGACTTTTGGCAGGAGGAATAGTGTGCCCTTGCCCCAGTAATCCTCTGGTGCGTTGGTCCTGAATGCTTTTTGGGAAAGCTAGACAATACCAATTCCATACATGTGACTGCATCCATGTGTTTACATAAGGCCCCCTGAGTGGAAACAGACCACAACCCCATCTGTTTTTGGAGGCTCAATGACGCTGGGATGCATCAGGTAGACTCATGTGGCATAGACAGAACCCGGTCAGACTGTAGGAAAGGATGCTGGGGGCTCCTAAAAGTCAAGTCACTAGAAGCAAAGAGGAGTCTCGGCTGGAACTGGTACCCCAGAACAAGTGGCAGGGCTTAGGGAAGATGGAAGCCATCTGATCTAGGCAAGTTCACAGACACTGCACCAGCTCCAGAGGTGGTGGTGAAGAGGGTGGTGTTCACAGGAGCACCTCTGTAGACTGGCCAAAGCTTCCGCAGCAGCAGCAAAGGCTCCTGGGAGCAACGGGGGAGGCTTTGATGTGGTTAGGATGGGATGGCTGGCCTAGGGGCACACTAGCGGGCAAGCAAAGACAGGGAAAACCAGCAGTAGGAATTCTTAGAAATATTCCCAAAGAACTTGTAGAAAGATGGGCTTTCCAGAGATGATCCATATTGGATGTGAAGCCAGGGAGGCAGTTGTTCAATTATTGTAGTTCAACTTACCGGAAGAAATTGGGCCTCACTCTGAAGTCCCACACTGGAGGCCTGGAATATTGGGTTGGGTTCACCCTTCATGCAATGGGCCTTATACACAGTGGGGGCTAAGTCAATCTGTTCAATTACTCTTATTTTTTAAAACCTAACATTTTTTGTTCACTTTATCATTTGTGGATAAACATACCAATGCAGACTGGTTCCGTTTATTGGAAAACCTTGGTATTTCCTGAGTCAGGAGGCTCCTGAGCCTCGCTGCCTTGGAATTTACCACACTTCTCCCCATCCCGCCTTCCTCAGGGTCTGTAACCACAAGACTGGAGGTATCGTTAAAGTACTTTCAATGTAGAGGTTGAGGGCTCAGAAGAGAGGCTTGTGCACAGCGGTGGAAACTTCAGCCCCAAGAAAATGCCTTGCACACAGGGGCACGGTCACTCTGGGCCCCATCTTCGGCCTGGTCTCTACCCTGGCTGGGGAACGGCCCTGCCTGACTTCCATGTCTTTGCAGAGTATTTCAGACTAAGTCCATTTGTATCTTTCAATGGAAGATGGCTATTCAATGTTGAAAACTTTCCAATAGATTCCTAACAATTTTTAAAATGTGTTCGAGAGCTTCAAAGCTTCTCTTTGCCTCATTCGGACACCTCCATCTCAACCACATAGGACTTTAACTCTCATATAGGTATTGTATCATTCTTCCCTCCAGAATTCATACTTTGTTGATCAGGACAACACTTATTGTTGGTATGCAACTGCAAAAAGGTACCAGAAGCTTCCCCAAGAATTCCATTCCCTGTGTTGCTGTCACTATTCATCAGGCTAGAGAAAGTCTTTTCTTAAAACCACAAAATCTGAAAGTAGTTTCTATTTAACCCCCAAGAAATGATTCAACAGTCTAGAAATGATTCAACAGTCTACCAGATATTTGTGCAAAAATGTTTTCAACCAGATCAGGTCAAAGTATTGGATTATATAAATATGAATTAATGAACTATATGGATGGGTGCCTGGGTGGCTCAGTGGGTTAAAGCCTCTGCCTTCGGCTCAGGTCATGATCTCGGGGTCCTGGGATGGAGGCCCACATCGGGCTCCCTGCTCACCGGGGAGCCTGCTTCCTCCTCTCTCTCTGCCTGCTTGTGATCTCTCTCTGTGTCAAATAAATAAATAAAATCTTAAAAAAAAAAAAAAAAGAACTACATGGATTCCTAAACTTCACCAAGGTCAATCTATATTTTCATCAAACTTGGTCCAGTTTTAAGGGCGGGGACCTTAATTCACACAATGAATAAGTGTGGTGTAAAGTCATTTTGGTCAGAAAAATAATTTTCCAAAAGTAAACTAACATTTTGGACTTGTAGTTCTATTGGAAGACTGTACAGCATGCTAAACCAGTGGAGTAAATGTGCACATCCCTGAGAAAATGCCCTGTCCTGGAGAAATGAAGATGGCCTTTGTGCTCTCCTTTCTCACACTGAAGCCTGCAAATCCATCTCACTCATCCGAGGTAGGAGGCGTCTGGGTTAAAAGGCCTAGGGTAATATATGATGATGAAAGCATCACTCTAAAAGTTAGAACATTATGATCATTATTATTTTATAGCCAAGTTCATTCAGTGCTTACTTATACCAGGGACTAAAATCATGTAAGCTTTGTAAGGATCCTATAAGTCAGAATTATTCCAATTTTTTAGAAAATAATAATAT
>LNAC01000170.1:3159342-3258596 GCA_002007465.1 Ailurus styani | reverse complement strand
GGGAGGGAGGGAAGGAAGGATGGAAGGAAGGAAGGAAGGAAGGAAGGAAGGAAGGAAGGAAGGATGGAAGGAAGGAGAAAGAAAACAACAAAAATCCCAGCAGAGGTAGGGAGACTTCACAGACAAGCTTCTTTCTCAACCTTGAAGACAGTCCTGGGTCCATGAGGCACTAACAGCGCCTACATCTATCTTTAGAAGACGGTTAGCCTGTGAGAGTTCTAAAAAGCCTGTTTTGGTCTATGTCTGCCTGGCAGAACCTGACCTCTCATTCAAATGAGGGCCAAACCACTACAAGAGATTGGTCTATAAATTCAGACAAAAAGGTTGACTACAGAATGAAAGGATTCAGATAGAAGATGATAGTGTATATCAGACTAACACACGAGCAAGGAATTCACTGGTGCTAGGAATGTTCACAGCAATATCTTCATTGCAAGGATTTAAATAAGGCCTCAGATCATTTGCACATTACAGTTCATAAACGGGACTCTTTGTGTACAAGGTGGAGAGAAGCCCAGTGTACGAACAATACAATATTTATATTTTGTCTAAGAGGTCCTCTCCAGCTATGGAATTTCACTAAGCTCAGCGGATTACAAAAACTCTATGACTGGCACATAGGGCATCCTCCTGAGAGGACGCATTTTCACCTCTGGTTCTTGAAGATTCTAAGGACTGGCTCATATACCCAGGTCTAAGGGCAAGGACTGAACAGAATCTTAATCACACAGCGAAGTCATTTAGTAGTGCCTATTCCACACCATCAGCCCAGAGAAAAAAGCTGTTTTCTTTCAAGATCCCATCTTGGAAAGGCTCTCTGATGAGAGAAATAAAACCAAATCAGCAGACTACTGTACCAGCCGTCACGTGGCCTTCTTTTTCTCAGTATGACCAATTCTGTCACCAGCGAGATAATTTTCAGCTCTATGAGAACTGGCCCATGTAGCAGAAATGTCGATGATTCCACAATTTATGAACTTGCTCTTCTGGTAAGAGGCAGAGGGAAATTATGCAATCACCAATGATCAATGATCAATGATGAAACGAGTCCTTGACCCATCTGAGACTCGCATCACAGGAGGGGAATTCAATGATCACAGCAGACAACTCGCGCATGGAAATGCTCTCTGTGGCAAAAAATAACCCTCAGAAAGCATGGAAAATTCCCACAGCATTAGATGAATTAACCTACTCTGGGCTAAGTTAGATATTACAAGAATCTTCAAAGAAGACGGGAGGAAAATACACACAATTAAAAGCTCCTTTCTTGCCCATCTCCAAAACCACAGTCCCCTGACCGTCAGTTCAGGGTACTGCGGCACTCACGGTGTCAAAAAGCTTCTTCCAGAGCTCTGACCAGGGTTTTCCTTATAATAAGATCCCTAGAGATTTCAGTAAGAACCTCTTAACTCATATCAACTTTTGCTCTAGAGGGAAGAATTCAAAGCTCTAAGGCACTTATAAAACTCCCCAAGCCCTGCTCTGAGCTTGACCACTCGAGTCCCTAGTAAGCTTTTCACTGAAGATAAAAGTAATATCAGGAGGATGAAATGGCAGGCCACTAGCACAACAGAAATACAGCTAAATAAAAATACATACTANCCTGCTCTGAGCTTGACCACTCGAGTCCCTAGTAAGCTTTTCACTGAAGATAAAAGTAATATTAGGAGGATAAAATGGCAGGCCACTAGCACAACAGAAATACAGCTAAATAAAAATACATACTTATTTTAATGGGTTTTTGAGATATAATTTACATGCCATGAAATTCGCCCATTTTAAGTGTATAGTTAGCTGATAT
Organism: Ailurus styani; assembly: GCA_002007465.1. NCBI lineage: Eukaryota > Metazoa > Chordata > Mammalia > Carnivora > Ailuridae > Ailurus > Ailurus styani. The sequence goes on along the minus strand of LNAC01000170.1, from coordinate 3,256,795 downwards.
TTAGTGAACTTACAATAGGATTTTAACCCTAATCACAATCCCTCTAGAGAACATTTCCACCTCTCCAAAAATATCCCTTGTGCCAATCTGCAGTCTGTTGGAAGGTGGACGAGGACCATAAAGTGTCCTCAAACTGAGAAGGCACTTCGAGATCACCGTGAAGGAGGCAACTCCATGCAGTTTACAGAGTTTTTATCAGGGTAACGTCCTGACAGGGAGGATTGGGCAGACGAGGCGATTCACAGCTGCACAGTTACTCACCTCAAAGTCCAGACCTTAGTCCAGATTTTACAGAGCAAGCGGACATGCAAAAGGGCACTGTAGTGAGATCAAAAGGTTCCCATGAACTTAACTGACAGCTAACCTTTAATTAGATCTCGGGGTGCCATTTGTGCATCGTGAAGGGGAGAAACTGTGTTATGTTAAATCTTTAACAAATTTATGGAGCAAGCCTCTCCACATTTCGGCCTTGGTGGGCATCTCTAAGGTATGTATGTTAATCTCCAAGGGACCCAAAACACATTGCCCCAAGAAAGGTCATGGAGCAGACATAAACAAGATGGAGGGCCAAAGATGGAGTCAGGATTGTCAGCCTTCCCACACAGTCAATCCCTCTCCCACCCCATGACCAGGACCAGGAATCTGCTTTCTTAGGTTTACTTTATATAGATTTATAGATTTACTTTTTTCTGGAAATTTCATTTAAGTGGAATCATACTATGTGTGGACTTTTGAATCTGGCTTCTTTTCAATCTGCAAACAAGTCAGCACATCACCTATTTTTGTAAATAAAGTTTTACTGGAGCACAAGTCACACCCATTCATTTACATATAGTCTGTTGTTGCTTTAGCACTATAAGGGTGGAGTTGGGAAGTTGTGACCGAAAACACAAGGTTCACAAGCCTAAAATATTTACTGTCTGACCCTTTAAAAAACTGCTGACCCCTGACTTAGCAGGATATTTTTGATATTTATTCATCTTGTAGCATGTATCAGTCATTCATTCCTTTTTACTCTAGAATAATATTCTATAGTATTTATACGCTGCATTTGTTTATCCATTCACTTGTTGGTAGATGTCCGACTTGTTTCTAATTTAGGACTACCGTGAATAATCCTTTTATAACACTCATCTACAAGTCTTTATGTGAACATAAAGGTTCATCTCTCTTGCACAGATATCTAGTACCCAGGAATGCAATTGCTGGATCCTATGGTAAACTTATTTGGAACTTTTGAAGAAACTGGCAAGCTGTTTTCCAAAGTGACTACACTATTTTGCATTCCCACCAGCAGTGGATGAGGGCTCCTGTTTCTCCACATTCTCACTGCCACTTGCTATTTCCTGTGAATTTTACTATAGCTATTGTAATGGATATGAAGTCATATTTCATTGTGGTTTTGGTAAGCATTTACTCTAATGAGTCATGAACATCTTTTTATGTGCTGTTTGGCCACTTGTTGGTCTTCTTTGGGGAGACATCTATTCAAATCTTGCACCATTTTTGACCTTAGTTGTTCATCTTATTATTGAGTTGTCAGAGTTCTTTATATACTCTGGATAGAAGTCCTTTATCAAATATATGATTTGTGAATATTTTCTCCCCTTTTCTCCACAGAGTGTTTCTACTTTCTTGATGGTATCCGTTTAAGCACAAAAGTTTTCACTTATGATGAAGTTCAATTTATCCTTTTCCTCATCTATGGATCCTGCTTTTGATGTTGTATCTAAAAGTGCTCAGTCCAACTCAATGCACTAAGATTTCTCCTATTTTTTTTAATTAAAGTTCATAATTTTAGCCCTTACATTTAGGATGAAATTAATCTGTTTGTTTGTAGCCTTCTAAATGCTCCAGCACCATTTGTTGAAAAGACTATCCTTTTCCATTGAATTGTTTTGGTACCTCATAGAAAATCAATGGACCATTTATGTCAGGATGTATTTCTAGACTCCTACCTCTGTTCCATTGATACATATAAACTATCCTTATGCCAGTACCAAAATACCTTGCTAAAAGTAGTCTTCTACTAAGTTTTGAAATCAGGAAGTATAAGTCTTCTAACTTAGTCCCCTTTTCTCAAAATTGTCTTGGCTGTCCTGAGTTCTTTGCATTTCTGTAGAAATGCTGGCATGCTACTAAAAACAAAAACAAAACCTTGCTGAGATTTCTAAAATATACATTAAAGTTACATATTTATTTCAGGATTAGTTTGTCAATTTCTGCAAACAAGCCATTAGTATCTTGAAAAGAACTGTGTTCAGTCTATCAGTTTATTTCCTTTCTTCCAATCAGGATGCCTTTATAGGGCGCCTGGGTGGCGCAGTGAGTTAAAGCCGCTGCCTTCAGCTCAGGTCATGATCTCAGGGCCCTGGGATCGAGGCCCGCATCGGGCTCTCTGCTCAGCGGGGAGCCTGCTTCCTCCGCTCTCTCTCTACCTGCCTCTCTGCCTACTTGTGATCTGATCTCTCTCTGTGTCAAATAAATAAATAAAATCTTAAAAAAAAAAAAAGGATGCCTTTATATTATCTTTTTTTCTCTCTCTTATTGCACTGGAAAGATACTCCACTGCAGTGCTGAATAGAAGTGGGAAGACTGAGCATCTGGATATTGTTCTTGATATTAGCAGAAATTTCAATCTTTCACCATTAAGTATGATGTTAGTTACAGATTTTTCATAGATGCCTTCTATCCGGCTAAGGAATTACTCTTCTATTCCTAAGTTCTTGGTAGGTGTTTTATTTCATGCAATGTTTTATCTGTTTCTATTGAGATAATCATGTGATTTTTATTCTTTATTACATTTACATAACATATTATATTCATTGAATTTTTGATGTTAACCTAACCTTGTGTTCCTTGGATAAAGCCCCGTTGGTCATGGTGTTTAATCCTTTTCATAAATAGCTGCATTTAATTTGCTAATATTTTATTGAAAATTTCTGCATTTATATTCATGAGGGATTTTAGTTTGTAGTTTTCTCTTCTTATGTCTTTGTCTTGTTTTGGTAGCCCAGTAACACTGGCTTCATAAAATGAGCTGGAAAGTGTTTCTTCCTCCATTTTCTGGAAGATTTTATGAATGACTGACATTATTTATTCTTTAAATGTTTGGTAGAAATCACTTGTGTTGTAGAACGTATTTNGAGAGCCTGATGTGGGCCTCGATCCCAGGACCCTGAGATCATGACCTGAGCCGAAAGCAGAGGCTTTAACCCACTGAGCCACCCAGGCGCCCTTTGGGAGGATTTTTAATTACTAATTCAATATATTTGTTATAGATCTGTTTAGATTTTCTATTTCTTTTTTGGCAGTTCTAGTTATTTGTGTCTTACAAGAAATTTATCTATTGCATGTCATTTTCGGCATAGAGTTATTCATAGCATTTCCTCATAATTATTTTAATTTCTGTAGGACTGTTGTGATATCCCTACTTTTATCTTTGCTTTTAGAAATTTGTAACTTATTTCTTATTTTATTGATCAATCTGGCTTAAGGTTTGTCCATTTTGTTGATGTCTTCAAAAGATAACTTTTAGCTTTATTGAGTTCCTTTATTTTCTTCTGTTTTCTATTTCATTAACTTAGGTTATAATTTTGTCTTCTTTCTGCCTCCTTTGGCTTTAGTCTGCTTTCTTTTTATGAATTTCTTTTTTTTTTTTTTAAAGATCTTATTTATTCATTTGACACAGAGAGAGAGATTACAAGTAGGCAGAGAGGCAGGCAGAGAGAGAGGAGAGAGGAGGAAGCAGGCTCCCTGCTGAGCAGAGAGCCTAATGTGGGCCTCGATCCCAGGACCCTGGGATCATGACCTGAGCTGAAGGCAGCGGCTTTAACCCACTGAGCCACCCAGGCGCCCTTTTTATGAATTTCTTAAGGCAGAAGAGAGATTATTGAGTTGAGATCATTTTTATTTTCTAGTATAGGCATTGAAAGCTATACAATTTCCTTCTAAAGACTGTTTATTTGAATCCCATAAATTTTAACATGTGTGTTTTCATTTGTATTCATTTTCAAAATATATTTTTTTAAGATTTTATTCATTTATTTGACAGGCAGAGAGAAAGCACAAGCAGGGGGAGTGGCAGGCAGAGGGAGAGAGAGAAGCAGCCTCCCTGCAGAGCAGGGAACCCAATGCGGGACTTGATCCCAGGACCCCAAGATCGTGACCTGACCCAAACCAACTGAGCCACCCAGGTGCCCTCAAAATATTTTCTAATTTCTCTTTTGACTTTTTTTCCTTGATCCATGAGTTATTTAGCAATGTGTTGTTTAATAGCCAAATATTTGAGATTTTCCAATGTATTTCTGTTGCTTATTTCTAAATTAATACCATTGGGTCCTGAAAACATACCTTTTGTGATTTCAATCTATTGAGACTTGTCTTATGGCCTAATGTGTGGTCTAGCCTGGAGATATTTTCATGACTGCTTTAAAGTATATACATTTTGAAATAAACAAGACAAAAGAAAACAAGAATATATATTCTGCTTTCATTTGGTAGAATGTCCTATAAATGTCTACTAGGTCAAGTTGGTTGATAGCATTGTTCAATTCTCTTACATCCTTTTGATTTTCTGTATAGTTATTTTTCCAATTATTTAGAGTAGGTAGCAAAGTCACGAAATATTGTTAAATTGTCTATTTCTTTCAGTTCTGTCAGTTTTTGCTTCATGTATTTGTGGCTCTGTTGTTAGGTTCATATACATTTATAATTATCATGTATTTCTAAGGAATTGACTATGTTTTTATTATAAAACATCCCTCTTTGCCTTTAGTAACATTTTTTTGGTCCTATTTTGCCTTATATTGGTAGAGCCACTCCAGTCTCTTATGACTACTGTTTGCATGGAATATTTTTTCCATCCTTTAACTTCCAATGTATTTTTATCTTTTAATTTAAAATGTGTCCCATATATAGCATAGGTTAGACCTTGAATTTACATCTGCTATTTTGCTGTTTGTGTTTTATTTATTCTGTGTTAGTTTTCTGTTGCTGCTATAACAAATTACCACCAACTTAAAGGCTTTAAAGAATGAAAATTAATGATCCTAGCTCCAGAGATCAAAATTTGACACAGGTCCCACTGGTCAAAAAGCAATGTGGTGGCAAAGATGTGTCCCTTTCTGGAAATTCTAAAGACGAATCCATGTTCTGGCCTTTTCTTGCTTCCAGAGGCTGCCTGCATTCCTTGGCTCGTGGCCCTCTCACATCTTCAAAGCCAGCTATGGCTGCCTGAGGTTTTCTCTGCTTTGATCACTCTCACACTGACTCTTCAGCCTCCCTTTTCCACTTTCAGAGAACCTTGTCATTGCATTGGGGTTACCGGAAAAATTCAGGATAATTTTTCTTTCCAAAGGTCAGTGATTAGCAACCTTAGTTCCAACTTTAATCTTAATTCCTTTTTCCAAGTAAAGTACCATATTCACAGATTACATTAAGTAGGATGTGGACCTCTATGGACATCTTTGGGAATGCATTCTTCTTCCTGCCACAGTGTCTAATGCCTTTTTCGTTCCTTGCTCATCCTTCACTGCCTTCTTTTGTGTTAAATAAATCTTTTATAATGTACCACTTAAATTCTGATTCCACTATTACTATTAATACTATTTTACTTCCATTCCCCCAGCCAGGATCTCAACTTCAGGCTACCTACCTATGATGTTGGTATTTCTTGGCTGTTTGCCACTGAGATGGTTAATATATCTGACAACACCCAACATCATAGGTTTTTTCCACACTCTGCTGTGCTCCAAATCAGGTCATCACCTTCTGACAACAAAGCTGCTGGCATTCATAGCTTGCCCAAAGAGGCTGGGAATGAAATGGAATGAGAGCCAGGCTCCCACTGCTCTTACCTATGATTCAGTAGTTCGTCCTGAATAAAAGCATCTCAGCTTCTTTATGGCTGTAGTTGGTTTCAGAAGTCCATAAAAGATTGATTTTTGGTAATTTTGTCCAATTTTATCCTTGCTTTTTGGGAAGATAATCTACCAAACTCTTCACACCACCAATCCCATGGTTTTTTGTTTTTGTTTTTGTTTTGTTTTGTTTTGTTTTTAAGATCTCTGTATTTATTTTGGAAAGAGAGAGAGAATGGCTGTGCATGCAGGGGTAGAAGGAGAGAGAGAGAGAAAATTTCAATCAGACTCCCCACTGAATGTGGAGCCCAATGACAGGGTTCAATCTCATAACCCTGAGATCATGCCCTGAGCCGAAATCAAGAACAGGACATATAACCAACGGAGCCACCCAGGCACCACCCCTCTCCCATTTTTTAAGCACATAAAATTTTAGCAAATAATAAAATACAGAACCATCACCTGAAGTAGCTAAACTCACCCAGTTTCTGAATGTGATAGCTTTGTAGTGAAAAGAAAATCATATACTCCCTAAAAACCTATCTACATTGAGGGGAAAAAAAAGATAACCTATATTTGGATACCCTTTCTCCTTTTAGATATGTTAAATCATTTCATACTTTGGCAAGAAGAGGAGTATTGAGGTACTGAGGTTATTGACAACAGCTTCAAACTATTAACAATAATTGTCCAAAGGCTGAGTTTAGTACCTACCATTTTTATTTGAATTTGAAAAATACCTTTGTTCCATAGATTTAGTAGTGACTCTCAAGATCCTTCTGACTAATGAGGGTGCCTGAGTGGCTCAGTTGGTTAAGCCTCTGCCTTCGGCTCAGGTCATGATCTCAGGGTCCTGGGATCGAGCCCCGCATCAGGCTCTCTGCTCAGCAGGGAGCCTGCTTCCCCCTCTGCCTCTCTGCCTACTTGTGATCTCTGTCTCTCTCTCTCTCTGTCAAATAAATAAATAGAATCTTTAAAAAAAATTAATCAGAACTTGAAAAATCATAAATTGAGTTAAACCACACCAGAAACTACTCTGGAGCAGATGCAAGATCACAGCACCAGTATAGCTGAGTCCAGCCGTGGATATAGTCCAAGACAGTGCCTATACACATCATCCACAGGAATGTCGTTCCCACAGCTGGACCTGTGATATACTAACATGGCTAGGGCAGTACTGGGGGACACCTCAAGGAAGGCTTGTGTAAGAAAATTCCAGAAATGAACACAGAAGGTGAAATAAAGCATCTGGAAGCCATTCAGATGTCTTAGAGGTGTTCTCTGATCCCAAACTTCCTGTCTCTCCACTCTCAGCATCCTCTATACCCCACAGAGCCATCTTTTTCTGGCACAGGTCAACCAGACAGTAGGAGTGTCAGTGAGCAGAAAGCAGCCTTAAATAAGTCCTGGGCACCAAAAAATGGGGCTTAATCCATTTGCCGTCCTGCAACTCACAGTACAAATTTGTCCTCCTTTCCTTCTGATTATCACTATACTGGGAAAAAAGAGTTAATTCTCAAAATCTCCAGTAAATTAGACATATTTATTCCTTTTTTTTTGGTTATGAGCAAACTGATGTCCAAAGAGCTAGTAAGTGACTTAATTCAGAACTCGCTGTACACACAGGCAATCAGATCACCAGTCCCTCGATCTACTGAAATTCATGACAACAAAATCCACATCAGATGACCCTGTCTTCAACAATGGCAACAATTTGCACAAGATGCATTCACTGGGATGTGTGACACTTTCAAGACAGAAGGCTGCAAACATAATTTGTATCATTAAGATACCAGTTCCCTATGATGGACCTCAAACTTAGTCTCCCTTGGATTCTATCCAGAGTGCAATCCAGGCAATGTTTTCTGACTCCCAGTATAGCCAGGGATCTGTCTCGAGCCTTTTCCAAAATGATATAAGGTATAGCATATAAACAACTTCAGGGGATAGCTCTTCAAGGGTGAAAGAGGCTGGACAAGCTCATCTTGGAAGTACATCTAGTCCCTTCTCTGCTTCTCCCCACTTAGCTTTGCTGACATCTAACACTTAGATAACTGTGAACTGAGATCATTATCATATTACTAACTTAGTCTTTTGGGCCTCAGACTCACAATTTAATCATCTGCATTATTTCTTTCTTTTATATCATGCCCTATATATAATCCATCGCAAATATCTACACTAACATTTCTTAGATTCCTTCCCCTTCCAGAACAGTCCCAAAGCAGGTCCTACCAATACTACCATAAAAACATACTGGCGAGACTTTTCGCCTCTTCTGTCCCCACCCAATTACCTGTCATTATACACAAGAATCTGCTGTGGTGAATACCACTATATACCACAGATTAATTTAACACAGTTATTTCTAGGTCCCTTGACTGTGCCCAGAAACAACACTCCTTTCATTGGATGACTATAGGATGACAAACAACTGGTATCTTTTGCAGTTAGGTTACCAATTCTTGCCAATATGACGGTCAATAGGGGGTGTAGTGTGCCTATGTGTGTGTGTGTGTGTGTATAGACATACACGCCACATGTGTGCAATAAGTGAGGCAGGAAGAGATAGAAGGAATAAGTGGGCGCCAGGTGAATGCATTCACTTCAGTTCAATGCTGTTATGATGATTGAGTCTAGAGGTCCAATGGTAAACACAACGGTCCCTAGTCTCAAGAACTTTATAAATCACATGGGTGAAACAGCCAGTAGTAACAGTAGGAAATATTCACTGAGCACTTAGTTGGCTCCAAATGCTAAGCTGAGAACTGCCATGGTCATCTCAGTTAACCCTCCCGACAACTCTGCGAGGAAGATACAATCATTAAATTCCTCACTTTAAAATGAAAAAAAAAAAAAAAAGTGAGACTCAGAGAGGCTGTCCTAGATCAGACAGCTGGACAATCAGAAGAACTTAGATGTAGGTTTATTTGACAAAATCCACTCTCTTGACCACTTTACACTCCTGACCCTTTGGAGACTCATCCTTCACTGCCCTAATATGCCTTCTCTTTAAGGCCCTCACGGCCCCTTTTCCTTGAAGATGAAGAACTTCTTTTTCTACTGCCAAATCACCAGGCGCCAGGAATCAGAGGCTGCTTTTCCAGAAAGCACTGCCCTTAAGAAAAGGTACACAGCCTCTATTTCCCACCTTCAACAAAGTAAGAAGGGAAGGTCAAATCCTCAGGATGAACCGTTAACTCCTGTGAGGGCAAGGGGCTTCTTGCCGTGTCCTTCACCCACCGTGTGGTGCCGAAAGCAAGAGCAGACACCTGAGTCCGTCGCAGATCTCACCTGAACTGTCTTCCACAGTTGGCAGCCTGAGTGTCTTCAGAACCAACACCGGAAGTCCGCTAAGGATGGCAGGGCGATACTAAAGCTATGCTTTAAATGGGAGAGTTGCATGGTATACGAAGTATATCTTAACGCAGCCGCTTAAATATTTCAAAATGGCAGGGCAGCCAATCTTTAAAAATGAGAGGTTTCTATCTCTAAGTCACCATCAAAGGTAGTGAATGGCAGAGTATATTTTAAAGAAATGCATGGTAGGCAGATTTTAAAATGACAAAGTAAAGAAGTAAAATCTGGTTGGTGAGTTCAGGGGTTTCTTCCACCGGCCTTGATGTTTATCTGAAGAAATGTTCAGGAGAACAAAAAATATGTTCAAACCCCCAAAAATGTCTTCCTGTATGCAAGTCAGTATCCAACTGTCCTCCTCAGGAATGCTTTGGTGCTGGGCCCTGAGCCCTGCTGGGAAATTAAACAAACAATGAAACACACCCAGGGCCCCAGGGATAAAAGGTGGTCCTTGAAACGTCCTCCTGTACAGAAAGTGACAGGATGTGGGAGGGAAGAAAGTGAAGATTCATATTTGAAGAACCTGAATTAAAATCACTGGAGGCCAATTAATGAATTGGATACAAATTAACTGCCTACCAATTAATTGCTCAACTGTCTCTTGAAATATCAGAGGTATAGGGTTCTTTACAAAAAGTAACCAGGTTTAATAGAAAGAACACTGGATTAGGAGCCCAGAGATCTGGAACAAGTCCAATTTCTTATTTTTTTTTAAAGATTTATTTATTTATTTGACAGAGAGAGATCACAAGTAGGCAGAGAGGCAGGCAGAGAGAGAGGAGGAAGCAGGCTCTCCGCTGAGCAGGGAGCCCGATGCGGGGCTCGATCCCAGGACCCTGAGATCATGACCCGAGCCGAAGGCAGAGGCTTTAACCCACTGAGCCACCCAGGCGCCCACAAGTCCAATTTCTGAAATTTATATATCACTTTATGTTGTTCAGCCTACTTCTTTATACATAGAAGAGTAAGGAATCCCTGCCTGCCACTTCCCAGGCTTGCTGTGGTGGCCACACTTGCCATTACTTATGAAAGGGCTTTGAAATCATAAGTTTACAGACTTAGGGATAGGATTAGGTCTTCATAAATCCATAATGCTAGGAGAGAACAAGGGGAATGAGAACATCACTGACACATTTTTCACCCTGCATTGTGGAAGGTAAGGAGGAGGCAGGAGACACCAGTCTTTGCTAAGACTGTTTGCTTTTGAGTGCCTGCCTCTAGAGGGGACTGTGATTTAAGGCACAATCCACAGCAATCAAGAACTGGTGGCTCTGACTCTGGTGGCATAACAGTATTTGCCAGATGAAGGTTTATCCTGACTAAGGTGCTCTACTACTGTTTTGAATTAATTTTCAATTGTGCACAGGATCTTGAAAATGAGAAGCAAGACAATGAAAAGACTAAATAGGAGGAGTATAGGCAGGCAACACCTGCAATGTTGCCACTGAAATGCTAAAACATACTGAAAATCTATCCTCAGAGTTTTTACAGCTGGTGATCCAATAATACCTGAAGACAGCCCCCCATGACTATTTGTTACATTTATTTAAAACACACACACACATCACATCACATCACATCACATCACATCACATCACATCACATCACATCACATCACAATACTACTATTTTACTCTATTTCAACTAGTCTATTTGGGGTTTTCTATAGGTTTATGGCTCCTGATATTTGAAGCCACCGAAATATCATTTGTTTCAATGTAAGTCTTTCATCACTTCTCATTATGATGCCCGTGTAGAAACCGTGGCAATATTAATTTAGTCCAATATGACAGAAGCTGCCTCTGCTTAATCTAACACCAGCTAATTCCTAGGACTATCACATACACCAGGAAGTGTGCGTCCAAAAAGAGTAATTGCAGATCCAGAGGAAAATATCATCTCAAATTAAAAAAAAAAAAACAAAAAAACCCTAAACCCCTATTTTCAGAGAAAGCTGACTAACTAGAAGGGTGCATGGAATACTTTGAAACTATATTAACCTTTTCTTTCAGGGTCATGCATTGAAGCCTTGTTATCTGGCTAATGTGACATTTTCTTTTGGTTTTCAAGTCCAGAGTTTTACAACAGGGCCAATAATTATACTGGCTATTATCAGTAACCTGTCGTTTCCATCTTGATCATTTGAGACCTACTTAATGGCTGTTCATCTAATCTCCTCAACTGGATTGTCAGTTCTTAGAGAGAACAGGCAATGCCGCATATTTCATTTTGATCTTCCCATAGTACCTGGATGGCATAGGGCTTACAACACAAAGACCTCTAGAACTAATGGAAGATGAAACAAAATCAAATAATTTTGGGAAATAATGCTTTTAAGCCAGGCAGAGATTTCAGAATCTTGATACCAACCTTCCTGATGAACAATTGGATTTAGACCTTTGGTTTAAAAAGTCAAAGCAGCTGACATTTCCTGGAGCCTTTTCCATCAAGGCTGGGTGGTAAAAACATGGCAACTAGACTTCCCACCCTCTCCTACTCCTCAAAATTTGTTTGGAAACCCCATCCCTGCATTGTCCCTTCCTTAATATCAACAGCCCAATTTCTAGTCACAGCATTTCAAGAGCCAAGTTTTTGGTCCAGAATCAGGGTCCAAACTTAGTACACAGTGAACCCAAACCACCTACCAGTGAGGAATTTGCTAGCTTTTTCAGAGCTTTGTCTTAAATTTCTAAATGCCCCATAATTCCAAGAGACCAGTTCTTCCACAGAAGGGTCTCAAACTGGGACAGTGCAATTCCCTGGGTAGCTGAGATGCTACCATAAGTGTAATGTGTCACAAAGCCCAGCTTCAATTTCATCTTAAAATGATAATTACGATTTTAAATTCAGCATTCCAGACAGACAATAGCTACAATAGCTACACAGGGAGGCTCCTCTCAGTTTGCAGAAGAGCCATTAGGTTCGCTCCTATTGCTAAGCAACAGTTGTTAAAATCAAACTGCTCTCAGCTCTCAAACAGTAGAAAAATGAGTCTATTCAATTCAGAGCACTACAGGTGAAGGGAGAAGAGAAAGACTATTTTAGAGATCTTGAAATATAAGGTAGATTTAAGCTACATGTTAATTTTAGATACATTCCCCAACTTCAAAATATTTGGTGGGGAATATGCCCAGGGTGCTCTGCCCCGCAGGAAATAATCCAGACATGCCTCTCTTCCCAGAATGTAACTATGCTCTTTAAACTCAATTTGATAATGAATAATTTGACCAAAGGTTTATTGGCTACCATGACACTACCAGTAGTAGTTACCTATTGCTGCATAACAAATTACCCTACAATTTAAGAGACTCCAAATGCATTTCTGGTTGCATAATTTCTTCAGGACAAAGTTTTGGAAGTGGGTCAGCAGGGTGACTCTGGCTCATGGTTTCTCATGAAGTTGCACCCAGATGCCCACTAGGGTTACAGTCATCTGAAGGTGCGACTAGAGCTAGAAAATCCATGTCCAAGCTCCCTCATGAGGCTGTTGGCCAGAGACCTACTTTCTGGGTTGTTGTTAGCCTCATGGGCCTTGCCTCATGACATGGAAGCTTGTTTCCCCCAGAACAAGTCATCCAGGAGAGACTGACCAAGACAGACACCAGTGTGCCTTTGATGACTTAGGTGCCAAACTCATTTGCTTAATTTTATTCGTTAAAAGCAAGTTACTAATTGCTACGCACACAAAAGGAAAGGAAATCAAGCTCCACCTCTTTAAGGAAGGAATATGAAAGCATTTGGGGGCATATTTTTAAAACCACTAGACCATTCAAGAGAAACGTTCATGTCTTTCTCTAAACAAAATGGTGGCATTGCAGAAACCTAAGAATGAAATTCCAGCCCTGCGCTACATACGCTAGGCAGAGGTTTGGACTGGTAATAGTTCTTGCACATCCTCTGTTCATTAGCCAGGTGACAGGATTCAAAGCTGTCACTTACTACTTATGTGACCTTAGACAATCTGCTTAACTTTCTGTATCTCAATTTCCTCTATTGGCAAGAGAATATAATATTAGTAACTATTTCACACCTCAGTTAACATATGTAAAGCTCAGAATAGTGCTTGGTATATAGTATACCCTAAAGAATTATATAACCTTATTGCTGTTGCTGTTGTCATGTTGATGATAAGGGTGACCACTCAATTTGTATATGGAAATACCCAGCAGGGCAGCATAAGATAGGGGTTTACAAGATGTGGTGTCACTTTGGGAGACCCTCTGCAAAAGGCATCCACAATTATGATGTATTCACAATCGATAAAACAGGCTAATTACATGTGGTCAGGTTGCCTCTTCAGGTTTTCCCAGCACTGTGAGGCCACAGGTTACGGATGCTGGTAAGAGAACAACCTGAACCAGACACTGTTGGTTCCATAAAGTTAAGGACACATGGAGGACCTGTGCTCTCAGGGATGTTCCTGGCAGATTTGAAAAGCCCATTCCTCCCTTACCATAGATTTTAGAAGCTTTAAGGTTCAGTTCACCTGTGCTGACTTGCATCAGTAAACAGCGCAAAAGCAGTTCATTGCCTTTAAAATTAAAAAAAATTTTTAATTTATTTGAGAGAGAGAGAGACTGGGGAGGGGCAGAGAGAAAGAATCTCCAAAAAGACTCCCCGCTGAGCATGGAGCCCACCGCAGGGCTTGATCCCACAACCATGAGATCATGACCCGAGCTGAAATCAAGAGTCGGCCACTTAACCAACTGAGCCACCCAGGTGCCCCAAAAGCAGTACATTTCTATAGATTACTTCTACTATCACACTTAATCTTTGATAAACTACTTTGAGAAATGTTGTGACTAAAAGCTTATCTCGTTCTGTTTAATGCATGGAGTTGATGCAATGTTACATAACCACAATAGTATCACTGATTATTTCCCCCAGTAGAAAATTCACTGAGAAAAATCATTTTTCATTACATATTGTTGGGGCTGTCTACTACCCCTAACTTTACAGAGTAATGATTTCCAGTTTTTTATAGTGTTGACATGCCTATTATTGCTTATTTGCCTTATTGCATTTATTATAAAATTTCAAGAAACCAAAAGTCCAGGAAACCATAAAGTTTTTTAGTCTTATATGATGATGATTGTTTTTTGAGGATTATTTCTGTTTAATGATCATGGAGTCATCATTAGTGAAATTATTTCTGACTTATCAGAGCTTATGTTCTTTCATTACTGAAAGTCCTGTATGCTAATATTTTTAAATATGTAGTCTCTTCAGAGAATCAGGAGTCCTAGGTTGATTTTTTCTCTCTCTCTTTTTTTTAAGATTTTATTTATTTATTTGAGATAGAGAAAGAGAAAGAGCATGAGGAGGGGGAGGGGCAGAGGAAGAGGGAGAAAGAGACTCCCCACTGAGCAGGGAGCCAGATGTGGGGCTCCATCCCAGGACCCTGAGATCATCACCTAAGCTGAAGGCAGCTGCTTAATCGATTGAGCCACCCAGGCACCCCCCTTTTTTTTTCCTCTTTCTAATTTGTCTCCTCCAGTCCAAGATTTTTCACCTTCAAAAATAAATGGGATTGTTTTCTATTACCATCTTTCTCACCATGGAAAAGTTCTGCAGAACCAGGCTATAATCCTGGAAATGCACTAAAGGGCATAACTGAGCATTACAAAACTATCAGACTCCTGACAAGACTGCAAGATGCAGGGATGGCTTCATGTGTGCAGCCTGTATTACACTGTGTCCCAAGCTTAGAAGGGCCCGCACATGGTTTAATGCTCAATTGTCACTGTCTTGAAATTCTTTAAAAATTTTTAAACAAGGGGACCGGCATTTTCTTATTGCTCTGGGCTCTACAAAGAATGCAGCCAGTCCTGGAAATAGGACAGACCTCCTTGAAATAGTGCAGAACTCCAAGAGATGAGAACATACCAAGGAAAAAAAGACAGAAGGACACAGGGAAGGGGGAAATAAGTAAGAACAAAGATAAGAGGTATTGCACAGAAAATTAAAAGATGGTAAGAGCCCCAAATGAGAAACACTACACGCAGCCAGCATTTTAACCTTAGACTTCTCAACACTGCTGCGAACTTGGGTTAGAGAGATAGCTTCTTTCTTTTTCTTTTTTTTTAAAGATTTTAATTTATTTATTTCACAGAGGGAGAGAGATCACAAGGAGGCAGAGAGGCAAGCAGAGAGAGAGAGGGGGAAGCAGGCTCCCCGCTGAGCAGGGAGCCCGATGCGGGCCTCGATCCCAGGACCCTGAGATCATGACCTGAGCCGAAAGCAGAGGCTTTAACCCACTGAGCCACTCAGGCACCCGAGATAGCTTCTTTCCTTTGATGTCCTGATTGCCAGGAAATAGGACACTGGGAAATAAAAGCATTAAATGGAGAAAGTGAGCACAGTCTTTCCAAAGATGGTTGACAGCGGAGCAGTGATTCTTACCCTTCTTTCTATTTTCACACAATTCACATTGCAGCACATTTCCATCAATAACATCTCCCTGTTTTGGAGTGCCTGCCTCTGGGAGGAAGGTGATCAGAATCCTCAGGGGGATAATGGCATTCTGAAGAAGTCCCTGACTGTTTTCATTCCACCCCATCCACATCCCATTGAGAATCATTGCAATGAAACATCTACACAGTATTAACTTCCTGAGTTTGAAACAGAGAATCAATTTGTGGTTCCTGCCTGAAGTTACAGTTTTACCTTGTAAAACAGACATTGGAAAAAGGCCAGATTCTGTGCCTTTCTTATAAGTTCACTCAATAAATAGATAAGCTACTTAAACAGAGCTGAGTGAAAAGACCTGAAAGAGACAGCAGGGTATATGTGACATTAACTTAATTCATGGTAACCAATATCCTACTGAAAATTTAATCCAATTCTCAATACAGAGATAAATGCTTCCTCTGACCGAATTGTATCATTGTACTCAAGGCCCTCAATTCTGCAGTCCAGTGAAAGAAATCAGAGATCTTCAATACCAACTGCTAGCCAAGAATCTACCCACGGATGACTGATTTCACCGGGGCTCATCTCTCTGGGGTCACCAGCTACTATACCTGTCAGGAGAATGCCAAGTGGACTTATATCGGTGGGAAGAAGAGGAAAGAAATGGGTGTGTTGCAGACAAAGCCAGGATCAAGAGTCAGTAACGACATTAAGTAATTCAAGTTTCCCAAGATCTTGTTCTTTCTGAAGTCGACGTGGGATGAGAGGTACCAATGGGGCAAAGAGAGCAGGACCTTGGTGGCAGACACATCTGAGTGAGCCTCATTCCCAGTAACTGCAAGAACCAGGGCCAGGCCATCCACCACCCTGGCTCTCATGCTTCCTTCAGAATCTGTGGTCCCTTCTATTCCTTCCACAGTGTGGGGGTGATGATGAGGCAGCCTCCAGATCTTTCAGATAAGACTACCCAGTGAAAGCAAAGGGGTCAAGTGGAGGAGAAGAGATGGACTTCCTGTAGAACAGCTTGGCCAAAGGAATAGGAAACAATCAGGGGGAAGGCACTATGGCCTTCAGGAGTCCATTGCTAGGATGTAAGTCTTAGGAAATCTCATCTGTATCAACCTGAACTCCAGATGTAAGTGATTATAGGAAATGTGAAGTCACACACTGGCGGTTCACAGCCAAATGTGGTCCTCAGAAGTATTTTGCTTGACCTGGATGGTATTTTTAAAAAGTATGGATTCATTGTTAGCATTTAAAGACAGATTTCACATAAATATCCAGCTTTCTGGCTTTCCTTTAAAAAAGAAAAGCAAGAAGAAGACAAATTCGATTGCCCTCGTCTGCAATCCCTCGTGGCAAAATCAGGGGGGGCTGAGCCGTGGCTGCCCCCTTTACACACAACATCGGCTCTCCAGCCCGTCCTTCAGTGACCTGCCCGGCCCTAAAATGGAGAAAACTGAAAGGCAATCAAGCAGCAATTAAGCGATGTGAGTGAATCAAAGACGTGAACAAGCACAATCAACTATATTGTACCTTTGCCGAGGAGAGACGCTAATAGAGGAGAATGGTCTCCTGGAGAGAGCAGCACAAAGAAAGTGAACTTGGCAATGCAGCACGGTCAGGAGAGAGGGTGCCCCGGCCAGCTGGAACAAGACTCTGGGTCTGCTTGAAACCATATGAAAGACATTTGATGAGCAGAGAAAGTGTTCCATGTGACCAAGCTTACTGCGGGGCTCCTTCCCAGGAAAAGAATGCGGTGACCACCTGACGTAAACATTCTAGCTGCTTTTGCAGGCTGGTACAGTTAAAGATGTAACTTCTCAGTTCCAAAATTCTTATTCCGGGCAGAGAGAAAGAGAGAGAGGGGAGAGAGGAAGAGAGAGAGAGAGAGAGAGAGAGAGTGTGTGTGTGTGTGTGTGTGTATGTGTGTGTGTGCTTAAAAATAAGACTTGGAATCATTGTTAATTTAAATTTGATTTACCAAAGCTCTTTATTTTTCATTAATAATGGTGATAGTAATGTTTTACTTAAAAATGTAAATTAGATACATTCTATCCCCAAAACTTTCAACTATCCATCTTTGGTGAAATAATGAAAAAATGTTTTTTACACTTTGAAAAAAAAAAAAAAGGAAACTATGTCCCAAACTAGGATACTTCCAGTGGTGGGGAAGGGGGGCTAACAAACAAAAAAAAAGTGTCATTTATATTTAGGAATAAAGGCAACAAAACAAATGTAAGATACATATGCTGAGAAATGAAGAACACTGCTGAAGATGAGCAGAGATCTAAATACATGAAAAGACATTCCACATTCAGAGAATAAAAGACTAAATACTGTTAAGATTGACAATTCTCACCAAACTTACCCAGAGAATCAATAGAATCACTATAAAAATTCCAAGGGAGCCTCTCAATTTCAGTTCTGACGTGTAAAGAAGCTGACACATTTGTCTTTACAACAAGTAAAAGGTGAAAAAGCTAAAAATCAACAATTTGGACATCCGAAAATTGAGGTTGCAGGACAAACGGCCAGCCCCAAATCTGGAGGGACAGAGACCTGCATCCTCAGAGACCAGCTGATATCTGCTTATCAGAAGCAGAAGTTGCTGGACCCTAGGAACTGGCAGCAACACCAAATGGTCATTTTGACCAACTTCTAGAGGCTGCATGTGGACCGGCGTTAGCGTGGGGACTGCCGAGGACCACCTTCTTAGGGTCTACTTAGGTCACTACTTCTGGCACTTGCAGGGAAGGGGGAAGAGCACCATGTGAAATATGCCCAGAGCCTTTTTCGTAAAAAGGTCTATTCTCCAGAGAAAAGGGCTGCCTAAGCCTTACCACGCTTGGGGAAGAGCATCTCTCCCTCTCCTGCCTTATCCAAGGAGAAAATAACGTAGTCTAGAGAGGCCAGGGATTCAGTGAGATAAACTGGGAATACTGCAACCAGAAAAGGAATAAACAGACTTCCTCCTTGGGCCAGCAGGCCCCCAGCATGGCCCCCACCAGGACCCCCTGGAGAACTTTAAAAAATCCTGATCCCCAGGATGTACCCAGACCAATCGAGTCAGAATCTATGAGGATGGGACCAGGTACCAGGATTTTTTAAAACTGGCCCAAGCCAAATTCACACCAAGTTCAGATCTACTATTGACTACACAGGCTTGAGTGGTTTGACAGAAAAGAAAACAGATTATGAATTATCTACTGTACAAGGATCAGTGAAGAACTCACTATTTCTCTTAGCAACTCTAAGTGTACTGTGAACTTTCCCATAAGTACATTCAACCATTCCTCTATTTTGTTAATTTACCTTGACTTGCATTGAAAGGTAAAACATATCATCTGCTCACAGATAATCAAGAGTTGCTTGTAGTACCTCCACTGCCATGATTTCTAGTCTCATAAAAATAACCCACCTCACTCTTCCATATTTCACTTTAGATCATTTCATAAACTCTATAATTAACCCTAGAACTTCAGGTGTGTAGTAACCACCACAATGTGCTCTGGTATGTGTACTGGATGTGCATTTCTATTCATATCACAACTATCTCCAAACTGCACCTGCAGATTCTCTGTATCAGCAACCCTTGTAAATGCACACATTTTAAATTCTACTTTAATGCAGAGCTTCTATATTTGAGCAGATGCTTAAAAATACATTGCAACCAGCATAGTGACACACAAGACCTTGTGAATTGTCCTTCATCTCAGACTTGTACAGAATTAAAGCTCCACTACAGGAAAGGGCACATGACTGACTGAGGATGACTGGTCCCACCCTCCACTCCCACTCCCCAACCAACAAAATTTCCTAAGCTGCTGCAATTCCAAGAATGATCCGGACTGGACTCATAAGGTTATTTAGTAGGAAGCCAAGGACACTCAAGCTTCAGGGCCTCTCACTGTGTATGGGCTTCTTCCAAAGCCCTGGGAGGTGTCCTAAACGTTTGTATTTGTGATTTTGTATTCTTGATTCTTGAGGCAATTGTATAAGTGTTAGGCCCCAAATTCTGGATCTTACTATAAGTGGGCCCAATGTAACTTGGCTGCCAATCAGAAGGCAAGCACTAAAGAAACTGTTGAATCTTCATACTATGAAGTTAACAAGGATTGCTTTAGGGTTGAATCATTCCCACAGAATTAGGCTTTCCTTCATCTTCAATGAGGAACCTCCAATAGAGGCAAAGGGAACATGATACAGAAGGAGAGACTTGCCTATATTTGCAAAGGGCTGGGTTCTAGGTCCTAAAAGAAAGCAGTCAGGGAAAACCCAGGCTTTTCCAGTGTGTGTGGAAATTAGGCAGGCCCAGACCCCAGGGAGTGGATCCCCAGGGCACCTTCCACAAATACAATCAGCTTTCTCTGCCTTCAGGGCCAAGCAGGTATAACCTGTCTGGGGTCTTTACAAAGAAAACTTTGTTTGCTTTCTTGCTAAATTTAAAATTCCCTTTAAGGAAGTAGCAAAGCCTTCCAAGCAATAATTAAAGAGAAATGGCTTAACATGCAAATGCCTGGAGTGAATATTTGAAAACATACTCATTAATTGACAGGTCTAACCCAGAGCTGCCAGACTCCTGTGTATTTGGGTGGGAGTAGGCAAGTGGGAGGGGATTAAAGCAGGAGGGAACCTGGAGAGAGCCTGAAACATGGAAGCCCAATCTGCACACCACACGGCCTAGCCGGGCACCCCTTGCTTCCTGCCGGGGCAGGGGCACGGCAAGAGCTGCTCTGCCAGGGGGGCGCACATCACAGTGCTACAAGCAGACGGGAGGCCTACAAAGGCTGATGCAAGCGTGAGGTGTTGGCTTGCTTCCACAACCTCCCCACCTGCTTGCCTTGGCAATTCCCTAGGTTCTGGGGTGAATCTGGGTCAGCGATTCCTGGTTCAGAAAGTGGATATAGAGACTGGTGTGGGAGTTCACCAGTATCTAGCCCTCTCTTCCCTTGAACGCTTACCTGTCGGGAGCTAGCCCTTCCCAGGGCAACTCCTCCTCTCCCAGGGTAGCCAGTAAGTCCCGATTGTCTTCTGCACACTTCCCTGTTACTGCTCCCAGTCCACCTTCCCCAGCCACCTGTGTACTCATCTTCTTTTCAGTTCTCCAGGAATCCCCTGCGGGGGGCCAGCTCCACAGAGTGGCTGAGCCCCAGGAATATGCTGGCCCCACTCCAAAAGAAGCTGCCTTTCTTATCGCCACTAGCCACTGCAAGTGACCCACGTGCAACCCGCCGCCTTTATGGCAGGGCCACAGCCACTGCCAAATCCAATCCCTTCTAACGTGGAATCATGTGACACCAGACCACATTCCAGGCAACACCAGCAGTGCGGTCATAAAAGAGCAGCGTGCTCGCTCAGAATTGGGCCACCCTGCCCCTCGCCACACTGACTACGGGCAATCACCATCCACCCCTCCTCAGCTGGCTCACTGAAGGGAGCTTTCTTCCTAAAGCTATTTCAGTAGCAGGGGAGAAGTAAGAAGAGAGGCAGCAGAAAACAGCAGAGTTCTAATGCTGTGGAAGACTCAGCTGTTTTGGTTACTTTATCCTCTGGCCCATTTTGCATGCACGAGCCAAAGTCAGATGCCATTCTCTAAAGCTCCTCGGAACCTTCCTGCAATCCCAGGTGAAAAAGAAGGACCCTTCCCCTCCCCAGCCTCCAGCAAATGCAGTAATAGGCTCATGGAGAATTAACATAAAAACTCTTTTCCCTTGTGTGTACCATATTTAAATGATAAAACCCATGAGAAAGCTCTGTATGTTACTTTTTCCAAAAACTAGCTTGTGACGATGAAAGACTGAGGAGAGGGTCTCAACAAATCACAGTTGGTAACCAATTCTGCTGAGAGCATAGTGAAGACTCCTTCATCATTTCACCACAGAGATGTTCATTATGGATGGAGTTGACAACAGAAGTCAACGGGGTTGACAAGATATCCATCAACGCTATTACCATTATAGGTGGTTTTGTGGTATGTTGATGGGAATTTGGGGGGAATGTTTTGAGAAGAGTTACAGCAAAAACACCCCAATTTTCCTGACCATGTCCAATGGAGCAAGTGTGGAAAAGTACTCAAGGTGGAATGTGGTTAATCTGCAAAGATATCCATTCAGATGGGATACACACACGCGCGCGCACACACACACACACACACACACACACACACACACATAATTATAATTACTATGATAGGTCATGTTCATTAAAGAACATCTCTCTTTGTTCTTACTTCAATTTAGAAAGAATTCACACAGAGTTACTAGTTACTACTGTTGAATAGTTGAATATGGATTCATAGGCTTTGGAAATGGACTCTTTTGTGGTAGGTGAACAATGGCTACTTAACAAAATACACTCTCACTCATGGTTCTAAAATGCATGATGATCAGAACCCATGCGGTTAATTTAGGTGAAGACAGAGCAACAAGCCTGTTTAAACCATATACGGATTTGTTACGCAAGAGTCCCTCCATCCTCATTCCCTCCACAAGCCTTCCCCACCACCCTGCATACGCTTTTACCATTTTTAAAAAAAGATTTTATACCATTGTACTCAATTATGAAGGAAACACGTGTTCCTGGTAGTTTGGCTAAAAAGGTTAGAGAATACCACAAAGCAACATGGGAGAAATATGACATCCTTCTGTGATACAGAAGTTCTTAAAAGTATCACCCACACAACACCCAGTGTAAGACTCACCTGAAGGCTCTTACTTAAAAGACAGTCTATGAGTGAAGGGGAGTGGGAGATACAGGCTTCTGGCTATGAAGTAAGTCAGTCAGGGGGATAAACGGCACAGCGTAGGGAATATACTCAATAATATGGTAGCTACATTTGTGGTGAGCACAGCACAACATACAGAGATGCTGAATCACTAGGCTACATACCCGAAACTAGTGTAAAATTGTGTGTCAACTATGCTCAAAAAACAGAAGTTAGTACATAAATAAATAATAAGTAAATGAAAGACAGTCCGACACAGTGACTTAGAATGGAAGCTGGGAGTCTTCATTCTTAGCGAGCTGCCTAGCATCTCCCCTGCCTCGGGCAGGCAAGCACCACTAACTTAGTGTATATTCCTGTCAGTCTGGACATGGCTGCTCCGCCCTACTCACCTGGTGGACTTCCGTGGCCTGCAGCTGCTGTGGCAATTGCAAAAGCAGACGCTGGCGAAACAGAGCAATGGGAGTTGTCGGCCGTCTGTCCTGGTTATATAAAAGAATGGAAATGGCATGGTGAGACAGATGGGTAATATTCTGTCATGAAAATTCTCATTTTCATTCCTGCACTGGATGAAGGGTTGGTCCAGATGCCCTGTACTGTCCTTGTTAATAGAAAAATAACAAGATTTTACATCAGTAATTGCACTCTAGGTAGAGTATAAAAGGTATAGGCATAGGTAGTATAAAAAAGTTTTTGAAAAATTTCCTACATCAAAAAAATTTTCCTACATCATATTACCGATAGAATTTTCTGCTCAAAATACCTCTACAGTGAGGATGCATTCTAAAATCAAAAGGATGTTCTGGGCACCCTTTTGCAGCCCCTTTCCCCTCCCCAGACATTTTGCACACAGCATCTGATAATGCTGATGCCGACCTCACTTTGTTCCTCATTCAGGCTTTTGGTGAAAATAACGCCCTGTGATTCTGACCTGAAGGGTTTTTATTAGTTTGCCCCTAAAGTAAATATAGTCATGCTTAAAATAAATAAATACGAGGGGAGGCAAAGAGCTGCTTAATACACCCAAGTAGAAAGCACAGAACAGCTCTACCCTCTCCTTTAGCACTAGCCTTTAAATATTTGTGGCACAAGGTGGCAAGTAGACAGATGAACAGGCAAAATTTCAGCTAAACAGCAAGAAAATGTGTGACACTGGCCCTGTTTGGATCCTCTGTTTTGTCACAGATTTTAGCTTCCTTCCCAGATTCCTAGGTCTCTGGGATGTCACAT
Organism: Ailurus styani; assembly: GCA_002007465.1. Taxonomy (NCBI): domain Eukaryota; kingdom Metazoa; phylum Chordata; class Mammalia; order Carnivora; family Ailuridae; genus Ailurus; species Ailurus styani. The sequence continues at coordinate 3,233,209 of LNAC01000170.1, read as the reverse complement.
GATGCTCTTGAGACATGTCACAATATATCGTAGTCACAACAGAGAAGAAACAAAGGACTTAACTCACAAACAGGATGAGGATTTCCAAACAATGCTTATAGAAATTTAAAAATTTTACCTATGAATATAAAAATATAAAGAAAGACTATAAAGCAGAGAATTAATAATAGTGACCAAGTGAATAGTATTAATTTCTTGCCTTGGTAGAGTTTCACTTCCATGGGCTTTGGCCCCAAACTCTTCCAGGTTACCATGAACTCAAGAGGGGGTCCGCCCCATGTGGCAATGGTTAAGGAAGTTGCCAAGGTGTGGACTGATCAAAACTCTAAGAGTAGAGGAGAGATCTGGCTAACCCACAGTAGACCTGTAATAAGCCAGGGGAGTCCTGCTAGCCATTTTCATTTACCAAAACCACCCAAATGTCAGGGTGATCCATGACTAATCAGGAGCCTGAAATTGGTCCATGCTCCAATGGCTGATATCCATCCAGGTAAGTCTTCCCTTTTTTTGTTTTAATTAACATATAATGTATCCTTTGTTTCAGGGGTACAGGTCTGTGAATCATCAGTCTTACACAATTCACAGCACTCACCATAGCACATACCCTCCCCAATGTCCATCACCCAGCCACCCCAGCCCTCCCCCCCACCTCCAGCAACCCTCAGTTGTTTCCTAAGATTAAGGCTCTTATGGTTTGTCTCCCTCTCTGGTTTCGTCTTGTTTCATTCATCCTAGTAATGCATCTATTTCTTACAGATTGTCTAATTTGCTTCATATAGTTGCTCATAATATGTTCTTATAATTTCTTTGGTATTGGTTATGATCTCCCCTCTTTCATTCATGATTTTATTAATTTGGGTCCTTTCCCTTTTCTTTTTGATAAGTCTGCCAGGGGTTTATCAATCTTATTAATTCTTTCAAAGAACCATCTCCTATTTTCGTTCATCTGTTCTACTGTTCTTTTGGTTTCTATTTTATTGATTTCTGTTCTGATCTTTATTATTTCTCTTCTCCTGCGGGGTTTAGGCTTTCTTTGCTGTTCTTTCTCCAGCTCCTTTAGGTGTAGGGTTAGGCTGTGTACTTGAGACCTTTCTCATTTCTTGAGAAAGGCTTGTATTTCTATATACTTTCCTCTTAGGACTGCCTTTGCTGCATCCCAGAGATTTTGAACAGTTGTGTTTTCATTTTCATTTGTTTCCATGAATTTTTAAAAGTCTTCTTTAATTTCCTGGTTGACCCATGCATTCTTTAGTAGGGTGCTCTTTAGCCTCCATGTATTTGAGTTCTTTCCAATTTTCTCTTGTGATTGAGTTCTAGTTTGAAAGCATTGTGGTCTGAAAATATGCAGGGAATGATCCCAATCTTTTGATACCAGTTGAGACCTGATTTGTGATCCAGGATGTGATCTATTCTGGAAAATGTTCCATGTGCACCAGAGGAGAATGTGTATTCTGTTGCTTTGGGATGGAATATATCTGAATATATCTGTGATGTCCATCTGGTCCAGTGTGTCATTTAAAGCCTTTATTTCCTTGTTGATCTTTGTTTAGATGATCCGTCCATTCCAGTAAGGGAGGTACTAAAGTCCCCTACTATTATTGTATTATTGTCAATGTGTTTCTTTGATTTTGTTACTAATTGGCCTATATAACTGGCTGCTCCCATGTTAGGGGCAATATCTAAAATTGTTAGATCTTCTTGTTGGACAGACCTTTAAGTACAATATAATGTCCTTCCTCATCTCTTATTATAGTCTTTGGCTTAAAATCTAATTTGTCTGATATAAGGATTGCCACTCCAGCTTCCTTTTGATGTTCATTAGCATGGTAAATGGTTTTCCACCCCCTCACTTTAAATCTGGAGGTGTCTTTGGATCTAAAATGAGTCTCTTTCAGACAGCATATCGATGGGTCTTGTTTTGTTTTGTTTTTAATCCACTCTGATACCCTGTATCTTTTGATTGGGGTGTTTGGCCCATTTACATTCAGGGTAACTATTGAAAGATATGGATTTAGTGCCATTGTAACGCCTGTAAGGTGACTGTTACTGTATATTGTCTCTGTCCCTTTCTGGTCTATGCTACTTTTAGGCTCTCTACTTGCTTATTAGAGGACCCCTATCAATATTTCCTGTAGGGTTGGTTTAGTGTTTGCAAATTCTTTTAGTTCTTGTTTGTCCTGGAAGCTTTTTATCTCTCCTATTTTCAGTGACAGCCTAGCTGGATATTCTGCCCCCCCTCTCTCTTTCTTCTTCTGGGACCCCAATTATTCTAATATTTTTTATCTTATGGTATCACTTATCTCTCAACTTCTCCCCTCATGAGCCAGTAGTTATCTCTCTTTTTCTCAGCTTCTTTATTCGCCATCACTTGGTCTTCTGTATCACTAATTCTCTCTTCTGCCTCATTTATCCTAGCAGTTAGAGTCTCCATTTTTTATTGCACCTCATAAACAGCCGTCTTGATTTCAACTTGGCTGGATTTTAGTTCTTTTATTACTCCAGAAAGGGATTCTCTAGTATCTTCTATGCTTTTTTCAAGCTGAGTTAGTATCTTTATAATTGTCACTCTGAACGCTCATTCCGACATCTTACTAATATCTGTATTGATTAGGTTCTTGGCAGTTGGTACTGCCTCTTGTTCTTTTTTTTTTTTTTTTGAGGTGAGTTTTTCCATTTTGTCATTTTGTCCAGAGAAGAATAGATCAATGAAAGAACAAAATGCTAAAAGGGTAACAACGACCCCAGAAAAATACACAATAAACAAATCAGAAGAGATCCAAAACTAGGGGGGAAAGAAAGGGAAAAAAAATAAACAAAAAGAAAAGAAAAAAAAGAATATGATCAGGCTGGTGAATAGAACACAGCTACACACTAGATTTGGGGTGTATTTTGGTCTGTTAGAAGAAACTGTCTCCCAAAATTTAAAAAAAAGAAAAACTTATATATATACAAAAATAAGGGTAAATATGATGAAGGGCTAGAATATGACTGTAAAGACGAAAATTAAAAAATATTTTAAAAAAGGAATTGATAAGACAAGAAGTTGGTTGAAAAAAGAAAGAAAAAATAAATAAGTAAAAAAAAGGAGAGAATGTGATCAGGTGGGAGACTATAACAAAGCCATATACTAGATTTAGGGTATATTTTGGTCTGTTGGAAGAAACTATATCCCAAAATTTTAAAGAAAGAAAAACATATATATATACAAAAAATAAGGTTAAATACAATGAAGGGATAGAATATGACTGTGAAAATGATAATTTGAAATGATTTTTAAAAAGTAATTGATAAGATTAAGATGTTGGTTAAAATAGGAAAGAAGAAAAAAATTTTTTAAATAGAAAAAGAAAACAATAAAGAAAATTTTAAAAATTAACTTTGAAAGGCTAAGGAATCATGGGGAAAAAGCCATGAATTCGTTGTACTATATTTCCCTAGCACTGGTGTTTTGCAGTTCTCATTGATCAGTAAACTTGGTCTTGCATGGATGTTCTTGCTGATCTTCTGGGGGAGGGGTCTGTTGCTGCGATTCTCAAGTGTCTTTGCCTGAGGTGGAATTGCACCGCCTTTGCCAGTGGCCGCTAATCAAGCCACTCAGGTTCACTCTTGGTAGCTTTTGTTCCCTGAACGCTTTCCGTGCAGCTTTGGAGGATGGGAATGAAAATGGCGGCCTCCCAATCTCCAGCCCATAGGAGCCGAGAGCTCAGGGCCCCACTCCTCAGTGTGCCAGAGAAAAGCAGTCAATCCCTCCCATCTCCCTGGTCTCTGGCCGTACTCTGAACTCACCCAGCCTATGCCTGAGGATTTCTATCTCTGGTGCATGGCCCCGTTTGGAGTCTCCAAACCCAGCAGATTCCTGCAGTGCACTCCCACATCACTCCTCTCGGAGGAGGAAGGAGGGGGTCTCCCCAGATCTGCTGCTTGTTGGGTCCCTGCTAGAAGTGTAGAGGCCTGACTGTGCCTCAGATCATGGTTTATGGCAACCCTGAGCTGAGAGCCCCATTCTTGGCTCTGTCTCTGCAGCCTGCTTCCCCACTCTGATACCTGGGAGCTCTGCCACGCTCAGACACCCCTGGTCTTTCTATGACCCTGAGGAACCCGAGACCACACTGTCCCAGCGAGGGTTCCACCACACACTTAGCCACTGGAGCGACATCCCTCTGCAGAGTGGACTTCTAAAAGTTCTGATTTTGTACTCTGCTGCTCTATCACTTGCCAATAGCTGGCTGACAGAGGCTTCCTGCCCCCATGATCTATCTTCCCAAATATCGCCTTGGATTCACTTTTCCACATGTCCTACCTTCCAGAAAGTGGTCGCTTATCTGTCCACAGAATTGCTGCTATTCTTTTCTTCAATCTCCTGTTGAGTTTGTAGGTGTTCAGAATGGTTTGATAACTACCTAGTTGAATTCCTGGGACCAGATGAAATTCAGGTCTCCTGCTCCTTCGCCATCCTGCTCCTCCCCAACCCCCGGTGAGTCTTCTGACAACAGCCTGACTCAGGTTAGCTTCTCTTGGAGCTGATCACAAGACAACAACTTCTACCACTTGGGCAACGCTGCCAATGAAATGGCCATTTGGAGTCTTTTGCTAAACTATTCTACTTAAAGCAGGTGTATGAAAGTCAAAAAATGTTTACATTTTACTTGGATTATTTGGGGTGAACCTGGTTTCATAATTGAATAGTTTTCTCTTATAGCTTGAAATAACTGACTTGAGGAGAAAAAAGGAAACAATTAAAAAAACAACTGCTATGGGTTTTTTTTTTTTTTGATTAGTAAAGAAGAATGTAAGGATTAACAACACATCTGTTTAATTTGCTTTTAAGTATTTCTAAGGTTTAAAAAGTGTTTAAAGTTTACAATTCATAATAGGAAAACATTATCTGATTGCATACCCTAATGGCAAACCACTGTAAAAATGTTTCAAAAAAACAACTGTTACTTGGATTTTTTTATTTGAACAATGGAGAGAGAAAAGATTTCTATCTTTTAATCTTTAACCTTTTAATTTTAAAGAGGATGGGTTTTCCTCCAGTTAGAGGACATATGGTATGTTCTAAAACAAATTATGGGTAATGCTTTATAATTTTCATAACTATAGAAAATACACCAGTTTCTGCAATAATGAGTAATAATGATAATTGGGGTTTTATTTTATTTATTTATTTTTATTTATTTATTTTTATTTTATTTTATTTTAAATTCTTTATTTAAATTCAATTTAGTTAATATACACTGTATTAGTTTCAGGGGTAGAATTTAGTGATTCATCAGTTGCATATAACACCCAGTGCTCATTCCATCAAGTGTCCTCCTTAATGCCCATCACCCAGGGACCCTATCCCCTCACCCACCACCCCTCCAGCAACCCTCAGTTTGTTTCCTAGAGTAAAGAGTCTCTTATGGTTTGCCTCTCTCTCTGTTTTTATCTTATTTCATTTTCCCTTCCCCTATGTTCATCTGTTTTGGTTTCTTAGATTCCACAAGAGTGAAATCATCGTGGTGAGGATGCAGAGAAACGGGATCTCTCTTACACTGTTGGTGGAGATGCAAACTGGTGTAGCCACTGTGCAAAACAGTATGGAGTTTCCTCAAAAAGTTAGAAATAGAACTACCTTACGACCCAGCAAACGCACTACTAGGTATTTATCCAACTGGACCTTATTTTAGGTGAAATCGTGTTCTTAATAATCCCAAAATTGTGGCATCCCAGATAAGTCTATTTAATACAGACTACACTGGGATTCACGACAAGGTATCAGAGTCCAGGAACATCTTGGTAAAGGCAGCACTGAGATTCTTCAACCAGCCGTCCTCTAAGGACAAGCTTCTTGATTCATGGTACTGCGCACAGAGTGTGGTGCAATGATGGGGCAAGATCAGTATTAGTTACACTAATGACATATTCTCTAATCACTTATTTCTCCACTACTTGACAGTCACATTGTTTCCTTCCAACTAATTTTTGTAACTGAGACTGAAAAATATTTTGGGAGAACAACAGGCAAAAGAAAGATTCAGAAGCTAGAAACAACCTTTCGTGTTTATATTTCTGTACCTCCTGAGCTTACCTACAGGCTGACGATAACGGAGGTGCTGAGGAGTGGAGGGTGACCGGCAAGGTGAAAGGTCCGTGCTGTCCACCACTGGGGAACTTTCCACTCCTGCTCGGTCCACGGGCGCAGACTCGAGGACGGCTGCTTGGAAACATTGGGAATTTTAAAAACCAGACCATGAATTCAAGATGTTCTTGTCAGTAGTATGCACAGAAACACAAAGGTTTATTACGGATAACTGACTTCCAGACTAGTCTACATCTTAAAAGGGCTTGAATATGAAATCAAGTCATTTCTCCTAGTAGAGGGCTAATGTCACTAAATCTCAATCCAGTGTCTTCTTTATCCCTGTCTCGTTGACCCTGCTGAGCCTGGCTAACCGCACCCAGTTCTTTCTGCCCAACACAACAGCAGATATTCAAAAGAACTGGGGATGTGCCGTGGGTTCCCTACCCACCAGAAGAGTAGGGCAAGAGGGACATTCCCAGACTGTAAGGATTAAAACTGGGACTTTGCTAATTCTTAAGCCAACTGAAGTTTGAATCTCTACCAGTGTGCACCTCTCCCCATCCCCCCAAGAAGCTCTGGGGACTCCTAAGGATCTAGAGCTGCCCTATCCAATATGGTAGCAGTAGCCAAATGTGACTAGGTAAATTTAAGTTAAAATTAACTGAAGTTAAATTACTATTTCAGTTCCTTACTTGCACTAGCCATATTTCAAGTACTCAGTACCAAACGTGGCTGGTGGCTACAGTACGGGATGGCAGACAGAGAGAGCATTTCCATCCTCCCAGAGAGTTCTGTTGGATAGCCCTGATCTAAAGCTACAGATCAGCAGGAGGCAAGTGGAAATTTTTAGAATGAACTATGGGGAAAGTGTGAGATCGTCTGAGCCTTCTCACTGCAGCTAAGGTCCCATGAACAAAAGACACATCACTCTAGGCTCACCTTAGGCTACTACTAATGATGTTTCCATACCAGTCACACTGGCTTATGAACCAGCTAAAACCACAACCCTGTGTACATTCTTTCATGGAAAAGCACGACCAAAAATTCATAAATTTCCAGCAATACTCTCATATTTCTTTTTTCCTTGGGCTTTTCATTAACCCCCAACAGCTCTGTCACCTCTACTAACTTTGCATGACCCCTGTCAGCAGGACTGTTCTCAGCCCCGCTCCCTTTGCCATTCCATTCAAGATTTTACTCAATAAACCCTTCCAAAAATCCCTAATGACTTCTTGCATGTGATTTACTTCCTTGGAAATACGGCCACAGTTCAGCTCTTTTGCAACACAAAGGGGTCAGAAAAGGGAAACAGTTAGGCTCTTTCCCTGAATGACATAATTACAGTAAAGCTGGCAGTGATGCAAGATACAGACAAAAAATTCATGCTTAGCTGTTAGTTTTATTATTTTCTAAATAACTCCCTCAAAATTCTGTAATAGAAGGCATCTGCTCTGCAAGAGCAAGCAGAATATCAAATACATGTCCTTGGGCTGATTCAACTATTCAATCCTCTGAGGCACACGAAAAAATCATTTCGTCAGCGATTACACTGAATCTGAAAAACTTCCCAGTGACAGAGATGGTCAGGCCCTGAATATCCCCTGAAAGAACAGGAAAGCAAAGAATAACACTGTAAGCAAATGGGCAGCTACAAAGAGAAGAAACAGTGCCAGCGGGGTGGGGGAGGAACCGCATTTCCTTCTGGCATGTTCACTTTCAATCAAGTTCCATGCAAACAGCTTTGCTTTCAGGACGAGTAGGCAGATGTGGGCTCAAAACAAATGCTAAAATTGGGAGCACTTTCAACCCACAGGCAGGCAATTTTCAAGCTAAGAACACAGAAACAGACACCGGTGATGCGGGCTGTGCAGCAACATTTAGGCTGGCTTGCACAGCAGGGACCCGAGGGCACACTGGCAGGTGAGGTGAGAGGCCCTGAGACAGGGAGTGTTCCTGTGCCTTCCTGTGCCTTCCCTTCCTTGCCTGCCACTGGCTGGATTTTTGGGGCCATCTCACCTCGGGTGGAATACGGATATGAGTTGGGCTGAGATGTGTCCTTCTAAGGAAAATCTAGGGTGGAAGAAGGTGGGGCCTGCCTGCTAGGAAGAAAGGAGGGCTTAATGAATAATACATGAGCCTGGGGCAGATTGGGGTGGGGGGGGAATAAAGTGCATTCAGTTTCCCTCTGAGGTTCATCATTTTGTTCAGTTGGAGGGATAGCTTCTATTTCTCTTCTTCCCCTTTATGCCATCTGAAGTTTTCTTGCCAGGAAATATTGCAAGGCTAGCATTAGCAGTGCAGTGACACTAAAACTGGACAAAGGTGACTAGCATTTTTCACATGGTGTGCCCTGAAACTGTCTAGCCAGTCAGCAGTGAGAAAAACCTATGGCCTCAGTAGGGACCTAATGGACGAAGCCGGTATTACGCAATGAGGTTGTACAGAGTTGTATCCTGAAGTGAAAAGCCAAAAATGTATAAACTGTTGGCACAGAATTCTTATTCAAGTTTGCCAACTGTTTTAAGTGTTAACATTATGCAAAGCACAGGCAAACATCTTTCAAATTAAAGACATATCAGAGTCTCCCTTTTCTTTGCCAATTAGAATTTTCAAGACTAGACAACAGAGTTAACACAGCAGCACTCTTGGCTCCTACAGATATCGTGTACACACACACACTCGCACACACACGCACAAACACACACAGAACCTGTCAGACTGGTGCTGAATGAAGTGTTTTATCCGTGACTTTCTTAGGCCTGTTCACGACCAATACTGCCCATTTACCAATGCAAAATAAAAGAAAAATCTATGATTCCTTTGTTTCACCTCTTCAGAAAACTGCCACAGAGCTCCCCAGTCTCCAGTGTTAATTCTGAGCTTTCTACTCAGAGCATTTCCTTTATGGGATTTCATAGGATGAATTGTTCTCAAATCCTAGTAGAAAAAAAAGATATGCCTGTACACCAGTCTCTTTTTAGGTTTTATTATGATTGATTATTTTTGGAACCCAAACCAGGGCGACCCCTAGGAACTGCAGAGGACCACAAAGTGTTATGTTCACTATTCACTAACCATACCTTTGGCCTCATACAGTTTTTCTTCATTGCCTGATTTCCTTATTCATTTCTTTTTTTAATCCAGCTGTACCATGATCCTGTTTGAACTACCACCTGAACTATTTGTTAGGAACAAATACAAACAAGATGGCAAGTAAATACATTAAAAGTAATCAGAAGACAGCTACAGAAAGGGAAAAGAAATAAAAATGTAAAGGGGATGGAGAACCATCTATCATGCTAATGGACATTGAAAGAAAACCAGAGCAGCCATATTTATATCAGACAAACTAGATTTTAAATCAAAGACTGTAACAAGAAATGAAGAAGCACATTATCATAATTAAGGGGTCTGTCCATCAAGAAGACCTAACAATTGTAAATATTTATGCCTCCAACTTGGAAGCACCTAAATATATTATTCAACGAATAACAAATATAAAGAAACACATTGATAATAATACAATAATAGTAGGGGATTTTAACACCCCACTTATAGCAATGGACAGATCATCTAAGCAGATCAACAAGGTAACAATGGCTTTGAACGACACACTGGGCCAGATGGACTTAATAGATATACTCAGAGCATTTCATCCTAAAGCAGCAGAATAGAAATTCTTTTTGAGTGCACATGGAACATTCTCCAAAACAGATCACACACTGGGTCACAAATCAGCCCTCAACATGTACAAAAAGATTGAGATCATAGCATGCATATTTTCAGACCACAACACTGAAACATGAAGTCAACCACAAAAAAAAAAAAAAAAAAAAAAAAAAAAAAAAATTTGGAAAGATCATCAACTACATGGAGGTTAAGAACATCCTAGTAAAGAATGAATGGGGTAACCAGAAAATTAAAGAAGAAGTGAATTAGGATAAATCAGAAGGGGAGACAAACCATGAGAAATTGTGGATTCTGAGAAACAAACTGAGGGTTATTGAGGGGAGGGGGATGGGGAGATGGGTGGACCTGGTGGTGGGTAATAAGGAGGGCATGTATTGCATGGAGCATTGGGTGTGGTGCATAAACAATGAATCTTGGATCACTGAAAATATAAATTAATTACTTTAAAAAAGAATAAAAAAAAGAAAGAACCTCACCAAAAAAATAAAGATAATAAAAAAAGTACATGGAAGCAAATGAAAATGAAAATGTAACAGTCCCAAACCTTTGATATACAGCAAACACAGTCCTAAGAAGGAAGTATAATGCAATACAGGCCTACCTCAAGAAGCTAAAAAAGTCAAACCTAACTTTACCCTCAAAGGAGCTAGAAAAAGAACAGCAAATAAAACATAAAGCCAGCAGAAGAAGGGAAATAATAAAGATTAGAGCAGAAATAAATGATATAGAACCAAAAGAAAAAAAACCAGTAGAACAGATTAACAAAATTAAGAGCTGGTTCTTTGAAAGAATTAATAAAATTGATAAACCCCTAGCTAGACTTATCAAAAAGAAAAAAGAATGAAAGAGGAGAGGTCACAACCAACACCACAAAAATACAAACAATTATAAGAGAATATTATGAAAAAGTATATGCCAGCAAACTGGGAAATCTGGAGGAAATGGACAAACTCCTAGAGACATACGAACTACCAAAGTTGAAATAGGAAGAAACAGAAAAGCTGAACGGACCCATAACCAGTAAAGAAATTGAATCAATAATCAAAAGTCTTGGGCGCCTGGGTGGCTCAGTGGGTTAAAGCCTCTGCCTTCGGCTCAGGTCATGATCCCAGGGTCCTGGGATCGAGGCCCGCGTCGGGCTCTCTGCTCGGCGGGGAGCCTGCTTCCTCCTCTCCCCTCCTCTCTGCCTGCCTCTCTGCCTACTTGTAATCTCTCTCTCTCTCTGTGTCAAATAAATAAATAAAATCTTTAAAAAAAAAAATCAAAAGTCTCCCAACAAAAAAAGAGTTCAGGGCCAGATGGCTTCTCAGGGGAATTCTACCAGACATTTAAAGAGTTAATACCTAAACTTCTCAAACTATTCCAAAAAATAGAAATGGAAGGAAAACCTCCAAACTCATTCTACAAGGCCAGCATTACCTTGATTCCAAAATCAGACAAAGACCCTACTAAAAAGGAGAATTACAGGCCAATATCCATGATGAACATGGATTCAAAATCTCTCAACAGATAGTAGCTAACTGAACCCAACAGTACATTAAAAGTATTTCAAAAATTATTCATGTCGATCAGGTGGGATTTATTCCTGGGCTTCAGGGGTGATTCAATATTCACAAATCAATCAAAGTGATACACCACATTAATAAAAGAAAGGATAAGAACCATATGATCCTCTCAATAGATGCAGAAAAAGTATTTGACAAAATACAGCATCCATTCTTGATAAAAACCCTCAATGAAGTAGGTATAGATGGAACATACCTTAACATTATACAGGCCATATATGAAAGACCCACAGCAATATCATCCTCAATGGGAAAAAACTGAGAGCTTTTTCCTCTATAGTTAGGAACAGGACAGGGATGTCCACTCTCACCATTACTATTTAACATAGTACTGGAAGTCTTAGTCTCAGCAATCAGACAACAAAAAGAAATAAAAAGCATCCAAATCGGCAAGAAAAAAGTCAGACTTTCACTATTTGTAGACGACGTGATACTCTATGTAGAAAACCCAAAATATCCTACCAAAAAATTGCTAGAACTGATACATGAATTCAGCAAAGTTGCAGGATATAAAATCAATGTACAGAGGCATCTAGGTGGCTCAGTTGGTTAAGTGTGCAACTCTTGATTTTGGCTCAGGTCATGATCTCAAGGAAGTGGGATTGAGCATGGGGTCAGGCTACATGCTCAGTGTGGAGTCCACTTGGGATTCTCTCTCCCCCTGTCTGTCTGCCCCTTCTCAGCTCGCACTCTCTTAAAAAAAAAAAAAAATCTTTAAATAAAAAAATATTCTCCTTCGTTCCCTCTGCCCCACCCTCTCCCATCACATTCTCTCTCGCTCAAAATAATAAATAATTAAATAATTAAAAATAAGTAAAGAAAAGACAATCAATGTACAGAAATCTGTTTCATTCTATACACCAATAATGAAGCAACAGAAAAAGATATCAAGGAATCAATCTCATTTACAATTGTACCAAAAACCATAAGACACCTAAGAATAAACCTAACCAAACAGGTAGAAGATCCATACTCTGAAAACAACAGAACACTTATGAAAGAAATTGAAGAGGACAAAAAGAAATGGAAAAACATTCAGTGCTCATGGATTAGAAGAACAAACATTGTTAAAATGTCTATACTATCCAAAGCAATCTACATGTTTAATGCAATCCCTATCAAAATACCACCAGCATTTTTCACAGAGCTAGAACAAACAATCATAAAATTTGTAGGGAACCACAAAAGACCCTGAATGGACAAAGCAACCCTGAAAAAGAAAAAACAAAGCTGGAGGAATCATGATTCCAGACTTCAACCGATATTACAAAGCTGCGGTCATCAAAACAATACGGTACTAGCATAAAAACAGACGTAGGGATCAGCGGAAAGAATACAGAACCCAGAAAGGGACCCACAGCTACATGGTCAACTAATCTTCGACAAAGCAAGAAAGAATAACCAATGGAAAAAAGACTGTCTCTTCAACAAATGATGGGAATCTGGACAGCAACATGCAGAAAAATGAAACTGGACACTTCGTTACACCATAAACAAAAATAAACTCAAACTGCATAAAAGACCTAAATGTGAGGCAAAAAGCCATCAGAATCCTAGAGGAGAACACAGGCAACAGCCCATGACCTTTCAGCCTCAGCTTCTCATTAGGCATGTTGCCGGAGGAAAACAAAAGCCAAAGTGAACTACTGGGGCTTCATCAAGATAAAAATACTCTGCACAGCAAAGAAAACAATCAACAAAACTGAAAAGTATCCAAAATCTATACAGAATTTATTAAACTAAACACCCAAAAAACAAATAATCCAGTTAAGAAATGGGCAGAAGACATGAATAGACATTTCTCCAAAGAAGACATCCAGATGGCTAACAGATACATGAAAAGATGCTCAACATCACTCATCAGGGAAATACAAATCAAAACCATGATGAGATACCACCTCACACCTGTCAGCATGGCTGAAATTCACAACATAGGAAACAACAGATGTTGGTGAGGATGTGGAGAAAGGGGAACCCTCCTACACTGCTGGTGGGAATGCAAATTGGTGCAGCCACTCTGGAAAAGAGTATAGAGTTTCCTCGAAAAGTTAAAAATAGAACTACCCTATGATCCAGCAATTGCACTACTAGATATTACCCAAAGGATACAAAAGTACAGATTTGAAGGGGTACATGCACCCCAATGTTTATAGCAGCATTACCAACAATAGCCAAACTACCATAGAAAGAGCTCAAATGTCCATCAACTGATGAACTGATGAATGGATGAAGAAGAGATGTTGTGTGTGTGTGTATGAATATTACACCATCCAAATGAAGGAAACTTGTCATTTACAATGACATGGGTGGAGCTAGATGTATTATGCTAAGAGAAATAAGTTAGAGAAAAGACAAATATCATATGATTTCACTCATATGTGGAATTTAAGAAACAAAGCAGATGAACATATGGGAGGGGGAAGAAGAGAGAGGGAAAGAAACAATAAGTGACTCTTGATGATAGAGAATAAACTGAGGGTTGATGGAGAGAGGTGGGTGGGGAGGGGTTAATGGGTGATGGGCATTCAGGAGGGCACTTGTTGGAGTATACAGGGCAAGTGATGAACCACTGAATTCTAATCCTGAAACCAATATTGCACTGTATGTTAACTACCTAAAATTTAAGTAAAATTTTGAAAAAAAAAATTAGAAAGAATGATGTAAAGAAGTGACCAGGAGCAAAGAAGTGACATGGAAGGACTGGGTGGCAATCAGTGAGCAAAAAGGAGAGGCACATTAGTGGGTGTGACTAAGAAACAAAGAGGGTAGAAAAGCTACCATCTCTGGAGAAGATGTTGGCTCCAGTGTGCTTCGTCAAGTGCCATGGGCCCCACCTGACACAATCCTGGAACTGCCCCATCACCCAGCGTGAGAACAGCGCTGCATTTAACAATGACCTGGAACAGCAAAATGCCATTTCTAACTCATGAACCATGTGGATAAACTAACTCTTGAAAATCTAACTGCAAATTGTGTGTTTGGGGGAAATCCAGTGAAAATAGGGGCATTAAGCCCTCAACTATTTTTCTCATGTGGCAGAGAACCTAATTTTTTTAAAAGGCTTATTTATTTATTTATTTATTTGAGAGAGATCTTGTGTGAGCTCAGGCTGTGCGGAGGGTGCAGAGGGAGACGAGAGGGAGAAAGGCAGACTGTCACACTGGGCTGGATGTCAACAACCTGGAGGCCATGACCTGAGGTGAGAAACCAAGAGTTGGATGCTCAACCAACTGAACCATCCAGGTGTCCCTGAGAACCTAATATTTTCACCACACCATTACTCATGGGTTTTCTCCACCTTTGGCTGCCAGTCATGAGTGATCAATGTTGCCATAGAACAAGCTCTCTAGTTGCCACGAGCTATGACCACGATGATTGCATGTCTGTCCAACATCTGCACCGACCAGTCTCTAGCAGCCTTTGCCAGTGTCCTTCCTTTGGAGCTTAATCCAGTTCTTTCTCATTTATTTTGGTCTCCCTGAGTCTAACTCGAACCAGGGGAGAAAACTACTGATTCCTACCAGTGACCCCACCTCCATCCCAGATAGCAGGGCAAACAGGTTTTATAAGACATTGGACCATCGCTACACACTCTGGGCTTGGGCGTTGAAGACCAGAACTAGGGAAGTTGGTGAGCAATGTCAAAATCTGTAACCAGTTAAGAGGAAGAGTTAGCCATGATGGGCAACAGGCAGCTTGACTAAGGACCTCTAGAACCGTGACATGAATTCAGACCAACCTCAAAGCCACGAATGTCTAATGCTAACATGCTTAGTCCTAAAGCTCTCCTAACTCAAAATAACACAAGAAGACAGACTTGACCCTAGACTTCTATTTATTGCACTCCAACTAGAGGAGGGAACAGATCTTCCCATATTCTGGGAAATTCCTGTACCTCCCAAGGCACTGCCCCAGGGAGGAGGTCTGTGATATGCTTCCCTCAGTCACTCTCTCCACAGAGCTTCCCAGGCACTGATGCTGGATGGAACCCCAAATGTACTTGTCAGCTTGTGTGCTGCCTCATTATTCCTGAGAAGAATCCATCATGATTCTGCTAAAGCTTGTTGTTCTAATGACTTTTTAATTATCTTCCTCCTTTCCTCCTCCTTAGTTGCTAACTTGTCAATTTAAAGAATTTCTTGTTTAAAGGGGTGCTACTTTTGATGATGACAACCATCCAGTTAAAATTCCATTAAGTTCTTCACTCAGGAGGCTTATTTTTAAATTATCTGAGCTAGGGAGTATATAGGCAGATAGAGAAGCAAGGGTCTCTGCTTCCATCTGGGTGATCGTCCTTGAAATTTGCACACTTTGAATACCCAATTTTTTTTATGTTATCAATAAATAAATCAGTTATCATACAGGAAAAAAAGCCCTTTGCTAATTTGGCTAAGAAACCTTTTTTATTTTTACCACAGAAACATTAAAGCAACAAAAGTCACCTCCTATAACCCCTATATTGTACTGAGCTACAAAAGGTAAGGTAGACAGGACACAGGATCCTTGCTTAGTTAACATAATGTTTTGTCATTTGATTCATTCATTTAACAAAAGTTAACCACCTGCCAGGCACTGGCCAAGGCGCTGAGAGTACAGAGATGAACAAGACAATGTTGCTGATCTGATGGAACTTACATGTCCAGGAAGGAAAGAGAACTAGTGCAAAGGCCCTGAGGCAGAAATGACTGAGCTATTTCTGAGATATAAAAACACAATCCCCATGATTGCATCCTCATAGACAAGGTAAGGGGCATGATGGGAACAGGGGTTGGAGAGAGAGACAAGATCTAAGTCTCATAGTACCTTAAGGCCTTGTGAGGGAAAATAGATTTTAATCTAAGTAGCACAGAAAGTCATTAGAGAATTTAATCAGGAAAACATATCTAATCCACCTTTTTTTAAAAAAAAAACATTTTGGCTATCATGGACAATGAACGCTGTCTTGAATTTTATTTTTCTCCCTCTATCTCTGTTGTAACATGACGTGCTGCCTTGGTAACTAAACTGAAGAAGCCACCTTAATGCTTCTGGACTGGGTCATCCTCAGCAGGGGAGGCTGGAATCAGTATCGGTGTTCAAGGCAGACAGCGGGGGAGAAGGCTCTGAGGCCCAAGTTCCCAGAAGAGGGGGCCCACCTCCTACCTCTACACAAAGTATCATGTTAGGCTCATTATCCAACCAGCCTTAACCAAATTCCATGAGGAACCTTCCAGTGATACCGTTCAGATAATGCTGTTCCTCCACACACAGCTGACTATAATTAGCCTTTTACTGTAGAAGACCCCAGGACAGCTAACTTTGCCCTCCTTTGCACACAGGCTAGAGGGGTGGACAGGCATTGCCCCTTCTAACTAGCCATTGTATCCATTCTACTTTCTACGCAGGAGTAGAAAAGCTATAAAGAAAGGGATCTGGGGTCCCAGAAGGAATGGAGGGGAAGCAGGTGGCCAGCAAACACAGGGTGTGGCAGGTGGATAATACCTCTTTGAATACTTCGTTTTAGCTTGTTACACAGATCCACGCGGGGGTTATCTACAGGCTCCTCTATAGATCCCGGGCTTTGTTCTGGAGAAGGAAGGCTTCTGCTAAGATCCAACGGTACTTTGCCAGTGTGCGGCGGTGGGGATGCAGCAGGGCTGTGGGTGGTGGTGGGACTGCTGGATGCCGAGCAGGTGGTCAGGTCCAACGCTCCTATCCTTGAGTTCAACGGAGAAGTCAAGGACAGCTTTCTGGCCCTCACTGGGGAGGACGTCCTGGACACAGCCAGCGGTGGTGGGGAAGAGAATTTGCGACACAAGCGTGGGGATTTGCCATCCACCAAATGTTCGCCTCTACTGTTCTGGCTGGTAGCAAAAAACAATTCTAATGACCTAAAAATAAGAACAGAATCTATTGACAGATGACAGCCAAGTAAAGACGATTCCCCTGATATCATTCAGAACATGCCCCCTACATTAAAAGGCCACAATATCATCACACTTCCAATGCTGGATTTCTTTCACTTAAATGCTACCTATTTACCACGCACTTGCTGAAGGAATACAGGCACTTTTTAGGCCTTGTCTAATCCCTTGCTTACTCAACTGTGGCCCAAAAACCAGTAGCATTGGTATCTCTGGGGAGCTTATCAGAAATGCAGAACTCAGGCTCCACTCCAGACATGCTAAAGCATAGTCTGCAATTTAACAAGACCCCTGGGTGATTCTTAATGCATGTTCAAGTTTGAAAAGCACAACTGTTAAAAAAAAAAAAAAAAAAAAAGGAAAGCCAAGTCATTANCGAGGAAGCAAGGATGACTTGGGGACTCTAGGGTTCTCAACTTCTCAACTTTTTCCATGGGAACTATCTGTGACCTCTATCCACCCCCTTCTACAGGCAGGCCAAGTTCCCACGTGAGCCAGTCCTATAGGAGCAGCTCTGCAGAATGTCTACTCAGCGGCATGGAGACCCAGGGACCAGGGGGGCCAACTTCCATGACAGGCAAGTCCGGAGCCTACCTGACAGGGATGGAGGTAAAAGGCCTCTTGTATATGTCAGAAAGTTTTGCCAGCACCACAGCTGCTGTAGTGAAAATACGATAGGTGTGCAGAAAGGTGTTGAGGAAATCAATACTAAGAAACCGCAAGTCTGTCAGCCGCTCCAGGAGGCGCTCCACACTGGCATAGCGGATCTGGGGCACTTTGCAGGAGTTGAGTGTTTTACTGAAGCAAATGTCGGTGTCATCTTTATGAAGACGGGCATCAGACCTACACACAAAGCAGGAACATAAGAACAAAACCGGGATGTGGCTTCTTCTCAGCCACTGAGTATTTCAGTATTTGGAGACACAAACTTGTTTGAGGGCTTCCCATTGTATTTGATAAAAGATGTTGATATGGCTTACTACACGCAAGAAGGCAGGGCTATGAAAACATAAACTACATCATTATAATTTAGGAAGGTCAGAATTAATTGTGGGGAAGGTAAGAATAATTCATTTCACTCGTGGATTCCTTCTGCAGGGAAAGAAAAAGAAATTTCCCTCTACCTTTCTGAGTTCTTGGCTGAGACTCTTGCAATAAAAGACAGATTAGCAAGAGAAAAACAAACAAGTTTATTAGCATGCATACCTCATGTACACATGGGAGATACCCAGGGAAAAATAAGCAACTCCCAGAGGTGGCTTAGAATTCAGGCTTAAATACCAACTTAATAGAGAAAGGGGGCTAAGGGTAGGCTCCTTAGGGGAGAGTAAGTGATTTTTAGGAATGATGAATGGGCCCCTAGGAGACTAGATGGGAGGTATGATAATTTGGGACAGTTCATCTAGGTGAGGGGTTGACTTCTAGTCTCCTCTCCTTCAATAAAAGTCAATCCTCCCTGGTGGATGAAATTCTCAGGGAGGGGATTTGTAACAACTGAGTGCGTTTTGGAGGATCTGTCTTTAGGCAAATAAGAGGAGTTCAGAGAAAGTCTCTCCCTGCATTTGCTGTTTTTCAAGTGCCTACAGCTTAATCAATACACCCAAGTGGCATGTTTGGGGTGGGACATTCTGCTATCCTTTACTTCTCTCTCTAGTTCAATCATGTTTTATTAGAGAAATGAAACCAAATGTCCTATTTTGGAGGGGCATTGCTTATGTCCTTAAATCAGCATATCAGAAGTGCACTTAATAAGTAATGGGTGACATTCTTCCCACAGACAGGGAGAGGAGAGAGGGAGCTACAGATATCACTGCTGTACCTGTGGTTATTTTTCCCCTCACTTCTAATTTTGTGCATTTGTGCCCCCTACCCCGCCTTTTTTTTTTTTTTAACTAAAATGACCAACAGGTTATGTTATTAGGTATTTTTCCGTTTAGAACTGGCTCTTTGAACAATTCTAATGTTTTTCTACATTTTAATATACTCATGTCTGTACTTGTCTTATTTTCTTCCCATACTTTCTTAGAGTTCGTCATTCTTTTTCTAACTTCTTCAACTGAATGCTTAATTCACTTCATTCTTCCTGGTTCATTAATGCATTTAAGTCTATCCATTTTATGAGTGGTACAGTTTAATCCATAAATTGTGTGAAATGTTATGTGTTCATTATTTTGCAATATTTTATAGTGTTCAAAATATCTTCATTAAAAAGAAAAGTAATAACGGGGTGCCTGGGTGGTTCAGTTGTTAAGCATCTGCCTTGGCTCAGGTCATGATCCCAAGGTCGAGCCCCGCGTTGGGCTCCCTGCTTCTCCCTCTCCCACTTCCCCTGCTTGTATTCCTTCTCTGTCAAATAAATAAATAAAATCTTCAAAAAAAAAAAAAAAGTAATGGAAGAGATTGTCTGTGAACAGTATCCACCATTGCCCCCCTGCAGTGTTCTGCTTTTTCTCATTCTATAAAACCTCCCATCGGGCTGCTCCTTCACCCTCCTGGATTCCCCAGGTGCCTAAGCAGCCTGTCCAGGTGGATGAGCACACTAGCAAGAAGGTTCACATAGCAGGCCTCACAATCCCTGGCTGTGCTTAGAGCCCTCAGCCAGTGGTGAATATTTGTTTGAAAGGGCAAAGGAGGCCAGCAGAGAGGCAAAGCTTGTAAGGTGAGATGCCTGGAAGCAGGGGCTGAATCCAAGCCCGGCTCAAAGAAGTGCACACCTTCCTCAAAGAAATGCACACCTTCGTTAGGACTGCCCAGAGCTTTCGCATTCCCTTCTGAGACCCCTCGTTCCCCTCAACTGTAGTTATCTCAGAACAGGTCATCAGTGAACTCCTGGATTTCACCACTTGAAAGGACATGCTACGGGGCTGGGAACGTTCAGTAAAGCAACTGCTTGCTTAGAATCAGTTCGCTTATTATGAGTGCCCCAAATTAGCCCCTTCGGCACTTGGAGGGATTTTAAATTATATATTTATTTTCTTTCAAATAAAAAGGAATCAATAACTTTCTTAGCTTGGTGTTGAAACTTCCCACCCCAATGTATGCTGGGTGCAGGCAAAAGTACTTCATTTGCAGGCTCAAAAGAGCATTTTAAATGAGCAGCTTACCCCTGTTGAGGAACTACGGGTTTTAGCCACTTTACTGATCTAGAAAATACACAAGCACATCTTCTGAGATTCTTGAAAATGGCATGGGGCTCTTTTTCCCCACTCACTATGTGACCCTTAATCAACTTTACTCTTACGGTTCTTAATTTTCTCATTAGGAGAAAGACCTTAGAACTTTCATGAATCAATCAGTCTGTCCAGAAGATGGATGATCGAGGTAATCACTTTCTCCCCCACCATTTTCCCATTAAAAATCTCTGTTTTCCCATAAGAGACTTCTAATCTCATAAAACAAACTGAGGGTTACTGGGGGGTGGGAGGGTAGGGATAGGGTGGATGGGTTATGGACATTGGGGAGGGTTTGTGCTTTGGTGAGGGCTGTGAAAGATGTAAGCCTGATGATTCACAGACCTGTACCCCTTGGGCAAATAATAAAAATAAAATTAAAAAAAAAAAATCTCTGTTTTCTAAGAAAGGTGAGGTCAACTATTATTAAAAGGAAAGGAAACAAGCCTTACCCTATCTTACCATAAAATGGAAGCATCACTTAAAGAGAGGGGCATTTTCACCTAATAAATATCATAATTTTATATTCTAATAGTAGTTCTGAGATTTGTAGCTTTTGACTCTAATTACTTTACTCAAAACACTGGAAGAAATGGGGTGCCTGGCTGGCTCAGTTGGCAGAACATGCAACTCTTAATCTCAGGGTTGTGAGTTCCAGCCCCACGTCAGGCATGGAGCTTACTTAAACAACAACACTGGAAGAAAAAATTGTGTTGCGGCAAATTAAATTAAAATAAAACTAACTAATGATGCCACTGTCCTTCAAAATTATGATTACATTTTCCTTTTAAGAAAAAATAAATTAAATATGATGAAATTATTTAATTTTCTTTTATTACACTGAACGCAGTATTTATTTCCTTAGGGGCTCTCAAGTGAGATACAATGCATTACTTAAGCCTCCTGTGACAATAACAACTCCTTTCTGGCCAACTTAACAAAGCAATCTTGAGACATGAAACCCAAATCACCTATTATAATAACATTTCAAAAGGAAGTGAGCACGTCCGAAGTGATGCCATGTCAGTAACAAGATACAATGAGGGAAAAAAATGTCGTCTTTTTTTTTCATGGTATGTGGCCAAGGAATTGCACAGGGAGGCACTAATACAGAATTTAGGGTAGAACAGGGCCACAGGAAGAACTACCAGAAGGAAGAAAGACTGACGAATTATCCTCTTTCCTCTGACTGAGGAAAACCAGGCTCAGTAAAGCTGGGAAAAGTGGAATGAAGAAATATATAAGACTTTACTCCACCTTGGGATTACGTCCAGAATAGGACAGATGGGCATCAAAATATGCGTGACTCTAATCAAAAATCTTTACAGCCTGAGGTACAGGTTTCTGTCCTACAAGAAGAGTGGTTTCTTCTCATTCAAGCATCACTCTGCATCCCAAAGAGGGAAGTCTTGGTCTGTGCATGAGGCAGTTACACATATAAGGTTAGACATGGACACTGTCAAACGGACATCATAGGAGACAGAAGATGCCTTTGGGCGCCAGCCATAACCAGTCAGGCATGAAACTAAAGTTTGTATCTGTATTCATTTTTAAAATCAACAAAATGTATGTATAACATATGTAAAGTCGCTCTAGGGTTTAGGAGCTTATAACTTGGCTGCAATGTCCAATTTACATATTCTCATTTTAAAGCAGTTGGGACTTTCGTAGCTGTCTAGCCTTCAAGAAACTACTTTTAAAAATGAATAAAAGTAACATATGCTATTTTGTGAAATACTAAAATAAGAATCCTACGGTAGAAAATTTAACTCCAAGCTAATAATGCTAACTTAAAACATTAAGTCACAAATTGGACCTCTTGGTTGATTACAGCATACCTGGTCTTAATCTTAACCTCATACATTTTTAACTAATGTGGTTTTAAAAAAAAACTAGACTAAATCAAAAACCAAAAAACTGGGGGCGCCTGGGTGGCTCAGTGGCTCAGCTTAACTCAGGGGGTTAAGCTTCTGCCTTCAGCTCAGGTCATGGTCTCAGGGTCCTGGGAATCTCTGCTCAGCAGGGAGCCTGCTTCCTCCTCCCTCTGCCTGCCTCTCTACCTATTTGTGATCTCTCTCTCTCTCAAATAAATAAATAAATAAATAAACAAAAACTGAATGCTGAAGGAATCCTCGCCCTAGAACCTTAAAATGATTCTACCTAAAATGTTTTTAAATTTGACCAGTAATTTAAAATACTATCATTCTTTCACATTTTATATTTTTCTGTAGTAATTATGGCACTAGTACAACATACTCTGCCTTCATCTGATACAACAGTAAGTTCTAAAAACTGTACTGTTGGGATGGTGCTAAGCACACTAATTTCCTATCAGATGACGAAAATTAACATTACTTATTGCCTTAGCACAAACAGCTCAAATCTAAAAAAAAAAAAATCTACATTAAAAATGCATAGAAGACAAATATTTTCTTAGTTTCATGTAAGTTTTTTTTAAAGATATAACAGGACTGATTTCAAAAATACATTTTATTCTTAGAATTTGAACTGCAAATAACCAAAAAAAAAAAAAAAAGAGAGAGAGAGAGAGAGAGAGAGAGAGAGAGAGAGAGAGAGAACCGGGAACAATCTGGTCAGCCTCAAAATACCCCTGAAGCAATTTCAGAATTTATAATCAAAAAAGTATGAAGAGACAAAAGCATTAATACAGACAGCAATGGCACATAGTTAATGATATAACTTCTAATTTTAAACTACTATTTGCTTATTGACCACTTTAAATTAAGGATATGTTTTGTTAACAAAATAGAGAGAAAGCATGATGACAGACTTGGGCAAATCCACACATGGGCTGTAGGTAGATGGTACCATGGGAAGGCCAAATGATTCATGCCACGGGTCTTTGAAATCTCTACAACCAAATCTGATTAATACTGTTCATACCTACTGGAAAGATGCCAGAAGAATTTGCCATACTTTGACCCAGACTCTGACCCTGGATAGTATCTGGCTGTCACAACTTTTCATATTGAACTTAAAAATCTCAATAGGCTTTTGTCCTGAATGAAAGCATATGTAACAGTATGAAAAACATTTTTCTCTGCTATGAATTGATAAACATGAATCTAAAAAACCATTTTGATCATCTTATTATTTAGAATAGCATACCGTGAATTATCACATTACTGTCAAGAAACATAGTCACAAAAATGAAGCAGAATCCTACCGAAGCAATATTTTATGCAGGGCATTATGTTCTCTACTGATTCGACTTGATTAAAATGTAAGGGAAAGGATTATTACACTTACTTAATCATATGTGGCACAGTAACTTTGGAATTCTCTTCAAATACTATAGTCATTAAACCATTACACCGTATATTGTCCACACACTGTGAAATTAAAAAACAAACAATTTCAACCCACATGAAAACCTAAGCAGATCATATAGTTTCAGAATTGTTTATAGCCACAAAAACAAGTTGAGTTTCTCATTTTGTGTGTGTGAGTGCGAGCGCGCGCACGCGCGCGCGCGCACGCACGCACACACACACACACACACACACACACACACAGCAGCAGCAGCACGTAAACATTATACATTGATGAACAGATTCAGTACCCAGATACCCAAACTGTGCACCTGGCAAGTACCTGAGGAGAGATGTAAGAGCTGTATTCTCCTGGAATGTATTGCCTAAGGACTCTGGCCCCAATGTCACATCTCAATTCTCTGCCAGTAGCTATACCAGTTGAGAGGTTTATACCTTCTGACAGTAATTGCCTCTGCTGTATTCATTCTCTGCCTGAGGGTGGTCTGGGGCAGGCTCAGTAGAAATGGCTTTCTCAGATGGAATTCATCTTCTGTCTCACGAATAAGCTCTATGCCTGCTTCTAAGGTATTTTTTGCCAACACATTCCCACACTTTCCTAGCTTCTCTAGCAGTTTCTATTGGCACTATGTTGATTTGATGAGGATGATTTGTGTAATTTCTCCTACTTCTGGAATGCGTTAAGGCCTGTTCATCTTTTTTTCTTTTCTTTTTAGGAGGAAAATTCAAGAACTTTTGCTAATTTCCACTGCCTTATTTACTTATGCCTTATCAATTTAAAAATTCCCTTTGCAATTAGAGAAGGGTTAGAGAAGGATTTATTTTGAATTACACATCTTCCCTTTGAACAAAACAGAAAATGAAAAAAAAGATTTAAGCCATTTTTAAAATCAGAACTTATTTCTAGTTACTAGGATACTGTGTAGTGATTTATAACTGTAATTAAATGGTGTAAAGAGGTTGGTTGGTGGAGGGTGAGGGGCACAGGGAAGAATGTTGTATGGGGACAGGACTTACACACAGACAGGGAGAGAAGAGACGGGATAAGTTATCTTTTATCCCAGTGGCTTTCTTTTCATTCTCAATGTTTCTAAAGCACAATAAGGATGCTGCTTGAGTTACCGATGTAGGAAGTGAGAGGACAGAGATGGTGTTTAGTGAGAAATGTGGAAAATGAACAATGTTCCTCCATTTTCCTTTAACATTTTAAAGCAAATGGCATAGTTACACAAACAACCGCTTTAGGATGATTTAGGATTATAGTTTCTATGTCTAGATTTTCTGTTTGGTTCTTTGACACATCAACCTGGTCCTTTTTACATAATAATCTTTCCTTCCTTCCTTCCTTCCTCCCTTCCTTCCTCCCTCCCTCCCTTCCTTCCTCATTCTGGCTTTAATATACTTTAAATATTCTTATTTTACAGTCTTTTTCAAATTGTCAACCTATTATCTGAAGCTCCAGCAATATTAATTCTGCTGTTCGCTGTATCTTCTGACTCTCTCATGATAGATAAGTTACTCACAAGATTTGTAAATTTTGATTTTGAATGCACTGTCATGAGGCCTGAACTGTAAAGTGTTCTTAATGGAATGACTTTTGTGTTTGCTTCTACCAAGCAGTCTTAGGATTTCAACAGTCCCCAAAACTGCTTTTACATGAATTCCTTGGTTTGGATTTTTCACACCATGTGAATATTATGCATTTAAATTTCAAATCCATAAGCCAGAAACACATTCATTTCTTTCAAAAGAGATTTTTTTAAAAAATCAGAACCCAAAACAAAGACAAACTTCCTTATTTCTTTTACAGGCTAATGGGAAGAGTTTTTTGAGTTCTTATCTTACAGAGGGGATACCCTTCCAATATCCAGGCTTTAAACAGGGAGCTTAATTGGTTCAAGGGGCCCAAGGCTACCTCAGTCCTTTTAGTTAAAAGCCCTAGGGCTTGGAACCAACAATCAATCTAAAATCATTCCTAGGTCTCTAAGTCTTCAGCTTGCTTCTAAGCTATCTGCTCTAACTTTAAGTTTCTTCAGTATTTCTGACAACTACAGATTTCTGTAAAATACCACCAATCTGTAAACATCACCAATGTATTAAAAATTTTTTACTATACTGATTTTATATGTTAAACATTTCTGTTTTTGTAACTAGAGGGGATCTAAATCGGCTCAATCCTCTACACGGTCAGAATTGGAACTTGAGGGCGACTGGGTGGCTCAGTGGGTTGAAGTCTCTGCCTTCGGCTCAGGTCATGATCTCAGGGTCCTGGGATCGAGGCCCCGCATCGGGCTCCCTGCTCAGGAGGGAGCCTGCTTTCTCCTCTCTCTCTGCCTGCCTCTCTGCCTACTTGTGATCTCTCTCTCTCTCTGTCAAATAAATAAATAAAATCTTTAAAAAGAAAAAAAAAAGAATTGGAAATTGAGATAAATATTTCACGTCCAAAAGAGATTTATGTGACTACTTTTGACCATCTCATTATCCAGTGTCATATCTCGTGCATAAATCTCTCTGAAGCATTAAAATTATTTTCGACAGAAAAAATTTTTCACTTATGCTCAAGTTTCAGGAAATCAAAACCTACGTGCAATCTGAGCCATAGCTCAAAGGCCATGTAATAAAAATTCTCATTTCCTAGAGGCTCCATAGACATGCCACAGTGACAACATGGGTTTACAAACAGAACTCTTGGGGGCTGTGGGCCACTAGCTCTACTTCCAACAAGAGTATTCTGTTTTTATCTCACTTCCATTTGGGACTTTCAATGATGCTGCACTGGAGAAAGGGTTCTCTTCTATAAAAAAGTCAGACTATAATAATCTGTGTATGAATATATTTATAATGGAAGGTATGGTATATATATTCATGACCATATAAGCCTGTCTCTTACTTATGTTGGGGAAATAATTTTCGACTGAGCCCTGGGAAAATATATACAGCTCACTCATTCAAGAAGAACCACGATAAGCAAGGTATCACATATCTTTAAGCATACGACGAATTTATGTAAATTACAGTAAACCTTGAAATTAATAGAATTAGGGCTCCTGGGGTGACTCAGTTGGTTAAATGACTGCCTTCAGCTCAGGTCATGATCCTGGAGTCCCAGGGCTGAGTCCCACATTGGGGTTCCCTCCCCCCTCTCAAGCTCTCTCTTTCAAATAAATAAATCTTTTTTTAAAAAAAGAAATTAATAGAATTAATAGAACAACATGCATGTTCACAATAGCCCCAGATAATTTTGATGCAACTGGCCCTTAGATAATTGCTGAGAATGACTCCTCCAGCAAGGTCTTCTGAGGATCTTGCTTGAGCCAATAACTGTTCAAAGGCCACTCATCGACTGTGACCTACCACCGCCCTTTTTACCTTCTAACACTTCTAAGTAGTGGGAAGGAAGGTTAGATTCAATTCTTCTCTTTTAATCCACCTACCTATGTTAAAGTAAAAAAATTCCCTATTGATTTCAGAGAAGCTATTTTAAGGGAGAAAGCATGTGAGAGTGCCATAGATTTGTCTCCACGAGGTGTGCATTTTCACACATCTGCCCAAACCAAGCTCAGAGGTGAATTTTAATTCTGCATTTTAGTTAATACCCATAATTACAGAAAAATCTGTTTAGTATACCATTATGTATGATAAGAAGACAAGCATAAATGAATGCACTATATTGAAATGAATGGTCAAATCCTCAGCCTCAAATTTTTCCCTATAAATAGATGAAAAGGCAAGAATTACTGGTCAAGACCATTAGCTATTTGTTCGTTTTGTTGGAGGTGCCAACAGTTAATTATGGCCTTCCTGGTGTAACTAAAGGTGTAATTAATCATTCAAGCAATTGTTACTTCTAAAAATTACAGCTTCAGAGAAAGCGGTCTGGCAAAACCAGTCTTAATTTTTGTATTGAGTTCTTTATGTGAAACTGGGATTGTATCAATATTCAGAAACCACTTTATTATCTTAAATAAGAGCCATATGTGATTAGCCTAACATGGTGCAGTAACTTAGCCAGGTGGCTGTAAATCAAGTCACAGAAAAATTAAGATCTAGCAAAATAGAGGGACAAAAATAAAATGACAAAATAATGGAGAACATATTCATAATACAACTTGAAGGAAAAATGTTTATTTCCCTAGTCTGTAGGGCTAGCTCCAATGAGTAAGTGTCCATCTGGCATAAACAGATAAGAAAGAGAAATGGTAGAAAATGTTAATCTCATTGATAATTATAGAAATGTAAATTAAAACCAGTAGAGAATCATACGACTTTTCCACTAGATAGGAAGATGTGATAAATATGACAAAACTCAACAATGGCACAGGACTTAGAAAAAAGTTGCACAGGTATCTTGAAGATGATGTAGTGAAATGGCGAGTTACATATTTCTTGCATTTGGCAGTCTGTCAAGTCATGGGTCATGAAGTCACGGAAGTTACCAGGCCCTCTGTACCAACCTTACTCTCTGTGGGTAAGATATGCCAGAAGGGACCTTGAAAGGGAGAGTAACTCCCTGTATAACAATGTTTAGTATCACATCACTTATTAATGCTAAAACCTGGAATATATCCAACTATTTGGGAAAAGCTGGAAAAGTGGTATGTTAATGTGGTAATGTGTGTGTGGGGGGGTGCCATTCGAAGACACTAATGTGAAGACTCTTCAGGAATACAGAAAGATGTAAATGAGGTAAAACACGAAAATGATGTGTATGTATACTGGGACCCAAACTGTGAAATTATTTCTGTAGGGCAAGATTGTGGAGGTTTTAGAAATGGAAACCACTGATTTTCAGGGCAAAGGTTCTTCGATTTAATTGTGCAAAAGTGACCTGAGGAGCTTGTTAAACCTGGGGGTGCGGGGTGGTGTCTAGAATGTAGACTCAGGAACCTGCAAGTTTACAAAAACCCTCAGGCAACTCTACCATAGTTATCTGTGGAAATACTTTGATAAATATTAATTTGGTGGGTTGAGTGTTGGGAGTATTTTTAACTCCTTTTTACGTCCACATTTTTATGTATACATAATAAAATATTAAACAGTACACTTTCAAGCATTCAGTGGGTTCATCTTATTAATTATGAATATGTCCAGAGACATACTGGGAGACTGACAAATACCATCAATGTATGTACAGTGCATAATGTCCCCCATAAAATGAAAATGCTTTGAGCAGAGAACAAAACCAGTTGAGATGCAGGCTGCTAGGCGGCAGGCTAGGCTCAATCAACAGTGGAGCACTCTGTCCCTACAACCCACGAACTAAACCCTGCACTGGCTAATCGCTAAGTACGTCAGAGCACTCACTACTGTACTCAGCCCTTAGTAGCAGTGTAGCAGTGACCACTCCCTCCTCCTCGGTACATTTTCCTCACCTGACTTCCAGGACACCACGCCCTCATGGCTCTCCTACCACACTACTGGAACCTTCTGAGTCCTCTTGCTGTTCTCCGCAACTCCTGACTCAGTCCATGGCTCTTTTCTCATTTCAATCTCTACTTACTGCCTAAGTGGCATTCTCAATACTCTCACAGCCTTACACACAACCTAAATGACACAGACTCTCCCACCAGGACCTCTCCCCTAAACACTGGACTGCTGCTCACTTAACAACTCAATATTAATGAGTTTCTTACTTCATAACTCCATGCAAATGTTGTCTAACAGCCTTCTGAAACTGAACCTATCTAGAGTAAGCTTGTGATAGTCACTGCAAACCTCTGTTGATGATGATCCCATTCTTCCAGTTGCTCAGGACAAAAACTCTGAAGACATCCTTGATTCTTCTTTTTCTCCCACACCCCAGATAAAAGCCATAATAAAACCCTGTTGGGTCTACCTTCAAAACGAGTCCAGAATCACAACCCTTATCTCCAGCTCCATTCCTGCCATGCTGATCTGAGCCTTCAGGAACTCTCAGCTGGGTTACTCCAACAGCTTCTCATTCAGCTCCCTGCTGCCACTCTTGCCCTCCGCTCCCAGTCTATATGCAACACAGCAGGCAAGGCGATCCCTTTAAAACTTAACGTCAGATCATAGAATTCCTTCGTCAAACCCTTGAAGAGGTTTTCATCTGACTCAGAGTACAAGCTAAAGCCCTTTCATTGGTTGAGGGGCATCTCCCTGGTTGGACCTCTGTTACCTCTCTGACTTCCTCTCTTTCTATTCTCCCTCTCATATGTCCACTTCAACCACAACGACTTCATGCTATTCCTCAAAATAGGCAGTGTCTTCCTGCTTTAGAGTCTTCACAATGGCCCCTCCCTTTCTTTGAAATGACTTTCCCTTCATCACATATCTACACGGTATTTCCATCACCTGCTACAGTCTTTGTTTAGATGTCTCCTGCAGCCTGAGGTGACCACCGTTTTAAAAGTGTACTGACCCGGGCGCCTGGGTGGCTCAGTGGGTTAAAGCCGCTGCCTTCGGCTCAGGTCATGATCCCAGGGTCCTGGGATCGAGGCCCACATCGGGCTCTCTGCTCAGCAGGGAGCCTGCTTCCTCCTCTCTCCTCTCTCTCTGCCTGCCTCTCTGCCTACTTGTAATCTCTCTCTCTGTGTCAAATAAAATAAATAAAATCTTTAAAAAAAAAAAAAGTGTACTGACCCACCCCTGGTGGCGCCATCTTTCCTACCCTGTCCTATCTCCTTCTAGCATAAAACAGTATGTACTTACTTATTACATTTATTGTTTATTTTCAAAATTCCTCTCACTAGAATGTAAGCTACATAAGGTCAGAGAATTTTTGTTGTTATTACCTCTTTTGTTCATGATATATCACAGGTGTCTAACCAGTGCCTGGCATATACTATCACTGCATAAATATATTTGTTGAATGAATGAAATAATGTGTGTCAAAGCCACACAACATCAAGGCTCCATCAAACATAGTAATTCCATGAATTATAGCATTGTCACTCAAAAAGATAGAACTTTCTGTTAGCCTTATTCTCCAATTCACTTGTAGATACAATCTAGAAGAATTTAACATATTAGCCATAGAGACTCTGGGAAAAATACGAAGAAGTTGTATACTTCTGTCTCAAGATGGAGTCTAAGTAGGAAGACTCACGTGGATGCTTACGGTGACAAGGCATTGTACAAAGCATTGTACCCTCTTTAAAAGTTATAGGATCATCCATGCACCTAACGGTCTTTCTTTCATAAAAATGCCTCTCCAGGCATGCTAATGAAGGTTTGGAGCTTTTATCAATTCTGTATCTTGGGAGCCCCGGTTGTACAATAAGGTAGAAGCCAAAAGCAGCTAGAAAAACACCTTTGCATCCTCCTTTTCTCGCCATTCTTTCTACTTATCTTGGCGTCATAACACCTGCAAAATTTTGTTGCGTTAAGCTGTCCACTGACCTTTCTTCCCTATTGGTCTGCCTATCTCTTTGAGCCCAGGGATCATTGCCGTGTCCCTGACACCTACACGATATCCAGCAGGATATACTGACGGCTCAACAAACATTCATAGGACCAGTGACTGATTCAGAGTTTCGTAAGGTAAGAGATGTATTACAAACAGAGACTAAAGTATTAATTCATACAGCACAGAGCTAATGAAAGTACTAATAAATCACCACAAGGTTATAATTATGCAAATACAGAAGATCCCATGTTTTCATTCTTTTTTTGACCAGAAAAGAAGTGCCTTCTCTTCAAGCTATTTATTCACCATCAAATGAGTCCTGGGGGTATATAAGCAAAAATCCAGCACTCCAGTAGAGGATGCTTAGAATGCTAATAAAAGACCTGAATTAGGTTTGACTGCTGACTCAGTACAGTTGTGTAACTTTGGACACTTAGCCTTCCAAACCTCAGGTTCCTCACCTGTGAAATGGGCTGGTATTTCTGTTTACCTTCAGAATACTACTGTCAGGATCAAATTAGATTAAATCTGTAAAATTTCTTTTGACATATGAAAATAATTACTTTACCCTTTATTGTCTATTTTCCCTCAGTTTTCAGTCACTCAGAAGAAATTAACATTTTTACCTAAGTTTTACATATAAATTACTATGAGCTCTTCGGAAAAAAAGAAGGCACTTGAATATACAGTATATGCTTTATCCATTTGCCCCAATCTTCCTTGAGTCAACGACCTAGAAAATAATCACCAAGTTTTCTTTTAATATCTGCCTTACATGAACATTTTTCTCCTATATTGGCTATTAGAGTAAAAATTAATGTGGAGCTTCAATTTAGGAATGCCTAAGCCCAATCACAACTGGTTTTGACATATTTTCAATTTCTGGATAAATGCAGCAATTCCTTCACTGGGCATTGCTGATCAAGGAAAAGTAAACAAATCTGTTTCCTGATTTCTTTCTATATAAAATACAGGAAAGCTCGTTTTCAGGTTTCATACTACAGACAGTCTCTCTTCTTTGATGTGATTCTTTAATTTGTGACTTCTCGCCACAGTCCTTGTTAGCTGTTTTTGTATCTCTTACCATTTTCCTACCTCAGGAACAAGTAACCCAAAGATAATCTAGTGGGGGTCACTGGATAATTTATTACCAATAGGGTAATTTTAACACAACTGATTACACTTATAGCCTGTACAAAAATGCCCAGGAACTAACATGCAAGTACCACATTTCAGGTAAATTTTAACCTTACAAAGAAAAACAAACAACAGTAACAAATGGTCCCAGCTAACAAGATACACGGGGGTGATGGCAGTGACCACAGCAACCAGATGTAAGTTTTTTTAATAAAAACAAAATAACAACCCCCCCCCATTTATGTTGTGAAATTAGAAACAACACAACTTGCCGCAAATGCCACTTGCTTACCTGACTTATGTCGCTCGTCCAGGCAGCTTTCTCCTGGCGTGAAGGTGCTAACAAGACTACAGTGAAAGGGGCAGAATCAGGAGGCTCCACTACTATTTTAAAATCCAGGTGTCCAAACACTTGCCCAGAACCTTTGGCTTCAACACATGCAAAGCAAACAATTAGATGTCAATACAAAAATATGAGCGATAGTTGCTTTCACAGAGTTCTAGTAAGATGATCAATGCCTGTTCAAATCCAGAATCTCATTTCAGCACCATGGTACTTCTCGGGCAAAGGGAAGCCTTTACTAAGCTTACAAGTAGATAAAGAAGCTGAAGTCAGCCTGTTCCTCAGGACTAGGATCCCTGGCTCCTACTCATTTCCTGTTTTCTTTCCTTTTCTTCCTTCTTCCCTTCCTTCCTTCCTACTTCTTTCTTCCTTCCTTCCTTCCTTTCTCTTTCTTTCTTTTTTTCCCTCTACCTCTCTTTTTCTTTCTTTTAATTTCTATAATCTACAGAATTCCAACTTTGTCTAATTCCTTTCTTCTCTGTCTGCCAGTGAAAAAGTCACTATCATGAGACAAATTCAGTAAAGTATGAACTCCCAAAGGCAGTTTCACAAAGTTCACAGGTTAAAGGATTCAACAGAACTTTTCATATAAAAATGACGTCAGGGAGTGTATTCTCAACATCTTCCCTGCCTCCTTAAGTAGCCCATCTTAGCTACAAGACCTTGTTATTCTATCATAATTCTAAGAGAAAGAATGTGACTTACAGTCATCATCACTTGCATCGGGCTCCTCAATCAACGTACATTCTATGAGAGAGAGAACCCCACCTGTCTGGAAACAAACCAATTTTTCATTAAGAGGCTGACAGTCTTGCATATGTTGGGAAGCTCAGATTTATAAACCTTTGATTCAAACTGCCACAGAAGAAAGCACAACAGTTCTACATCATAAATAATTTTTCATAGATTCCAAAACTAAATTTAGTTGTATAAAAGTAATGAGGCTCACTGAACCTCATGATTCTTCTCCCCCAACCCACTCTCACTCCCAGTGTTTTATAAATTGAGCAAGTCAGTCTGTGGGAGACCAGTTGTCATCTTGAGAGTGAGTGCAGCTGAGCCCACCCACCAGGAAGGGCTGCACGCAGGGGAAAGGCATCATCATGGTGCCGGGTAAAAACTCAGGCACTACTAACAAAAGGTACACATCGGCAAACTTTTCCTATAAAGAGCCAGACAGTAATCTTTTAGGCTTTGCAAGCCATATGATCCCTAGCGCAGCTACTCAAATCTGCCATTTTAGAAAGCAGGAGAGCTGCCAGACAGTATGTAAACACCCGAGCGTGGCTGTGTGACAATAAACCTTTATTAACAGGCAGCGGGCTGTGGGCCGTGGTTTGCTGAGTCGTCGTATAGAGCAAGGCAAAATAGAAGTTAGCAGATATTAGATCAGTATACTGTAGTGATTTAGCAGGATTTTTGTACCTCAATAGTAATCGTTGTTCTAGGGGATGATCTTAATTGCACTTCTTTATGGAAATACACACTTAAATTTCTATTCTTTTGGATAAAACTGACGACAAAGTACATGTCAAGCTTAGCAACTGCACAGTGCCTCACTATGCACCTGTGACAATCTGGGTCTTATGAGACGAGGCATGGGGAAGCCACAATCAAATTAACCTCAGCGCCTCTCAAGTGCACGAACATAAGTGGAATAGTCACGTAAACCCGTACCTTCAGCAGATGGAGCTTTCCTCCTGAGCTTCTTGTACAAATTAAAAAGTGTTTTGTAAATAAGAAGCACTGTCTTTCTCCTTCCTTTTTCAAAGACAATGAACCCAGGCGAACTTTACTAAGCTTCCCCCTCTCAACAGAAGGTACTTGAATAAGAGAACCTGGTGATCACAAAAGTGAAGAATACACAGAAATTAAAATTCTGTCAAGTGAGAGTTGTTCTTGATATAACACACTCTAGGGCCTGTTTCCCGAGGTACCAAGGACTTACTTGATGCACCACCGGAAGTAAACCCAGTACACTCAGAGCGGAAGAGACAAGGAACCGGGTTTCAAGGGTCCAACTAATTCCTACGACTCTTCTAAAACACTTCAACTTGGTTATTCATCTAGAAGCTTTAAACAAGTTTGAAAGAAAGCCAAACTGGAATTCAAACAAAGCACTTCTGCCATCTGTCCCTTGGTGATCTGATCTCAGTCAACTTACTTAAGAACAAGATACATATTGGTATAATTACACATGATAATAAGAACTACATAATAAAAAGAAAATAGAATTTATTCTTCCTGAGGCCATCAAGGTAGACAAAGAGCATGTTAGCAGAGTTTACCTTGCATTTAAAAAAATAAAATTTACAATGCATGCATATTATAAAGATACACAGATTATATAATTCAATACAATTTAGTTAATTTTTAAAGAGCAGCTATTCTAGGTTATATCTAAATTATGTGTGATGGGGTGCCTGGGTGGCTCAGTTGGTTGGGTGTCTGACTCTTAATTTCGGCTTGGGCCGTGACCTTGGGGTTGTGGGATCAAGCCCCATGCAGGCTCTGTGCTCGGAGGGGGGAGGTGTGGAGACTGCTTGGGTTCTCTCTCTCCCTCTCCCTCCGCCCCTCCCCCCTCATGAGCTCATGTGCTCTCTCTCTCTCTCAAATAAAATATAAATAAATAAATAAAGTGTGAGAAAAATTCTTTGTGGAATCTAAATGGAAAAGAAGTCACAAAATCTATACCCAGAGCATTTCTGTGAGCAAACCTGTCTTCCATTCAATGTGAGCTGTACAGAGACTTTATAATTTCACCCTAATAATGACCTCCTCTTCCCACAATATAAAATTCCAGTCTAAGTTAGATATCAAACCAAAAAGTACTAAGAAAGATTCTTATAAATACCTTGACTTCTGAATTACCTTGAGTCAGCAATATTTCTACTACTTGTTCAATCTACCACCTACCCCAAATGCAGCCTTACAAAGGCACATATCAGTCCCATAAGAACCATTAAATGCATATCCGACCCTTTAATATTAACAGGAGTCAGCACTAAAAAACGAGATTGCAGGCAACCTCATTTCCTCCTCATACATTTTCTGCATTTCTTGATTTTTTTTTAATGAGCTCAGATTACTTCCATAAGTGGTGAAAAACCCACTAAAATTGTTTGTATATGTAAAATGGTAAAACTATGACTGTGGGTCACAAAATGTTCACATTAGCATATGAATATTCCAAATAGCATCTAACTCTTAACAGAGATCTAAAGAAGTTTGGGGCAGGGTTTGGGGGGGTGAGGAGGTGGAGAGGGGGAACTCAAGCCTCCATGAGCGGATTACATCTATTCAGGTGAGTGCTTATGTGGGGCTGCCTGACAGAGGCAGAGTAGGCAGCTTTGGGGGGTGGGGCAAAGAATAGCACAGAAGGAGTCCGGGCGGGCATGGGACTGGGGAACAAAGGGCAGGAGAAAACTTAATTCCACTGAAGGGAATGGGCAAGAGGAGAGGGAAAGGAGGAGGTGAGGCAGATGGGAGCAAGCTGTCAGAGAGCGCAGGCAGCGAGTAATTAAATTTCAAGAGTAAAGGAGGGGTGGGGCGAGCAGAAGGCAGAATACCTAGAGAAGTAAATGAGCAACTAATAGCAGAAGGATTGTACTCATGGGGCTCATGGGCTGAAATGAAAGCCAGAGGAGATCCTTCAGAGGACTTGATTTGCCCCTCATTCACAGAAGGGAAAACTGAGGTCTAAGGCGCTAAGCAGCTCTCTTAAGATCACATGAGAGTGAGTGGCACCACCAGGACAAAGCGGCAGATTCGGCAACATTAAAACTGATCCTTGGAAAGGGATCGGATGGGAGAAGACAACAGATTCGAGCTTTGCCATGGGTGGTGGTGAGATCATTTATGGAAGAGTGAAAGACTGGAGCTTAAGACAACTATCCTGGTAGACAAACAGGTATAGGAGTCATTTTCAGAAAGGTTATAACCAAGTTCATTAAGACTCAATATCATGTGTTGTTAAGTGCTTCTAGCATTTAATGATTTTGTAAAACAGAAATTACAGAATACACTATTAGCTCATATATTAGTAATACTGTGAATTTCGCCTTTCAGGTAAAAAAAAATACATGAATGATTCCTTAGTAACAATACACTAATCTGCTTAATCTGTAACTTTTCATCTTGTTATGTATATTAGGTATATACAGAAGTCCATATATCAGAACTAAAAGTGAGCAATTTCAACACTGTTGTTTAGTTTATTAAATAATCATGTTGGAAAAAACATGTTAGGTGGATTTTTTTTTCATATTTCATTTTATGTTTGACCTGGTATTTCAACACAACTATAAGACTTGGAGATTCCTCTCTAGTTAATAGAAATTAAAGGAATATTTAGTATTAAATTAGTAATTCCTCAGTATCAGACCATTGCTGCAACACATGCCCCTGCATCTCTATCACTGGTCAAACTAATAACTGGGGTCAACTTACAACAAAACTTCTGTTAATTCAATCACTAAATTCCAAACAAGTGGCATTCAAGACCGGCTAATGACTTTATTCTTCATTTCACTCAGTAGTGAGAAGCAAAAAAGAGCAATCTCCAGGTTATTTGGTTAGGTATTTGAGGAGGTACAATTATTTCCAGACCCCATATTACAATCCAAAGAACACTGCTACACTCAAAGGACATAATTTCCAGTCTGGGAATGATTAAGGTGTCCAGGTCTCATTCTCAAAGCATTTAGCTCTGAATTTGGTCACCTTCACTTAATGATCCTGATTCACATTTCCACAAGATGTTGACTGCATAATGGGTTTTGTGCAAAATGTCAATTTGGAGTACCTTATCATCTACTAAATAGTCATATATATATTTCATGTTATTGAAAAATAGAAACTCATTCCAAAATTTAGATCTTGGTTTTTAAATTTACATCATACTCTCACAGACACTACACTAGAAGCTCTTGGGAGCATCATTAGTTCGTGGATTCTTCACCACATCCCTAAAAGCTGGGTACTATTAACTCCAACATAAGGAGAGCAAACTGAGGCAAAGGAGGGTTAAGTAAATTGCCTGCTATCCTACAGCAAGGAAGCGGAGGAGGCAGGATCTGACCTCCAGTGACACAGTCATACTGTCTTTCTATTATTGCCTTGGGCTCTCACACTTTAGTTCAACAAACTTTGAGTAGATTTTAGAAAATAAATGACATTATCAGACCACAATATGATATAGTCTTTGGCATCCTGCTCATCAACTGTTTAATAATTAGAAACAATTTACAATAGAGCTTCTGTTATTTCAATCACTAAATTCCCACAGATTGACAATCGAGATTTGCTGATGTCCCCACTCCAAGCAGGCCTTTTGGATGACCTGGATGGCTTCTTTTTTCTAGCCCTCAGAACAACAATTCATTTAAGATCGAAATTACACATATATTTGTGCATATATGCACACACACACACACACGCACACACACACACTGAAACATACCTCATATCATCCCTAAAAGTAAATAACACAGATACTAGTGGACAATTAGGGCTAAGTTGTAGTCCCTTTCAAAGAAAATAGAATCCTTCAAAGTTTAAAAGAAACCCACCTCACTGGGTTTTAAAATCTGTTAAGGGTATTTAGGAGAAGTGATAATTTAGGAACAACCAAAGCAAAACAATGTAAACTTCCCAAATTATATGTAATTAGATTCCTTTCTACTTTCAGATTCCAGTCTGATTTTTTAAAACCAACTTTATTGAGCAATTCCTAAACACACTAACCAGCCAAACAATACAGAAAAATACTGTGAAGACAAATCATTATATCAACATCAATGCAATAATAACATCGGATATATTAATAGCTGACAGAAGTGCTTTAAACATGGGCACAAATAGGCAATCAATAACATCTGGACAGGTATCAAAGGGAGAGGCAGCTCATGAGTGCTTTTCCTACAGGTGCATTGAAAAAAAATGACTTATTCAATATACTCGGCCTTCCAGCATTCTTCAGTAGAGACATTTTTTTTTCAAACTTAGACAAGAGCAGTCTAAGTTTGTAGAAATAAATCTTTATGCATAATAATACTTTTCAATCAAAAGACCTTTCTGAAATAGAATACTAGTTACAGAAACATTTGTTTGCATTCTCACGTATTATAAAGCTCTGGTCAATTAGTATTTTTTTCATGAACTCCAAATACAAGAAAAATACAAAACAAGATATCTAACTACCAAAACTGCAATTCGACAAGCAATTCGATTTACTCCAATGCCCGTCTTTCAGGTATCTATAATGGAAAGCAGCATATAAGGCAGGAGAGAATTCATAAACACGGCCCGCCAGAGTTACAATGGCTGGGTACAACAAGCGTGCCAAGGTGTACCTGTAATAAACAAGAGGATGAAACCCATGCACGAGGAGGGAGGGGCCTCAAAACCAGGAGGAAGGTAAATTCATTCTAACTGGAGGGAAGGGCAGAGAAAGATGAGGAGAAAACTGTAAAAGGCTCCCTAGAGGAGTCTGACCTGAGCCTGGAAGGACAAGCCAAACTTCGATAGGCACAGAAGGGATGGACAAGGGCAGTCCCCGTCCCCGGGCTGGGGACAGCGCACGGGAAGGCACAGAGCCAGGCAAGGGTCAGGAAGGCAGGAAGCCATGTGGGGACACAGTCTGTGCGGAGGAACAGAGGGAGTTAGGTAGGCCTGATGTTGTTTAGCATTATATTCCACTCTATTAAGGAAAATCACTATCAAAAATAAAAAATGAGAAAAGTTATCATTTCCTAAAATATACTTCCAAACGTTAACATATGTGTAATTTCTCTCTGTAAATAAATAATGGAAAAAAGAACAGCACGCGTTACATTTTTCAAGTATTTTGAGCAAAAAATTTATGTTTGCAGCTCAAACAATGTCTCGTTTGATGATGTAAAAAAAAAATGCTAAGCAGCACATTCTGGTAGGCAACGGAAATGCAAATACCTTCAAATGATATCGGTGCATTAGGAACAGAAACTACATTAAAGGTTAATCCTAGTTCTAAATTGATAAGCCACCAAGTTCAAAAATATAAATGTGCACAACGTATCATTTCAAATCAACAACATGGGGCATGCTCCCTTCCCTCCGAACACCTGAGCACTGAAAAAGGACTTGGGATGAGGTTTTGGGCCCTGAAGGGAGATGTGCTGCTAGGCTGCTGCTTCTCCACAGTTTCAACCCTTGAAAAGCTTTGTATACTAGATGATGCTGGCAAAGCACACCCCCCCCAGACAAGACACATTCTCCGTTACCAAAGCCTGGCAGGGGTCAAGAGACATTTCCCCGGGCAACTGGAGTTGCCAACAGAATCAAATCATATCATGCGGGGCTGATCCAGAAGTGCTGATGAAGAAGGGGAACAAGAGACAGCTGTGTTCACTTCGGACCTTGTCCCCACCACTATGTGAGAGGGCTTTGAGTAACGCAAGTTTCTCTTGGGCCTTGGCCTGTATATCGTCGCCACCTGGCACGGCCACTCTCATCGGCCAGACCGAGCTGTCCTCCTTGGAGCTGTAGAGAATGTCTGGTCCACTGAGGAGGAGAGTCCAGTCAGAATGTAATTTACTGTCCCACTCGTGCTTTACTATTATTGTGTTGCTGTTTTTCATGGCCCCTGAAAAGAAACAGCACAAAGGTGGGCCTCAACCATAGCCTCGGTCAAGGCCACGGGGCTGTCCTGCATGAATAGCATCAATCGCACAGCTACGTTAAGCCTGCTCCAAAATGCCTTCCAGGATCTGCTGGTGATAATGTGATAGTCGCAGAGATCGCTAAGACCGTGGGCCCACCAAACAAAGACTTACCTTGGCGGATGAAAGTCTGGCTGGTGTCCAGCAAAATATCACAGCCTTCAACGATCATTCTTTCTATGGCAAGGTTCTTCCTTATGTTTTCAGTGTCGCTCACTTCATCGTGCATTATCCTGTAAGACACAGCACGGACAGATCACAGGGAGAGAGAGATTTTCTATAGCCCCAGCCGGTATGCAAAGAGTGCTATCTGGGAAGCTCAGTTTTGAACTTGGATCAGTATAGCTGAGGCTGTGGGGAGAGCAGACCTCTAGGCTTCAAGCAGCCATGACTCAAACCAAAGCCAATGTACATCTCAATTCTAAATGACGAGTGGGTCAGTGATCAATGAGTACCCTGGGGACACTGCTTATAATTGCAACAGGAAAGCAACCTATTATTTTATGAACAGCTCCCTTCATTGAAATTAGAATGCCATTTCTTAGAGGTGGAGCAAATTAGAGACCTTTACACCATTTATTCATGTAAACTGAAGGAACACAGATGTTCACAGATAGTTTACAGAAACAGTGAAAAGTCACCGAAAAATCCAAAATATACATCCTCTAGCTTCTTGCCAAATATGAACACAAAAATATAACTAAAATTCATTTTCCTGCTATACTAAAAGAAATGTTAACATTTTCGAACTTAAACACAAATGAACCTATACCCTCAATTACATAAATTCACATGATATAAAAATTTTCAAAGATATATTTTATTCTTGGTTAAAATTAATGTGTATGCTGATTCAGTACCATCCGAAGGGCTAGCATTTCACGTTCAGGCAAATCTGAGAAGCTGGACTGCGTCTTGCTTCTTGTTCCCTGGACATATATATAGTAGATTTCCACAGAGACTGACTTCCTGCTTTCTCGAATCAAGCCTTTATTGTAAGTTTTCCACATACCTGGATAGTTCCTCTAGTTTCGATTTAGCAAACTCCAGACTTTTCCTTTCCACGTGCTCATGGGGTGTATGAGCTAGGAGTTCATGAAGTGTGATGATATACCTGGGGATCTAAATGCAAATAAAGGCCAGCATGAGCAACAGGTCAGGATGAGTGACCCTGAAATGTTCTCTACTGTGCCATCAACATGTCTGAGAAGCGCGTCTCTACTTTTACAGTTCTGAAACGCACTATGCTTCAAACTTCACACACATACACACACACATTCATCAAGAACACTAGAAAAGAGTACAAAATATTATGTTCCAAAGAAACAGTTGTTTTAGATTTTTTTAATATACTCATATATTCCTTAATCATTAGATTTGAAAATTGGTTCATAGGGAAACATACAGTGATTATCAAGTCACATGAG
Organism: Ailurus styani; assembly: GCA_002007465.1. NCBI lineage: Eukaryota > Metazoa > Chordata > Mammalia > Carnivora > Ailuridae > Ailurus > Ailurus styani. Next base: position 3,191,545 of record LNAC01000170.1, on the reverse strand, counting down.
TTTGTATTTTAGATATATTTGTTCATGATTTTTCTTTATTGGAGAGAGACAGAGAGCACAAGCTGGGGGAGGGATATGGGGGGACAAGCAGACTCCCTGCTGAGCAGGGAGCCCCACATGGGGCTTGATCCCAGGATCCTGAGATAATAACCTAAACCAAAGTCAGATGCTTAACCGATTGAGCCACCCAGACAACCCCGCACTTTTTTTTTTAAATTCACAATCCTACTGCAATGTTCTCTTGAAGAATAAAAACTTGAGAGAAGATATATTCACCTTTATTACATTCTCATCCTACTTTACCTTAACTCATCCTTCCAGCAGTAAAAATATGGTTTAATTACATTATGTACTTATACTTTTGTTTCTGGATAAACTATCTGAACTCTGTCAAAAGCAGAAACTCCAACAGCCCTATGAAGGTTTTAACAGAACACAGTAGAGATTTGACACAAGTTATAGTGATCCTACCTTTTGCTTTCTACTGACTTACAGACTAAAATTTTTTAGAAAGCTGGGACAGTGGGCTTAATTTTAATAACAACATGCATGAACAGCAGGTACCCATAATACTGCCCGTTATGGGTCAGATCGGAGCTTGAGGTTGGCGTGTCTGCCCAAACCTTCACAGCAACATAAGGGCGATTTCCCCATTTTATAGAGAGAAGGAGGAAACAAAGTGTGAAGCGGTCTGATGACTTGTCCAAGGTGGTCTCATGGTCAGTGCCAGAGCCAGTCATGATCATGGCTCTAACTGGTACACAAACCCACTGGGGCCTGGCATCTCACTGGGTGGGCTCTTGAAAGGACTTCTGAGAATGAAGAAAAAAAAAAACAGCCTTGCAGGGTGATGTGGCTAGCTACTTCCATCCTGTCCTGAGGTGTCGGCGGTTCTATCCATGGGTCTGCTTTTGCTCTCATGCAGGTGGTGGCCTTCATTGTCTACTGTCCATGTTTATGCATGAGCACAAAGGGCAGTGTCATCAGCACAGACACGGATCTGCGGACCAGTGTATGATACTCTCGGACTGTATCATAGAGAACATCATCACATTAAGGTTTTGGAAGTGCAGACAAACTCCTTAGAGGAGGGAAACCCTTCCCCCTGTAAGACCTGTGGAGGACCCTTTCTGTCTCTCCATTCCATAAAACTTCTCCCTGTAAAGGCCCCTGGGATACGTACACTTTCACATATCCCTTCTGCACAATCCCATGATGGGGGTAACAATTTTTCTCTAAGTCAGCAGTCCTCCAAGAAAATCAAAGGCAATCAACAGCTAATGCAACACATTTTTCATAACAAAGAAGGTAGGAGTGGGAGAGCCTGACACTTATAATGCAGGCACCGAAAACCCACAAAACTAAGCTTAGTCAATAGCTTCATGATCTTCCCCCATTAATTAAATCTATTTTGGAGAGCTCCTTGGCTAAGATTCAAGTAGATGGATTTGAAATTCAGAGACTGGCCCTTTCTACTTCCTGGTGGAGGAACAAACAAGCCTGAAGCTGCTAAAGAGCCAGGAAAGGACATTCTGCAGAGAAGTGGATGACTCTCCATTGAGCTCATCTGTACCAAGAGCTGATTATAAATCCGTTCCCTCCCAAAACCAAGAATCACAGGAAGTGTGCCCCCGATGAATCTTAATTCTCCTTTCAGTTATGGAAGAATACTTGTCACTTTATAGACATTAATTAGTTTGCTCTCCAATGACAGGGAAAAGGTGGCGAGAGCTGCAAGTGGCTACTTTCTGGAGAACATCTCACAGCACTGTCCTCGTCAGGGGCAGACTGCATGAGTGGCTTACCTACAGGCTTATGAGCAGCTGAAGCCAATTTAAATAGTACCCATCGGGCGCCTGGGTGGCTCAGTGGGTTAAAGCCTCTGCCTTCGGCTCAGGTCATGATCTCAGAGTCCTAGGATCAAGGCCCGCATCGGGCTCCCTGCTAGGCAAGGAGCCTGCTTCCTCCTCTCTCTCTGCCTGCCTCTCAGCCTACTTGTGATCTCTCTCTCTGTGTCAAATAAATAAATAAAATCTTAAAAAATAAATAAATAAATAAATAAATAGTACCCATCAAGCCGCTGTCTTTGCTAATTAAAAATTATATTAATGATTACATTATTTTCCACAACGATTTTTTCTTGGCAACACTTGGACTTACTGATCTGATAGTTCAATTGAGGACAAACTGAACTAGCATCCAAATTCTACAATTCCTCCATGCTTCCACAGCTCAACACAGGACATTAAAAGCAGCAATGGACTTGACAAAGAGCCCAGAAAAAGGTAGAATGTCACACTTTTCTCTTCTACACATATACAAGCTAAAGGCTGCCAATCACCTCTCTCCTGTGCCCACACCAACCTCTGCTCTCGTGTCTACAGTCGAGAAAAAGTCTGGCCGGAAGTCCCTTGGTGGCATGAGCAAGGGTCAGCTCTTCCACTTCTACTTTATACCAAAAGAAGTGTAGTGCCTCCGCCTCATCCCAAGGTCCAGCCTCCACTGCAGCAAGGTGGAGGTGGCGACATACCGCTGCACAGGCATGCAAAGGGGAAGTAGCAACAGTCAGACCCTCCGAGGGAGCGAGCGTTTCCATGACTCTTACCCCTCACTTGTGAAAGAACCCAAAGGGAACAAGAAGGACAGAATGAACCTAGTCAGAAAAAAACTTGAAGCTTCTAGAAAAGGCTATTTTCCCCCAAGGTGACCATAGGGTCTACTCTACGGGGAAGGCAGGAAGAAGAGACACTAAGTGAACAAGACAGAGAAGAGACGCCCAAGGAGAATGAGGCTCTTAGGGAGCAAATTCTGATGATTTCCCCTCTTGGTCTGTTCAAAATAATTATAGGGAAGCTAATAAATAAACAGTGCAATTCCATGTGCTTTCAATTTGCACATTTCTTGCAGTTTGGACCAACTCTGGCTAAATTCTTCAAGTTTGAGGTTTCTCCCAGAACAATGGTTCTCACAACCAGTGCCTTTGGTTTGGAAGAAGCCAGAGAACGTCAACATCTGATCCGTCAGCTAAATTCTAGGGTTTCGGGTCACTGCAGTCTTGGGGTAAGGGTTCTTGGACAAACACCAGGCTCCTTGCACTGCCACACAGTTAGCCAACCCAAACTTCAAGAACCGGTATAGTTCCCCTAGGATCACAGAGTCAGATACCTAGAGCCTTGGGAGATGATTAGAGCTCAGGTGCCTCAATTTTAAGAGTAAGAAACCAAGATTTAGATTGGTTCAATTATTTTCCTCAATGGTACAACTGAAGAGTGACAAGACATCCAGGTCTCCTAAAGATTCTCAGTCCAATGGTCCTTTCGTGACATTATGGGAATTCCTTGGAGTCTATCAAAATGCCAAGCCATTCTTACTGGGTTTATACTCCAAGGCAAACGGGAGGGTGGTAGGAGAGTATCTCAGCATTTGTAAGATGATCTGAAGGGCTTTGCAAGGCCCTACAGTCTACTGTGATTGGACACCTCCCCTAACCTGCAAGTGCAGCTGTGGCATTTTAAAACATTAAGAGAATGACCCCAAGGGGAAATTAAATAGGCTTCAGAAGACATTAATGGGCTATCAGAAAGGAAGCTAGACACCTCCCTGAATGTTCCATGTGCCTTTCACAACTCTCCCTTTGAATATTTACCTGAGATGCAGTTGACAAAAAGACACAATTTGGGGTATTTAATCGTAACCCTGAGGTAACTGCCAACAATTCAAACAGAATCTCAGAACATTGCACCATATAAAGTTTATACCACTATAAATAAAAGCTTAAATTACAATTTTTATAAGGTTAAAAAAAACCAACTTGTTTTTTGCTTTGAAGTTTTTCTTGCAAAATAGTTCCTCAGAGGGGCAAAGAGTTCAAATAACTCCGTTCCATGAAAGAACACAATAACATTTTACAGTTTCACTCTTTTTAAATTGTTTCAGATGCATCCTTTGGTGTTTAAACATCTTACTAAACCTCTGTGGTGACTTCCAGGATTTCAAGCATGATTGACAAACTCTAGGACAAACGACTATGAACCAGGGCAACATTCCTTCCTGAGGCTACATGATGATCAGCCGGGGTCAGCGATGCCTGTTCAGGGGAGGCAAAGCTGTCTGCAGAAGCCCTGACACATGATTAGGAGACTCGGTTTACCACATGACAATCTGGGGACCTGGCCAGAAACCCCATAAATTCCACAATGAACACTCAATGTCTGTCCAAAAGAATAGGATCAACACTTTTCAAAAGGGCAGGAGCTTCCGTTCACATTTTGGCCTCTGCGGTCCCTCACTCAAGGACTTTCAACGGGAAAGCCCTGGATACAGGCAAGAACACAAGTGTGCTGCAACCCTCGGAGGGCGACAGGTCCCAGCCTCAAGGCGGCAACTCGACTAGGCGACAACAGTCCCCAGGTCCAGCCAGTGCCTCCAGACCCTGCGTGTCCACAGCCCCCGTGACCCGGAAAATCCTCCTCTTGCTCCCCAGAGCTCCAGGCCAGCTCCCGATGAGCTGCAACAGCCATTGGGACGGGACGGGGAGGCTGGGCCGGAAAACAAAGACTCTCCCAGCAGCCACTCCACCCCACAGGCGCTTTTTATGCAACCAGCATATACTGAAACTTTTGCACGGCGTCCTATTTCTGTAAAGCCGGTAATATTTTTAAACATGCTGGAGGAGGAGACTCCATGGAAGAAGTCTGTGTGGAATCTTTCTGTAAAGAGAAAATTGTGCCACTTTGCAAAAAATCCTTCCTGATTTAATTGCTTCCAAAATGCCTGGTTTAAAAAAAACAAGCCTGCTTTTCATCCCTATACTACACAGAGAGAAAATGTGTGGCCTGTCTTTGTTTATCTCAGGGTCAAGCTCAAGATGACAGACGATGCAAGTGGGCCATAATTCCCCACAGGGCACCCTTGCACACCTTGCTCCGGTCACCCGAGGTATCGGCACCACCAGACTACCGTTAGTGACTTATGAAATGCATCCCAGATGACATACCTGAAACATTGGATAGGTCAGGAATGTTTCCAGCATCCTCCCCTCACAGGCAGGGTTGGCTTCATACTGTTTTAAGAGTTTGTCAAAATCTCTGTTTTGCTTACAATTGGCAAGCACTTGGAGGCTGTACTGGTGGTTACGCACAAATTCTTGATAAATGTTCAACATAGGGAGCAAAATATCGAACAGATCGGCTAGAAAAGAGAAGTGAACATGGCAGTTTCTCTTTGTGCTTGGTGAGTTATCGAAGGGATGAGGAGAGACTCTGTTCACTCACGGGACTGGCCGAGAGAAGCTCCCAGCACCAGGGTCACACGTGCACAGGGCCCCCAGTTCAGATGCCTGAATGACCCATCCGGTAGAATATCCCCCCAGGGCAGGGCACCTGTAGCCATATTAAGAGAAAATCTTTTATCTCTAAAGCATGCACTTACCTAAAATTAGAGTAGGCCAGTTTGCTATCCTTGCCTTCAGTCCTTGGTGAAATATTTCATGAAGGAACATGATCGTTTCACTATAAAAAAAAAAGAAAGGGGGGGTAAATAATATAATACAGTCATTGTAAAGTGTCTATTTTGTTAAAGAAGCCCACTGAGTTTTTAAAGCCTTAATAAATACATGATATACTTGTCTCCCAGGGCCTTCAAACTGTATACCAAATAATAACATGGATTGCACTAGCCCTCACAAAGCAGCGTGCCTTTCAGACAATCCTTTTTTTTTTTTTTTAAGATTTTATTTATTTATTTGTCAGAGAGGGAGCAAAAGCAGGGGGAGCAGCAGGCAGAGGCAAAGGGAAAAGCAGGCTCCCCGCTGAGCACGGAGCCCGACACAGGGCTGGATCTCAGAACCCTGGAACCCTGATCTAAGCCAAAGGCAGATGCTTAACCAACTGAGCCATCCAGGCGTCCCCCTTCCAGACAATCTTAAAAATTGAAAGAAAATTCTGAGCTAGGCTTCAAATACTGGAAGACAGTAAGTACCAAATCATTGTCATATAACTCTCTTTATCAATTTATAATAGAAACATCTTTCTACTGTTAGAATGTAGCACTTCAACTGATAATCAAAAAATTAGTTATGATCTTTCTTCTTTTAGATTTGATTCTAGATAATAACTTGGGGAAAGGACTCTCTCTTTCATTAAAATAAGTTTTGACAGGCGAGAAGGGAAAAAATCCATAGCAAAGGTTTAGCACAACTCTACCGTAACCAGTCCTAAAACTCCCAAGATGGAAATATGAAAGAATCCTCTGAAAAGGATGAAGCCCACAGGGAGATACTAAAATATGAACAATGCATAGTTAGAGATCCAAATTTCTTAAAGGTTCAAGAAGAGTAGTTACCAAAGCAACTTTTGCTTTCTCCTCATTACAATTAACCCAATGGCATGAACCTCTAAAGCCTTTTCTGAAGTAACATAGCCACACAATCACACACACACTCATTCACGTAAGTGAGACACTTTGGATTGCTGAGGTCAAACTCCACTACATAAACATCCTTAACTTTTTCCAAATGGTCCCTGAAACAAAATACCCACTGCTTGAAGATGACAATTTATTTTTCTTTTATAGAAATGTTAACTAAGCAGTGTTTATTGTTCAAGGATTTCAACCAAATGGATATTGTATATTAGTCTTTCTTTTTTTAATTGTGTTATGTTAGTCACCATACAGTACATCATTAGTTTTTGATGTAGTGTTCCATGATTTATTGCTTGAGTGTAACACCCAGTGCTCCATGCAATTCATGCCCTCCTTAATACGCATCACCAGGCTCACCCATATCCCCATCCCCCACCCTTCAAAAACCCTCTGTTTGTTTCCCAGAGTCCATAGTCATTCATGGTTCATCTCCCACTCCGATTTCTCCCCCTTCATTTTTTCCTTCTCCTAATGTCCTCCATGTTATTCCTTATGTTCCACAAGTAAGTGAAACCATATGATAATTGACTCTTTCTGTTTGACTTAATTCATTTAGCATAATCTCCTCCAGTTCCATCTATGTTGATGCAAAAGCTGGGTATTCATCCTTTCTGATGGCTGAGTAATATTCCATTGTATATATGGACCACATCTTCTTTTTTTTTTTTTTTTTTTTAGATTTTATTTATTTGACACACAGAGAGAGATTACAAGTAGGCAGAGAGGCAGGCAGAGAGAGAGGAGAGAGGAGGAAGCAGGCTCCCTGCTGAGCAGAGAGCCCGATGCGGGCCTCGATCCCAGGACCCTGGGATCATGACCTGAGCCGNAAAGCAGAGGCTTTAACCCACTGAGCCACCCAGGCGCCCATGGACCACATCTTCTTTATCCATTGTCTGTTGAAGGGCATCTTGGCTCTTTCCAGTTTGGCAATTGTGGACATTGCTATTATGAACATTGGGGTGCATATGGCCCTTCTTTTCACTACATCTGTATCTTTGGGGTAAATACCAAGTAGTGCAATTGCTGGGTCTATTAGGCTTTCAACCTCCATTCCATCCTCCTTCTAGGTGGACAGGATGGAAAGCTATAGCTATGCCCCCCCAGTCTTCCTTGTAAAGGCAGTTCTGGAAGGAGGCTCAGTTTCACCAGTTGCACTGAACAGATCCACTTGGTAAGGCACGGAAGGCAGGAGTAGAGGTGACCTTCCTGTTGCTGAAAATCAATCACGGAGATGTGTGTGTTTTAGAGGCCATTCCAGCACCCAGCTTCACTGTCCTCGTTTCTAGGCAACAGCTTCCTGAACCTGAGAGGCAGATAGGGTGGCTGCAGTGGTGGCTGTACTTTGCTAACCATGAAGCACGTCTACGGTCCTGTACTCTTGAACTCAAAGCTCCAGGGACAGCTGCCCGACGTGACTCTCCCAGCTCTTCCGAAGACTCCTATAAGCAGTGAACTCCCTCCACTCACAGAGAGGCTTCTCTTTCCTACACTGGAAATGTATGTAACTGATATATCTACTTTCATATGTTGATACCTGGATGATTAGAAAACAGATGAAACAATCCTGCATGTAGATAGGGAGGTTATTTTTTTATTTAAGTATAAACTTTGTTGAAATTAAAAAAAATCGGGGCGTTGGGGTGGCTCAGTTGGTTGAGCATCAGACTCTTGGTTCCGGCTCAGGTCATGATCTCAGGGTCGTGAGATTGAGCCCCTCATCAGGCTCCGCACTCGCAGAGTCTGCTTGTCCCTCACCCTCTGTTTCCCCCCACTTGCTCACTCTCTCTCTCTCATAAATAAATAATTTTTAAAAATCTTAAAAAAAAAAAAGGAAGAAATTCAAAAAAATTGACCTGTCATAACTGGAAGCCTGTACTTGCCACTCAAAGGCAAGGAAAGGAATCCAGTTAAACAACAGCAGTGACAACACCCTGTAAGCAAGCCTCAGCTTTGAAAGCATACCTCTTCAGTATGTTAAGTGGAATTAAAAATAAAAACTTTTAAAAGCAAAAAAAAAGTGAAAAAATAAAAACAAAAACAGATCTTAAAAACAAATAAAAAATAAATAAAAACATACCTCTTCAAATCGCCATCAAGGACTAGGGATAGTAAACAACTGCTAACTGTGTGAAGAGCTGACAGCTTTGCCTTCCAAAGAGTGCCACAGCACATCCTGACTCCGAATTTAAACAATATGACAAGCCTGGCCTTCCACGAGGCACATCAGGCAATCCAATGGAAACCAATCCCCAGAGGCGACAGAAGACCAACGCGGTGGAGGCTCTGCTGGCCTCAGGAGCAGAGTATAGTTTACCATCCCATCCAGTGTCATCAGAACTGCTGGAATGACATGCTTGGGTGGATGACGCAATGCCAAAATGCGAGTTGTACAGCCTGAGGAGCAAGAGCCCCCCTTGGGTCCCTTGCAATGCCCCACACATTTGAGCGTGACCACTGCCACCTAATTTGCCTCCATTACAATCATCTTTTGCCTATATTGTTGCAATAGCCACCTAACCGTCCTCCCTGCTACAATCATCTCTCACCTGGTTTATTGAAACAGCCACCAAACTGATTTTCCTGTGCTCTATTCCCAACAGAGAAACCAGAGTGAGATTTTAAAACATAAGTTCCGTGATGCTACTTCTCTCCTCCAAACGCTACCAGTATCTGCCCATCTTATTTACAGGAAAAGCAAACATCTTTGCAATGTCCTACTGTTACCTCTTTTCATCCACATGGACCTTAGGCAACTCCTCAAACAAGCAGGTCTGCCCCAGCCTCAGGCCTTTGCATAGGCTGTCTCCTCTGTCTGTCACTCTTCTCCCAGATAGCCCAATGGCTTGTTTCCCCATCAACCTCAAGTCTTTATTCAAGTATCAATTTATCTTTGAGGGCTTCCCAAAGGCTGGCTGGAGAAGAACTATGGCACATTCATTCACATAATGTAAAACAATGTAGTGTTTTTTTTTTAAATAGAAAGCTCTTTAGATGTCAATATGGGAAAAAGTCTAGAATATACCGTTAAGTGAAAACAGCAAGTACATTTTAAAGTTCATTGTCTTTTGTATAAGAAGGGGGAAAAATAACACTCTATATTCATATTTGATTGTATATACATCAAGAAACACTAGAAAGGCAGATAAGAAACTAATGAAAATGGTTAAATACAGAAAGTGGGGAGAATGGGGTGGGCAAAGACAGAGTAAGAGTTATTTGATGTTTTCGTGTTGTTTTGAATTTTGCACAATGTAAATATATTATGTATTCAAAAATAAATAAGTTACTAAATTTTACGTAGAACACTCAGGTACCCCCTTTCTCCCCTTCTTGATTTTTTCCACAATACTCAACACCACATAATATACTACGTATTTCACTTATTCACTATTCATTATCTCTCTTCCCACATTAAAATTTAAGTTCCACAAAGGCAAGGATTTCTTCTTTGCTCATTGATGAATCCTCAGCAGGAAGGACACTATAAATATTTATTGAGCAAATAAATTCACTACAGATTCTCGGGCTCTCCGTTAGTTATTGTTCTTTCCAAAGTACGTCTGTATAAATTACATGTAAAGACCCATTACTCACTCCATTTCCCTCAGTTTATGAAGGAGATTATCATTCCCAACACACACGCCCACACAATGACAAGAAAATACATGTCAAGTAGAGAAAAAAACAGAAAACTAGATGCCATGATTCAAGATAAAGACATGTAAATTTGGACAACTGATGAAACACAAACGACAGCTTTCTTATTCTCAATATTATACACTCATCAAGGTGAATTTATGATACCTAGTCTTTTAAGAGTAAAAATTCTTTTAAGAAATAGAAATGTATTTTTCACATGATTCTTTGATTTATGCCAAGACAAACCTGTTGAGAAAAATGCTGCTGACATCATCATGGCTGATGGGAGGCTTCTTGGAGCTGGCCGCCATTCTCAGGGGCCGGAGGAAGCCATTGACCAGGATGTAGAGCTGGTGAACATACTCCGACTCGGCTTCAACCATGGTGAACACAATCTGGTTTCTCTTCCTCATACTTTCAGCATGAGGAGAACAAATGTAATCCTGCACAATAGTCTTCCATTTCCTTCTACACAACCATCCTCTCATGAAGCTCTGAACCTACAGAACAACAACAGAAAGATGTCAGGGAGCTGTGAGACTGTCTTTGGTAAGCCTGTCAGTAAGGGTTTCATCCTGTGCCATATAAAACACCACTTTTTTGTTAGTGCGTGAATGGTCCCATCACTAAAATAAATAATGGCAGCTTTTTCAGATAGCAGGAAAAAAAGAGGATTTAAAAATAATATTTTTCTCAGCTTCACAAGTTTCTTCCATAAGCTCTTTAGGACTGCCTGTATGGACATCAGAATGGGATAATATTACATATTTAGTTATTAACTTTTTTATACTAAGTAACTATAACTAGTAACTATAAAAGTTACTAACTTTTTAATAAAGGAATAACTTGAAGGTTTACTCTTTAACAATATAAAAGCAGATATTTAAAAAAATTTTAATTGCGGTAAAAAGACACATAACTTAAAATTTACCATCCTAACCATTTTTGTGTGTATAGTTCGGCAGCATTATTTCACACTGTTGTACAACAGATCTCCAGAACTTGTTCATCCTGCAAAAGTGACACTCTATATACCTACTGAAAAACAACTCCCCACTACTCCTTTCCCTCAGCCCCTGGCACCCACCATTAGACTTTCTGTTTCTGTGAACTTAACCACCTTAGATAGCTCGTATCAGTGGAATCACACAGTATCTATCTTTTTGTGATTGGTTAATTCCATTTAGTATAATGTCCTCAAGGTTCATCCATGCTGTACCATGTGCCAGGATTTCCCCCCCATTTAAGGCTGAATAGTATTTCACCGTACGTATATTTTGTTTATCCGTTCATCTGCTGATTGACACGAGATTTGCTTCCACCTCTTGGTTATTGTGAATAGTTCCTCGGGGATCATGGGAGTGCAAATATCTCTTCAAGATCCTGCGCTCAATCCTTTCAGATATATACCCAGAAGCGGAAATGCTGCACCAGTGTGGCAGTCCTATTTTTAATTTTTTAAGGAACGACCATACTGCTTTCCATAGAAGTTGCTTTCCATCCCACCATGAGGCACAAAGGTTCTAATTTCTTAACATCCTCAACAACACTATGTTCTGGATTTTTGACGGTAGTCATCCTAATGGGTGTGAGATGACATTGCACTGTGGTTTTGATTTGTACTTCTCTGATGCTTAGTGATACTGAGCAGCTTCTCTTGTGTCTATGACTTCTCCAAAGATCACGTGTATAGGATTTCATCTTTGGAGAAATGTCTATTCAAGTCCTTTGCCCGTTTTTTAATCAGGTTATTTGACTTGTTGTTATTGAGGGTTTTTTGTTTTTGTTTTTGTTTTGGTAAGCTTAGAAAATAAGTGTTAGACGTCAGCTCATCTGACCCCTTCTGTTTATAGGCAAGTAACTAAATGTCTGGTAAGTCACATAGGAAAGATGCAATCAGACTTGGCATTCTTTTACCTGCTTTTTGTTAAATGCAAGGATTCTCTCCCAGCCACATGGAAAAAACACACGTTAATGATTTGCAATGGAGATTATATTGTGAAAAGAAACATGAAATATAAGTAAAAATCAGTTTTGTAGAAAACATGATAGCCTCTAATATTAATCTGAATTTGATTTGAAAAATAACAGACAAACCCAAGAAAGGACACTGGCCTGTGCATTTCAGCCAGCAAGTATTTACTAAACATCTTTCACATGTGCAGGTAAATGCTGGGTGCTAACCAGACATACCTTAACCCAAGGCTCTGCACTAAACTGCTGGGTAACTCTGAACTCTTGTCTTCCATTTTCTCACCTATAAAATAATGGACCAAAACAATCTGAAGTCCTTTCTAAATATAAAAAAATTATATGATAATTTATTAGGGTGTGTGATATCTTTTTTTTTTTAAGATTTTATTTATTTACTTGACACATAAAGAGAGATCACAAGTAGGCGGAGAGGCAGGCAGGGAGAGAGGAGGAAGCAGGCTCCCTACTGAGCAGGGAGCCCAATGTGGGGCTCGATCCCAGGACCCTGAGATCATGACTTGAGCCAAAGGCAGAGGCTTTAACCCACTGAGCCACCCAGGCGCCCCAGGGTGTGTGATATCTAAGTGGCTGATTCAACCACAAAGCAGATTGCATTAAATCACTACCAAATTTCCTTTTATTTTTTAAACAATTTTCTAAATATTTTATTTTTATTTATTTGCTGAGGGAGAGAATAGAGGGAGAGTGAGAGGAAGAGGCAGACTTCCCGCTGAGCAGAGAGCCTGATATGGTGTTGGATCCCAGCACCTTGGGATCATGACCTGAGCCGAAGGCAGCTGCTTAACCGACTGAGCCACCCAGGCGCACCCCAAATCTCCTTTTAGTATCACTGTTATCTTTTCAACACATTCTTACACTTCCTATTTTTTCCCTACTATTTCACCCATATGGTCTAAATTATCATGTGTTTAAACAACTACTCTTCTTTTGCAATGTTTAAAGTTCTTTCATTTACCTACCAGTGCTATCATCCTACCGTCACTCGTCATGCACGCATTCATGTAGTTGCCACACTTCCAACAACAGAAATTAAACACATTTTAATAGAATTATGTGGGGGAAGATATATGCACATTATTTGGAGAACTCTAGTGGGAAGTTTCTGTGTAACATGATAAATTTCAATTTTGGGTTCCCTGAAGATAAAAAATTATGTTGATATTTGGCAAGACTAGAATAGAGAAGCCAATTCATTTGAAACACTCCTTTCCATACAAACATTAGGTTGTTTGGGACATAAAGGACAACAGAACTGATTTCCAAAACCTACTTAACAAGTTCAAAAATAATTTTTTAATTGCTTCTATTGAAAATTAGAAGGCAGAAAATGTAAAAAGCATTTATCAGTATTTTTCCATTTAACAGAAGTATTTTCGAAAATCAACTCACTTGAAATTTTTGTCAAATAAAATCTTTCCTTAGTCAGGTATTGCCTGCTAAGCAAAACTGGTTTACTTACTTACTAAAAGACCGGTTTCTACCCCCCCCCCAAAAAAGAACTGGAAATTGTATTTTACTGATATCTTTGTTTATAGACAACTTTATACTATGAAAAGAAAGGCAAAAGCATTAATCTTGTTATCACAATAACATAAACCAAATTCGATTTAAAAATATTTAAATTCTAAGAAGGGAGTGGTATTATTTCACTTTTTATTCCTTAAAAATTGAAAACATTGCAATTTAGTTCCAAGAAGCTTTCCTATTTCAAACTCTGAGCAATATTTAAAGTTTCATTACAATTTAAGGGGAATAATATTTAGCATGGAAAATAGGAATAAGAAAAAAATTAAGATGAAATAAAGATCTGAAGATGTGTATCTAAAGAAAGTTCTTTAACTGCAAAGCTCTTCACGTAATGTTAACAAAGCTGAGTAGGTGATTTATGAGAGTATTAAGATTATGGAACTCAAAACCTAGATGACATAAATCAAACACAGTAGAACAGAGTGAGTACAAGGGTCTGGTTAATTGCAAAAGTTGTACAGTAATACGTGATAGTGAGGTTGAAAGATCTGCTGATTATGTGGATGTTAAGCAAGAAAGGAACAACGATAATAAAACAGAAATCTGAGCAGATGTGTTTAGTCAATCTTCTCACATGTTCACAAAAATCCTTTCTAAATAAGCACTGAAATCTAAATCTAAAAGAAATATTTTTAAATGTCATTTAAAAAATACTTCCCAAAATATGAAAGCAGCAGAAATTCAGGAGGTTCAACAACACTTACTTAACCCAACTTGAGAACACTATTGTCTTAATGTCTGGTTTTGGCATCCCTCCCACAGAGTCCAAAAGGGGATTCCTGGAACCGGGAAAAAATCGCAAGCTGAAACTTTTCCAAAGTAGCCATTCCCAGATCAGTCTGAAGGGCAAGTCTGAGAGCCATTAGAACAGATAGAACAAGGTCATTCTCAGCTCAGAGACAGGGTGGCAAAGACAACACTACAGGGCAGAAAGCTGATCACCTTGCTTCCCCAAAGCCAGAAACCCCTCAAATCCTACCTTTTTAATCTTCTTGATGTCTGGATCCTCATCTTCTTGATTGCTTTGGTAAGGCCGCATTCGTTCCTTGGTTTTATTAAGAGCGACAATCTAGAACACAGAATTGGTCCACTTCATGATTTGAAAAATACTGGCTTATAGCCATTAACTCATAGGAAGTTATACCTACAAGGTAGTTTATGAGATCCTCAGGAAACTTTCGTTTTTTATCCATCTTTTATTCCTTTGGTGCTAAGGCAGGAGAAGCAAGAACTTCACCGCAAGCCTGTTTAGTTATGTTGCTAACAAATTGCCCATAAGAAGTGGCAAGTGTGAACTGGGACTGGGTTAGGAGAAATGTTAGCCCAAAACTCAGTCCAGTGAGGATTAGGCCAAGGGCTTCACAGGAGCCGAGTGGCATGCCGCCATCCTGCCTGATGCCGGTAATGCCCTGTGGTCTCCAAACGCAGTGACACTCAAGCCAAAGCTCTTGCTTCCTGTAATCAGCCTACAGCCTTCCAGGTACACATAATGCAGCAGATTCACAAAATTCCTTGGGAAAATGCCAACTGCAAAAGGAACTTCAGAGTCTTGGCATTGATGCAAGCCAACCAAGAAAAGGTGAAAAGGTAAAAATAACTGAAACAACCTGGGATCTCTTTATATCTCCAGTTCAGTTACATGGCCGGTAGGGGCAATTCAAGACCAGACAGCTGCTCCAACACACTTAGTAATAAAATTCACTAGACTACCACTCAATTGCAGGTTCTTATAACGGTAAAAACCTATACAGATTTACTACAAGCAGACATTTAAAAAGTAAGAGTCATAACTGATTCCTCTGACCCGTCTTTCCTTTTTGTCACCAATACCAAATACACATTTCTGCCATTTTCTGGCAGAGATGTGGGAAAATAAAAGAAGTAAGAAATAAGTTATTGTTCCTACCAACTGACCACAGAAGACATACCTGCTACTGACAGTCTGGGGCTGCAATCTATATTCAGACTAAAATTAGAACATAGTGAAGACAGATAAGCGTGCACAAATAAAGACCGGGGAACATTGCTTGGTGCTGAGTTTCTCTTATGGAGTAAATGCCAACCTCTTTCACTTAGCCGACAAGCATCTGCTCTAGCTTACTATGGCAAAGAAAGAACACAATAATTTTGTTTTAAATTACAGTGCCTGATATAGCCTTTTAAAATGCAGGTTTCTTAAGTTTTCTGTTGTTGTTTTCACTGTATCAGATTTCAGGGTTGAAATGGGAAGTTAACAACACTAATGATATGGTGAACATGGTCTGCAACTTATCACCAAGAAGCAATCAGATCCCAGGTAGAATCAGCGTATACCCTTGCTCTGTGAACTAGAGGTGACATACACAGGCAGCAGGAGGCGAAAACCCCTCACAGGATTCAGAGTATGTCTTAGAGGAAGGTGCGAGGAAACAAAGAGGAAAACATTATCCGATGACTCTGAAAGTGACAAGAAAGTTACCAAGACTGAGGACCCTGAATTGTTCTGTCCATAGGATACAATTAGTGGTAGGTTTCATTCTGTTCTACTCTTCTCTTTCAAGGCTAAGAAAATGCTAATGTACCCCTTGTCAGAAAGGGGGAAAATCTTGTTTTCTGCATTCCTCTTCAGTTCTTCAGTTATTGTCCATTTTCCACAAGGAATAATGGGACAGCAAGAAAAGGTACCCTTGGGTTTCTGTATAGAGACAGAGGCACTTGTGAGCATGGGAGGACCCAGGCTCACTGCCATGGCCACTGATTCCATGACCATCTTCTGTTCTCACTTGATACAATCTCACAGTCTGGGGGTGCAGGGCCCCAGAAGTTCACCTGTGAAGGCTGGGGGGGTGGAGGTGGAGGGAGGCAGGAATGCCAAATTTAGGAAAAAGTATACCCTAGAAAATGTCTTATACTTTAACTCAAATGTGTTTTTCAAAATTCTAGAGAGGAGAAAGTTAGACTCCTTAGATATAGAAGTAGCCAAGTCTTTCAGACTTCATTTCTGGTCCTTCCTTAGTTGCCATTTGGGAGAATCTATAATAGATTCACAGTTACCATTAATACAGTAGTCAGTCTACAAACAACTACACATTACAGTCAACTCTTGGTTATCTGATCAAATGAAGGACATCAGGAGCACAAAATAATTAAAAAGCAGCCTATTAGTCTGGTATTTTATTGTAGCATTTTTACTCAACCCTAACAGACTAGATACCTTTCTAGCAAAGATCTCTAGTCTGACCATGAACACGCTGACGGCAAAGGAATTAAGTTTGGGATTAAAATCTTGCCCTGGAAGGCCTTATGTAATTATGAAGAGATGACAATAAATGTGAAACAATGGGGAAGAATCTATCAACTGGGAAGTACCTCTGATTTAAGTCTTTCGATTTCTGTATCTTGATCTTCCAGTTGATGCCGGAGCTGGTTAGCTGCAATTTTTTCTGTCTCTACGATCTGAACTAGATGAATGTACTTCTGCATTAACACTTCCCTCTCAATCAAAATGTCTGCATAACTTAAGAGAAAATTACACAGTTAGTCAATGAGATACTCTCCTACCACAATTTCATATAGAACAGCATACATTATGTTTTAAAAAGAAACCATAAATGCAGTTTGTTGGCTAACTCTACTTTATGTAAATATTAACTTTGGGCAGACATTTGGTATCATTTAACTATACAGAATTCAAATCACCATTTTACATATCCTTTAACTAAGCCATGAGTTCATTTAACTATATAGAATTTGGATCATTACCATTTTCCGTATCCTTTACCAAGAGTTTATTTAATGAATGGCTGCCACCCACAATTTTACCATATACATCAGAAAAGTGCAAAGGAAATCTATTGTTTATAAAGTAAAAGATGCACCTCTTTAACAAAAACTGAAGTCTTTGAATTGATGGTTCACACTTGGTTTCCAGGAATGATATTCAAAAATATCTCACGGGATTAGGCACTAGCCAATCAGAACAGACTGGCCACCAAATGGAATGAATGCAGAGACCATCAGAACAGGCACTGGCTTGAAAAAACTATGATGCCTCTTCCAGTGACCACCAGCCCTGCTTGGCTCTCTTTAGGATCGTGAGACCATCGCTACCTCTTTCAAAAGTCAACAGAAGCAAAGATTTCATTCTAAAAATATGTGTAGACTCTTGGGCCCTAACACCATCAGCCTCCCCTGTACCCATTCTTTCGGTCAAGTGTGGTAAAGGCAAAACTCTCTCTTAGATTTTTATTGACTATGTAATTCTGTAGCACCTGGAATTTTGCCTCTAGATCTTCTTGCAACCTTTGAAGTCATAAAATGTATGTTCTTCCATTTCCCAAATGATCTGATAATAGTAATAATTAATAACTACTATGTATTAAGTGCTTGGGTTTACCAGAGACAGTCTCATTTCATCCTCCCAGCAACCCCAGGAGATAGGCTTTATCATCACAATTGTACATAGAAAGATTTTAATCTTCACAGAGGTCACACAGCTAGTAGTGGCAAGGCTGGGATCAAATCAATTTATGTTTGACCCTCAACTTACGTTCTTCACCACAAGCTAAACTGTCTCTCTAATAAGAAATTGCACACTGGATATAAACAAGAATGTTGTAGAAGATGTGTCTTGAGATATCTGCCTAATTTTGCACTCACT
Source organism: Ailurus styani (assembly GCA_002007465.1). NCBI lineage: Eukaryota > Metazoa > Chordata > Mammalia > Carnivora > Ailuridae > Ailurus > Ailurus styani. The sequence continues at coordinate 3,173,322 of LNAC01000170.1, read as the reverse complement.
GACCTCTAACCTCTTCTTTGAGAACTTGGGCCACAGCAGCCATGTTTATACCACAAAAATCTGTCCTCATGACTACATTACAATGGTCTAAAAAGAGATAACTGGCCCAAACTAAACCAATCCGTCTTTCTCCTTGGAATCTGGCATTCTGTCCCTGATCTATTTGCTTGAACTGATATAAGCTTGGAAACTCTGGTTAGCATTGTTGGGGCAGCCATATTTGGCCATACCCATGCGAAGCAAAGTGAGTCTGCTGAGAAACAAAGTAACCAGATGTTCAGGAAAACGGAGATAAGAAGACAGAAAGGTAATGACTACCTGGGTTTCTATCAACTTTCTAGTTTCTGGTTTCACACCCTCATGATATCTAAATATAATTTTTACTCTTAGATTTGGTGAAATCTTATAATTTCTGTCTAATAAATTCTCTGTAACCTAAACTAGTTTGAGGCGGGTTCGTGTTATTTAGAACTAAAAGAAGCTTAAAACAATTCTAAAATCACAATTTTAGTTCAATTATCTCACATCCTCAGCACTTACATCATGTGTGCTATTAGCGTTAGAAAATAAAAACACAGTGTCAGCAATATTTTAAAGTCACTTGTTCTAAGAAATCACCCTAAGAAAATAGAGAGAAAGGCTATGTAAGTGTAAGTGGGAGGAGGGTAAAAAAAAAAAAAAAAAAAAAAAAAAGCAGAGTCTTCATAGAGATGTGCTTTTAGGAACTTTAAAAGGGGGCAATAATAGAACAGGAGAAAAGTAGTTATTATAATAAAAACTCTGCCCTTTTTCATTGACTTTATTAGAAATATGCCAAATTTATTACAAATATATCAAATCAGTGTTAGGTAGCAAAACAGTATTTTTTTCTCTTATAAAAAGAAAAAATCCAGTCCAGATTGTGCAGCTGAGTTCATGCAGACTCTTAACCAACATCTGTCTCCCTTCACTTCCAAGCCCCCACTAAAGTGCTAGGAAAATTATTTTCTGTTTAAAGAAGGAAACCATAACAGCGTTATAAAACAGGAAAATAGTCCATCAACAGATCAGAAGTTGTAAGAAATTCCATGAAGAGAAAAACCAAGTAGAATCAGGTTAGTGGGAAATTCAGAGTAGAGGAAACCACACAAGGAGACACCTTGCATAAGCACGATTCCCACTAAGGTGGTCAAAGCTCCAAGCTTGGAACCAACACATTCAAAGAAATGGAGTAGGTAAGGGGGTGATCATTAGGGTCTCTCATTAAACAGGTGCCTTTACAACATCTGCAAGTTAGGCTTCTCCTCTTCCCAATTCCCAAAGTAAAGAAATAAAAGGTATGACTGGCAGTAGTGACATGCCCTCAAGTCACAGCCCAAGATCTGCTCTCTGTCGAAAGGGACCTAATGAGGAAGATAGACGCAGAGAAGACTCCTAACGTGGAAGTTAGCTGAAGAGAGAACAGAGCTTGAATCTACACCAGGCCTCCACAGCTGACCAAGAGAGAACCAGAAAAGAATCAGCACTCAAAGGGACTAGGAACGAAATACATGCATTGTGTTTCTATTGTGAACAAATGACCACAAACTTCCTGGTTCAAAACAACACATATTTATTATCTCGTAGTATCTATGCATCAGCAGTCCACGCTGTTTAGCTGGGTCCTCAGCTCAGAGTTTCATAAGCCAACCATTTAGGTGTCACTCAAGGTGTGTTCTCATCTGGAAGCTTGATTGGGGAAGAAACCATTTCCAAGTATTTCAAATTATTGGAAAATTCATTTTCTTGCAGGTACAGAACTCACGCAGCTTGCTTCCTCGAGGCCATTAGGAGAACACCTCTGACCCCAAGGAGGACCCCAGTCCCTTCTTAAGGGCTTCCCACTGATTAAGTCAGGCTCACCCAGGAAAATCTTCCTTTTATATAACTCAAAAGGAACTGATTTAGGACCATAATTACATTTGCAAAATCCCTTTTCTTTTGTCATATAATGTAACCTAATCAAGGGAGTGACTATCTCAGCATGTTTGTCATATAATAATGGCTAGTAGCAAGTCAACGTTCCACCCAGGTACATAAAGGGCATGGAATCACACAAGGGGGAATTCCAGCCAGCCTCCCTGCTGTCTGCCCACACACCTGAAAAGGAAGCCTACATAAGTGACACAGACTCAGAGTAAACCCAAGCCAGCTACCTGTAAATAACCGATAAAGTCATTCCCTTAAAAACAAAGATGACTAGAGACATGAAAAACCACCCAAAAGAAAGACTTCTGCAGTAAGCAGCATCTAAAATAGCCCTTAGTGATCCCTTCTTTCTGGTATTCATGTCCTTACATAACCCCTTCCTCCTGAGTGTGAGCTGGACTTAGCTGACTAGCTTCCAAGGAACGGAATATGGCAAAAGTGATGGAATGGCACTTCCATGATCAGTTTACAAGGAGACTGCCTTCTCTTGCTTTCCTCATCTTGCTGTCTTGCTGGTCTGTTCTGAGGAAATCAGTGCCATGTTGTGACCTGCTGTATGGAGAGGTCCACAGAGACAGACACTGAGAGAGGCTTCGAGCCAACAGTCGATGAGGAACTGAGGCTTCAGAACAACAACTGATAAGGAAGTGAAACTAGCTAACAATCATGTGAGTGAACTGGAGAGCAGATCCTTCCTCTTTTGAGCCTTCAGATGAGACCACAGACCTGGTTCACACCTTGAATGTTGCCTTGTGAGAGACCTTCAGGCAGAGGCACCCAGTTAAATCACGCTTGGATTCCTGACCCACAGACACTGGCAGGACAATAAAATTGTTCACTGTTTTAAGCACTGTGGGGTAAACTGTTACATAACAATACATAATAAATATAGCCCCAAACGAATGAACAGAAAAGATACTAAAGAAGCAAGACTAACTCAAGCGATAGCGATTTATGATCTGCAGAAAGACAGGGAAGAATACTAGAGCCACAACACAAAAAGAAGCTGCTATAGAAAAGAAGTAACCAGATAACAGGAAGAGTTCTTGGAAACAATGATTATTAAAACTTTACAGGTCAGTGAATGAGCTCACTGAGAAAGCACACAGGACTGAAAACTAAGCTAGCTGTTTGAAGACATAGAGACATGACTAAACAGCAACAACAGCAACAAAAACACAAAGAGAAGGGGCTACCTGTGTGGCACAGTCAGTTAAACGTCTAACTCTTGGTTTCGGCTCAGGTCATGATCTCAGGGTCATGAGATCGAGCCCCACACTGGGCTCTGCACTCAGTACAGAGTCTGTTTAAGACTCTCTCTTCCTCTCCTCCTGCCCCTCCCCCTGCTCATGTGCTCACTTGCTCTCTCTCTCTCTCTAAAATAAATAAATAGATCTCTTTAAAAAAAACACACAAAGAGATTGGAACTATGGAAGAAAGATTGAGTGACACTGAGTACAGGTCCAAGGGATCAAATATCTACCATATGGGAGTTCCAGGAGGGGAAAAAACAGACACCCTCCCTTAACTGAACATGGCCCAGCCCAAACAGAAAGCATAATCCAAATGCCAGCCAGGCTAAATGAAAACATTTCATACCCTGATACACCCTGGTAAAATATCAGAGGTCTAGGGATAGGGAAAAATTTATATAAGCTTCCAAAGAGAAATCACAGTTTATCTAAAGAAAGCAGGAATCAAGATGACATACTTCTCAACAGTAACCTGGGATGCTTGATCACAGTAAAGAAATGAAGAAAAAGTATTTTGACCTAAATTTCTATACCCAGGCAAACACCAACTGACTAAATACCAGTGCAAGACAGAAACAGCTTACTAACAGTCACATTTATTACAGGAGAAAAATGATGAGAAGGCTTTCCAAGCAAACAAAACAGCAAACAAAGATAAAAGTTAGCATAGAATTCAAGAATACAAGCCAGATGAAGTAACAGGATCCAGAAAGAAATTAAAAGTTAATGTTCACAAGCTTCTCCTTCAAGGAGCAAGTAATCAATTGCATATGATTACACTTCGTTCTCTGTGGAACCAAACACCAGTCTTGACACTTTGGTACATATTTCTAAAACCATGGCTTCTTATTTGCATTCTTTATTGGGCTTTTTACTTTCAGAATCAACAGGGGCTTAATTAAATTAAGGAATGGAAGGTAAGTGTTTAAAAGTTTATAAATAGAGAAGAAATAATAATGAAAGGAATAAAATCTCAGGGTTAGTGGAGAGAACAATAAAGACACATTAATTGAATTTACTTACCTTTCATAGCAGAGATTTAATACACACTGCTCAAAGTTGATAAAGAGAGTTACATTATTTTAAGACATAAACTCAACCAATTTAAAAGCTAAGAATATGCAAGTAACACAAACAGAGGGGACAAAGGGAGAATAGGTAAGAAGTATTGATTGTGAAGGTTTCAAATGCTTCATCTTTATAGTGGGGAGCCAATAAAAGGGCCTAAAATATTAAGTCAAGAAGTTAAGGACATCGTTGAATATAATATGTGAACAACTATTAAAGAGAGGGGAAAGGACCTACTTAATCAGAGAAGTAAAAATTGTTTCTCAAGTTTGGTCAAGAGCTTTGGGAACAATAATAATCTGCACTGGCAAAGACAGGACAAAATGGGTCTTCGGTACCACAGTAAGACATTCTAGCAGAGAGTATCGCAGTGACTATCACAATAGTTTACAAAGCTCATATCCCTTGTCATAGTCATTTCAATTATAATAATCTAACCCCAGGAAAAAAAACAAAGACTCGCACAAAGACGTATAAAACAGTAAGATGTTCATTCATTAAAACCAATATAAGAGGGCGCCTGGGTGGCTCAGTGGGTTAAAGCCTCTGCTTTTGGCTCAGGTCATGATCTCAGGGTCCTGGGATCGAGGCCCATATCGGGCTCTCTGCTCGGCAGGGAGCCTGCCTCCTCCTCTCTCTCTGCCTGCCTCTCTGCCTCCTTGTGATCTCTCTCTCTCTGTGTCAAATAAAGAAATAAAAAAATCTTTATAAAAAAAAACAATATAAGAAAACTGAAACAATCTAAATATAGATGCATACAGTACAGAAGGAGTGAAACAAATAATGGTTATCTCTATACAATGGAATGATACAAGCCACTTAAAGTCGTATTTTTAAAAAAATAGTTAACATAATGGGACACACTCAAGACACACTAATAAATTAACAAAAAAGAACAACCCCAGGAGATTAAAGTAAATATAATTTCTTGGGGCAATTATAGATGATTTTTAATTACTTTTCTGCTTTTCTGTATTTTCCAGCATCTCTATAATACTAAAAGGCAAAAAGAAAATACACAAATCCTAATGTCAGCTATTTACTCTATGAGGTGGACTTATGCAACATTTATTACTTTCTTTATATGTTCCTATGACTCCAAATTCATTCTTTCATTCACTATTTATTGAATGTTCTTATGTACCCAGAAACTGTTGAAAGCACTGGATACAGGAGTAAACAAAATGGGAAAACAAACAAACAAACAAACTGTGCCCTCATGGAGTTTACACTGTGGTAGGGAGCAAGAGACAATAAAATAAAATTTTAAAATACATAGTATATTACCTGGTGATTAGTACCTTAAAGGAAAAGCCGGGGGGGGGGCAGGATAGGAAGTGGGGAGCATGGGGGGTTACAATTCTAAACAGGGTATGAGGGAGGGTCTCCCTGAGAAGACGGTAATGGAGTCATGACCTGAAGCTGTGAGTCATGTGGCTAGCTGGTCGGAAGAATATTCCAGGGAGGGGGAACAGCATGTGCAAAAGCCTTGTGGTAGAGGCAGGCATGGGCTGCCTGAGGAAAGGCACAGTGGTCAGCTTACTGGAGGGGAGTAAGTTAGAGGCGGCAGAGGGAACAGGATTCTAAAGTAGGTAGGGCCCTGTACACCAATATAAAGTCTCAGGTTTTCACCATGAATGAGATCCAGAGCTTTGATCAGAGGCATGGCAAGATCTGACATTTTATCAGGATCACACTGGCTGCTGTAATGGGAAAAGACAGAGGTGGGGGGTTGGAGGGCCAGGGGAGAAGAAGGGAGACCAGCCAGAGGTTCCACAATAATCTAGGCAAAAATGGTAAAGATCAGTTCAGCACCTAGCATGAGGCCTGGCACAAAACATTCAAATGCAAGTCTTTGTCAAATGAGAAAAAGTCATCTAAGATCATTTACTTTGCAAGCTTTATTCTTCTTCACATAACAATTTTCATTTCTCATAATTTTCAAGTCATTTGATTCATTTAACTGGTTCTCCCTAGCTGACTACTCTTGCCAGGCTATCTTCTCAACTTTACACCACAAAGCTTTCTTTATGCATCCTGTTAGTAAATGGAGTATGACAAATCAACTGGAAATGCTTCCATGCGATGTAAGAACTTTCAGAGCATTGGTATTTCTATTTTACTGTATTTCCAATATATGTTCTATGTGATTAAATTATCCAATTGCTCAAGTTTAAAAATTTCTGCCTAATCTATTTATTATTTCTTTTTATTTTTAATTTTTTTGTTGTTGTTACTCGGTTTAACTTCCACCAGAGGAAAAAAAAAGTCTCTTCACTGCCAAGTGAAATAATAAAATTAAGCCACATAAATCAATAGGATGAAAGCCAAATTCATGTGTCCAGTACCAAGAGATGGCAAGTGTGAGGTGTATATATATGTGTATGTGTATGTGTGTGTGTGTGTGTGTACATATATACATATGTAAAATACTCATGTATAATATTTATAATCAACACCAAGACACCACTATTCCATATGGGAGAAAAGGAAACACTCCAGTGGAATCCTAAAGAGTCCAAAGAAGTACAATATAAAATCATAGGTCTTAATTATTTTTTCAGAAGAGTAAAAATTATATTAGCTTCACAAGAAATGGTTAGATGGGCCAGGACCTCATCCTAGCTACTTTGATTGAAGACATATTTGCTAATTAGGTAGACAGAAAGATAGATAGACAGACAAAAAGTTAGTTAATAATGAGATAGACAGACATAATATGCTAAATAGATATGCTTGTGAGATATACATAATGAGAACTGTAACAAAACCTAAACTGAAAACTCCTATTACAAGTGAATAAAGAAAAACACACTAGCTACAGGATTATACTCAATTTTATTGAGAAAATTCTATGGAATCAGCATTCCTCCTATCAGGGGCATCATGATGTCTCTGGGAACTGGGAAAAGCCAGTACTGGGTGACAGAAGGGCAGTTCCCACCCAAATAGTATTTGAGCACTGGCAGCTGCCACCTCATCCACACAAGGATCCTGCCTCCCCAGCTTTACTCACAGCCACTGTAGGATCTATTTATTATTTCTTTTTATTTTTAATTTTTTTGTTGTTGTTACTCGGTTTAACTTCCACCAGAGGAAAAAAAAAGTCTCTTCACTGCCAAGTGAAATAATAAAATTAAGCCACATAAATCAATAGGATGAAAGCCAAATTCATGTGTCCAGTACCAAGAGATGGCAAGTGTGAGGTGTATATATATGTGTATGTGTGTGTGTGTGTGTGTACATATATACATATGTAAAATACTCATGTATAATATTTATAGTCAACACCAAGACACCACTATTCCATATGGGAGAAAAGGAAACACTCCAGTGGAATCCTAAAGAGTCCAGAGAAGTACAATATAAAATCATAGGTCTTAATTATTTTTTCAGAAGAGTAAAAATTATATTAGCTTCACAAGAAATGGTTAGATGGGCCAGGACCTCATCCTAGCTACTTTGATTGAAGACATATTTGCTAATTAGGTAGACAGAAAGATAGATAGACAGACAAAAAGTTAGTTAATAATGAGATAGACAGACATAATATGCTAAATAGATATGCTTGTGAGATATACATAATGAGAACTGTAACAAAACCTAAACTGAAAACTCATATTACAAGTGAATAAAGAAAAACTCACACTAGCTACAGGATTATACTCAATTTTACTGAGAAAATTCTATGGAATCAGCATTCCTCCTATCAGGGGCATCATGATGTCTCTGGGAACTGGGAAAAGCCAGTACTGGGTGACAGAAGGGCAGTTCCCACCCAAATAGTATTTGAGCACTGGCAGCTGCCACCTCATCCACACAAGGATCCTGCCTCCCCAGCTTTACTCACAGCCACTGTAGGAATACTATCATCTGCTTTTTCCGGCTCTCAAATTCTCTTACATTGACAGCTCTACTTCACCAGCTAATCACTATTTGTTAGATGTCACCTTAGGGTGAGGTTCTAACCTGTATCACCCCCACTAATCCCTTTTCTCTCTACTGGTAGACTTCTCCTGAGCTTGTCCCCTTTACAATGAATGCAAACTCAAACATCTCTATTAGAAGAGATCAAAAAGAGGAATGACATTTAAAGACTAAAACTCTCTGTTCTAAATATTGCTCCTTCTTTCCATTTCACAGTTAGGAGTTCATTACTTTATCATCTGACTAACTTTGGGGCATATGGGAAGTCATCACTAATCCTCTCCAAAACACAATTTAATATTAAAAAAAAGAGAAATACTGTTATAAGGTAATACAACAGAAAGTCAATAATGCTAAAATAAAGGTGCCTGGGTGGCTCAGTGGGTTAAAGCCTCTGCCTTCGGCTCAGGTCGTGGTCTCAGGGTCCTGGGATCGAGCCCTACATCGGGCTCTCTGCTCAGCAGGGAGCCTGCTTCCTCCTCTCTCTCTGCCTGCCTCTCTGTCTACTTGTGATCTCTCTCTCTGTCAAATAAATAAATAACATCTTTAAAATAATAATAATAATAATAATCCTAAAGTAATTACTTGGGGGCAGACAAATTTTAAGGAACACTTACTTCTAAAAGCAAATATATTTATAGTACTATGTTATAAAACTGAAGAAAATGTTTTATATCATAATTATATTGATGATTCTCTCCTAACACTGACATTTCTATTTCTTTACAAATATGAATAAATAGTATTGGTAAAATTCTGATCACAAAAAATTCTTTAGTGAGAGTATATATATCTAACTATATTTGTTAAACCCAAATGGATTAAAGGGGTTTATTTATAAGTTCACATATTCAATTTCTACTACAAGGGCTCTAAATAAAATAGCAATGGAAACAGGTGTTGGTGAGGATGTGGAGAAATTAGAACCCTCATAAACTGCTAGTGGAAATACAAAATGGTACGGCCACTATGGGAAATTAGTTTGGTGCATCCTCAAAAAGTTAAACATAGAGTTAACATATGATTCAGTAATTCAACTCCTAGATACACCCAAGAGATCTCAAAACATATGTCCACAAAAATGTGTACACAAATATTCACAGCAGCACTGTTAATAATAGCAAAAGGTGTAAAGAATCCAAATGCTCGTCAACAGATGAACAGATAAACAAAAGGCAGTATACTCATACAATGGAAGAGTATTCTGCCATAAAGAGGAACAGAGGACTGATTACACTACAGCACGGATGAACTCTGTCTGTTAACACTGTGGTAAATGAAAAAAGAAGCCAGACACAGATGGTTGTACGATTCCATTTACATGAAATGTCCAAAATGGTGGCACCTGGGTGGCTCAGTCAGTTAAGCGTCTAACTTTGGCTTAGGTCATAATCCCAGGGTCCTGAGATTGAGCCCCAGGTCAGGCTCCCTGCTCAGTGGGGAACCTGTTTCTCCCTCTTCCTCTGCTGCTCCCCCTGCTTGTGCTCTCTTTCTCTGTCAAATAAATAAATAAAATATTTTTTAAAAAGAATGATGACTCCTGGGTGGCTCAGTCAGTTGACATCTGCCTTTGGCTCAGGTCATGATCCCAGAGTCTTGGGATCAAGTCCTGCATCCAGTTCTTGCTCAGCGGGGACCCTGCTTCTCCCTCTGTCTGCCACTCCCCCTGCTTGTGCTGTCTCTCTCTTCATCTTTATCTCTCTCCCCCTTTCTGACAAATAAATAATTAAAATCTTTAAAAAAAAAATGAAATGTCCAAAATGGGCAAATCCATACATACAGAAGGTAGGTAGTGGTTGGCCAGGGCTAGGGAAAATAGGGAGTAGGGAATGAATCCTAACAGACATTGGGTTTTTTTGCGGGTGTTGAAAATGTTCCAGAATTAGATAATGGTGATGGTTACACAACCTGGTGAGTATACTAGAAACCATTAAATTGTATGCTTAAAACGGTGGGTTTTGTGGTATGTGAATTGTATCTCAATTTTTAAAATACTGTTTTGTTTTTTTAAAGCAATGGAACAACCTCTCCATCAAAAGCAGTATTTGTACTGGGTTATAATTCAAAAACTCTTTCTGTCAAAAAAAAATGCTGTTTATTATAAGAATGAGACAAAAAATGATGCAAGGGAATTTACAACAAATACAAGGAGATGATACCTTTATCACACAAAGAGCTCATTAACGAACTGGTAAGAAAAACACCAATAGAAAAAATGAGCAATGGACATGAGATGACAATTCATACAGGAAACACAGACAAATATTAAGAATAGCAAAAACAGTCAATTTCACCAACAGTCAAGGAAATATTCACTACACCAAAATACCATTTTTCACCCATCAATATAATACAGATGTTTAAAAAATGATTCCAGCTTTTTCATGTCCAGATAGAGGGAGATTAAATTGGTACACATATTTCGGAAAAACAATTTGTCACTGTGCCAGGAACAGGAGATAAGAGGTGAGCAGTACAGATTTGCGTTGAAGGCTGACAGAGAGAAACAGACATAAACAAATCAGTGCAATAATCTTGCAGGGACTTGAAAAGAAATAAGGGGTTACAGTGGGAGCCCGAAGAAGGGAATGGTCAGTCCTTTCTACAGGGGAGGAAGAGGACCAGGGAAGGTGATACAGATGACTGAGAGCTGAGTCCTGAAGGACAAGGTTAGTAGTCAGACTGAAGGGGCCATGCCAGCACGTTCGAATTCCTGGGTGTGGTGCTACAGCCGCAACGCAGGACACAGGGAAGGGCGTCGTGAGAAGTTCACAAAGGTCAGGTTGGGAGGGGTCTTGCTCGGACTGGATCACTGAATCCCAAGTCTGGGGACATAACAAGTATCGGTCAAATGAAAACAATTTTTTTTTCTTAAAAGCAACACAAAAAATCATTATACGATTCTCTCTACCCTTGCATCTGGTTAAAATTTTCTCTAGTAAGAAGTAAATGGAAGATAATAACCAAAATAGCTAAGAGGGACCCTGGAGTTCTTCCAGGAGCAGATGTTCTTTTCAGAAAGGGCACTCTGGTGCCCTGTGGGGGAGGGGTTAGGAGGCAAACTTGCAAGAGAGACAGGTGAGGTGGCTAAGCAGTAAGCCAGGCAACCAGACACGGAGAGGAATAAGACCAGATGTTCCAGGGCTCAAATCTCCAAGCACCTGAATGGATGTGAGCAGTGAGGGCGGAGGGTGAAGGACAGTGCTGGCTTGAGTGACTGAGTAGACGTGTCCAGGAGTCTATACCCTGGTATGAGGAAGGGGACAAGAAGGGGACATGGAGAAAAACACAAATTTGGCTTTGGACTTACGGAGTATCAAGTAAGCACCCAAGGGGAGGGAGTATATAGATAGGTCAGTAGAAAGATGACTCTACACATAATAGACACAATTCATCGTGCTGATAAGGACACAGGCTCTGGGGATAGCCTGGCCTGGATTTGAAAGTCGGCCTTGACACTTAGTAGGCTGGCGGCCTTCAGGAGGTTATTTCATCCTCTAAGACCACAGACTTCGGGGATCGTCGCGCCGACTTTATGGGCTGTGTGACTGTCCCGTGAAAAGGGTCCATGGTGCGTTCGGTATGGTATCCAGCATCGCGAGAGCACGGGGAAGGGTGACTCCAGCCACCTGCTAGAAGCCTTGGCAGGGGACGTCCGGTGAGGAGAGAAAGGCGAAAGGGCTCAGAGCAGTGACATTAAAGAAAGGGAGAGAACACAATGGGCAGTAAAAGAGGAGGAGAAGAAATGATCAAAGGAGTAGAAGGAGAATCAGGAGTGAGTGATGTCATAGAAGCAAAAGGAAAGATAATTTCAAGAGAAGATTCGGGTGTCTACATACTGATGTTAAAAAAAAAAAACAACCTCCAAATTAGTGTCAAAGTGATTTGGGAAACAAAGACAGAAGAGAAATTATTAAATTTCCTTACTACCTACAGCCCACTGACAAGTCCTTGAAACAGCAGAGTGACATTCCTCTACAGACTCCCTGCTGACACTTTGCTAAGGGAAAAAGGCAATCCTAGCTTCAACCCCCTCCTCCAAACCAGGATCCTCTAAGCCTACTTTAACATATAAAAATTCTTTTGCAAACTTCCTTTTTCTCTACCCCCCAAGATACGTGTTGGCAATCATCCCCCATGCATATGACCCACCCATATACATCAGAAGGGTCTCATGACAAAGGTTTTATTAGACAGCAATAAATGACCTTTCCCCAACAATAGCTAGCCCCCTCTAGGTCCTGGAAACCTTGCTTCCAAAATTCCTTAGAGACTTAGGCTGTCCCTAACCCCCTCCCAACTTGAAAGTATATAATGGGCCACTTTCTGCCCATGGGTCCTGTCCCCATGCTTTAATAAAACCACCCATTTGCACCAAAGACATCTCAAGAATCCGTTCCTGGCCCTGGTTTTGAACCCTAATGTCCTTCCTACATCTAAAGGAAGGTTGAAACTAATGTGACTAGTAAAATAGAGTTCACGTAATCTATCTATCTTATCTATCCATCTTTTCTTATTTATCTAACAGATATGCAAATGTATAGAAAAACTAAGCACCGGATTGTTACCAGTAAATATCTTTGAGGAAGTAAGTGGGCTTGGGGAATGGGGGCAGGGAAGGACAAGCATTATGAATTGAAACTGTAACTTTTTACTCTCTACTTTTCATTATTTGGATTTTCTTTTTCCTCTTTTAGGGAGGTTGTACTATTTGTGTTATTAAAAAGTATCAAATATAACTGGAAAGTTGGTGTTACGTAAGGAAAGAAAAGCTTTGGAAAGTCATTGTTGACTCAGGCGACAGCGGTTTCCCTGGGGAAGGGACAGGAACCCATCACAAAGGGCTGAACCAGGAGCACGAGCCCCTAGCTGTGTGCTGTGTGCGGAGGGAGAACCACCCAGCCACTTCCTAAAGCCTGGCTGCAGAGCGGGAGAGGGCAGCTAGGGGAGGATGCAGGGCCAAGGGAGGGATTTTAATATTTTAGGTCAAGGTGGAGGAGATTCATGGAGAATCGAAGAATACAGGGNCATGATCCCAGGGTCCTGGGATCGAGGCCCACATCGGGCTCTCTACTCAGCAGGGAGCCTGCTTCCTCCTCTCTCCTCTCTCTCTGCCTGCCTCTCTGCCTACTTGTAATCTCTCTCTCTCTGTGTCAAATGAATAAATAAAAAAATCTTTAAAAAAAAAATATTTTAGGTCAAGGTGGAGGAGATTCATGGAGAATCGAAGAATACAGGAAAAAAGTCCAAGAGGGGGTGGTAAACAGATGGGAAGTATAAGAGAGCAAGGGAATAAATGATGGCACAAGGGAATCCGAGCGAAGAGGCTCAGGGCAGAAATTTGCCTTGAAGCGGCGCCAGTTCTTGGGCTCGTGAGAGCCCGTGGCGGTGGCGCCCCCCGCAGGCGAGCCGGAGGGCGCACCAGGCAGACGGAGCGCCGGGGCTGTGGGTGCAGAGTGAGCTCCCGCCCCTGGGTAACCAGAAACAAAGGCACTGTGAGGAGCAGGAAAGACAACCGACCCGTGAAAGTATTAACAAGGGGCTGAAAATAAAGCAATTCAAGCCCAACTTTTCCCTCTAGAAAACAAGTTCTACTAATCTCATCAAGTGAGATCTTTCACTGTTTACAGACATATTATCCCTTTTCTCTTCTGTTGTGCTTCCCTGGCTCTAAGGAAGAAAGTGTTGAAGTCTCTTTGATCCTGTCAAATCGGAGGCAAAGGCCTGACAGAACTTCTTAGTAAAAAAAAAAAAATATATATATATATATATATATATATATATA
>LNAC01000170.1:3137204-3159160 GCA_002007465.1 Ailurus styani | reverse complement strand
TATATATACACATATATACGTATATATATATATAAAATGAACAAAATCCACATCTTCAGCTTTAAAGTAGTGATAGTCTTACTATAAGAAGAATACAAAATATGGCTTCAGGATTGCTTGAGGCTATAACATTACCGCCCATTTTCTAGTCCTGTCATTTCCCTGTGATACACAAATCACTTTCAACTTTTCTGTGTAATCACTTCTTTTCTGGTCTGTAGGGGATTTCTCCATGCACATTCTCTAAAGAGCTCATTGAATGGGGATGACGTGATACACAGTGCGGTCTTCACTGCCGGACAGATTTTATATTACACACTTCACTCTAAATTAAGCCTCCATCCAAGTAAAAAGGATGAGGTTACAAGCACTAGGTGTTTGGTGCAGTTACTATTGTGTGTGATTGTGTATGTTGTGGGGGAGGAAAGAACAGACTGAGGAGGGTGGGTGGAAGAGAATGAACTACAGGGGGCCTCAGGCACATGTAATCTAAAGGACTACAGCTAAAAACAGACCCAGGAGGCTGGATGAGGGCTTTCTTTAGTGGACAAGAGGACAGCACATCACTGAAAGAGTTAACTGGAAGATAAGTCTCTCTGCTCCTCAAATTCAGGACTGACAGGGTTTTGTCAAGCCTTTGCCAAACTAAATCTGACAGGAGCTTTATGCAATGGAAGCCTATGCCCAGCTTCTTTTCCCTTGCAAATGTCCTCCCCACTGAGAAAAGGCTAAGATCTACCTGCCTCAGGCAGACACCAAGAGGAGGGAGGACAGTCAAGATGGGGGTCTGAACAGAGTTACAGTTGGAAAAAATAGAAAGCAGGCAAAAGACACAGTAGGATAGTCCCAAACACTGAAAGCATATAAGCCACACCTTTACAGGGAGAAAAAAAAAGCTGTGGACATTCCGAGATGTGTGGTATGAGGCACAATATTCTCTCCATCTCCAACTTTTCCCAAGTCCTCCCCTAACCTCAGCTTTGGTAGAAACCCAAAGCCAGCTTTCCCCTCAGGACACACCTCACTCTCTACTAGCTTCTCATTCTCATATCTTACACAGCAAAGGCAAGGAGAGCCCTCAGAAGGGCTCCTCACGGCCCCTCCGGGCAAGCAAAACCTCCAGTTCCCCACAGAGGTCCTTCCTGACCAGTGCTTGTCATCTTGGCCCCACAGACCTGCTCTCATCCACCATTCCTTCCCCCAGGACGTGCCACTCTCCACACAAGGGGCCTGAGAGATGTGTTAGGTAAGGACTGGTCACAAAGTCCTAGAGGAAGTCTATCCTCCACCCCATCTCTGGAATACTTTCCACTTCTCTTTTCTAAATTGTCACAGACCAGGTCCTTTGGGTCTTATGCTTAAACCAGAATGGGAAGAGCTTTGGTACCTCTCCACACACCTACATCCTCCTCCAGGCCATAACCACCTTCTAACAGCTGAGACTTTGAACACTTCAGTGTTCCAGCAGAAGAAAAGTGGAGAAAACGTGCTGCGGATGTTGTCTTTTCAACCAATGAGCCCTAAGGACCCTCAATTAGCTGAGTCATTATTTTTGACTGTCCTAATGTCAATGACTAAGTCAACCACAGTAGACAGATGTGACCAAGAGGACATCAACAATAAAAAAAAATCAGGTTATTAGGAATATCTGGAGTTCCATACTGAACTTCCAAACCACTTATGGAATAAGCATAGAACTTCAGTGCCATTAAAATGCTCTGGCCTCTCCTCATCCAGACAAAAATAAGACTGGGTCTTGCCAGCAGCTTCCCATAAACTGGTGCCAATAATAAGTGATGGAATGATACTATAAATGTGCCAGTGTTCTAGAAATGTATTATTGGCCAACTTCAAGAAAAACTGTAAAACAAGCTTTCTGGACCCCGTCAGAGCTTTGAAATGAGAATATAATTTCCAAAAAGATTTTTCCTTGGGCCCCATCTAAGGGAGAAAACATGCAACTCAACATCCCGGAAAATGACCAGAGATCCTCTGAAGGCCAACTGGAGCAAGCAGATTCAGCTCTGAGGTATAAAAGCCAGCAGCAAGAACGTGGTTTGCATGGCAGACAAGGGCAGCATGTCCCAGCCAGTACTAAGAAGACATCCAGGAAAAGAGCAGAGACCAGAAGAAGGGTTCTGAGCAGTCCCTGCTTCTATGTAGGGTTGGCAAGACACTCAGAAAAGACCTGGTCTCGGGCTAAAATAGTCATCAGTTAACCAACAGCTCAGACTTTTTTTTTTTTTTAAGATTTTATTTATTTATTTGACACACAGAGAGAGATTACAAGTAGGCAGAGAGGCAGGCAGAGAGAGAGGAGGAAGCAGGCTCCCCACTGAGCAGGCAGCCTGACGCAGGGCTCGATCCCAGGATCCTGAGATCGTGACCTGAGCTGAAGGCAGAAGCTTTAACCCACTGAGCCACCCAGGCGCCCCCAGCTCAGACTTTTAAAAAGAGGGATTAATAAAACCATAATGATTAAGCATTTTCTTTTTAAAAAGCAGGGGCACCAAATTAACGCCATCAGACTGTCCTCGAAAGGTGAAATATTTAGTCAACTGATTGGTTGTGTAATTAGCCCAATGCCAAGCAAAACTGTCTGACCAACTCTGTCTCTGAATCAGCTTCATTAACTTTCTGGCTCTGCACATGTATGAACAGTCAGAATGAATTTCACAGATCCAAGTTTACACCAAACACTCAACTTAAACTTAAATGAAAAAGTTGTCATCTTCCCTGATTTATAAAACAAAAAGATTGAAGAAGCATCTCAATGCAACAAGTCAAATATAAGAACTCAAGAATAAAGCAGTCTGATTAAAAAGAAGTCATCAAAGAACACCAGTCCTGGGCCTCAAATCAAAGGAAAAGCAAATCTAATGGACCAAAAAGAAAAAAAAAAATCAATTTCTAACTAAAGCTTCATATCCACAAGACAGGAGAATTTTGATCATTTGGTCACCTAAACCACTAAAGCGGTTTCTTTTTCTTTCTTTTTTTTTTTTTTTAAGATTTTATTTATTTATTTGACAGAGAGAGACAGAGTGAGAGAGGGAACACAAGCAGGGGGAGTGGGAAAAGGAGAAGCAGGCTTCTCACTGAGCAGGGAGCCCGATGCAGGGCTTGATCCCAGGACTCTGGGATCATGACCTGAGCCGAAGGCAGCCACTTAACCGACTGAGCCACCCAAGTGCCCCACTAAAGAGGTTTTTAAAGTCTCTCTCCTGACAAGACCACCAGTGCCCTAAATGATCACATGTCAATCAACCCCAAATACTGACCCACACCCACATACATGACAAAGTTCTCATGGTATAGAAAAAAAAAAAACACAACCTACTTAAAATCTAACCATTTTTGAAGTAATTCATATTCTGTACTTGGTCCACCCCAATATTTGCTTGGCAACTATAAGATAAGGTATTTAGGTTACTAATAGTATCTCACTTTTCTGGAATGAAACAAGGCTGGGAGGGGGAAGGGGCAAATACACATGTTTTAAGTTATTCACTTTATTATAATTCCCAGCTAGGAAGGAATTACACAGAGACTGTGTCTAGAAAGAACCCAAGAGTTCTACCTTGCCAACTTGCTACTTCTTTCACCTCTGAAGACCTGACCTTCTTTCTATAGCAAGTCACTGTACATGACAGTAAAGTCTGGAGCAAAACCCACCAACAGAAACAATGACAGAAAAGACAGCTGAATGGTGTGCCAGGATCATGGTGTGGACAAGCTGCCCCGGGGGCCCACTCAGAGAGCAGCATTTGGTTACCAACCCTGTGCCTCTCAAAGAAATATTTTGAAGGGGAGGAAAGAAAAGGAACTGAAATATTTTGCAAATAACATCTTCTGCTCTCAACCCTGACTTTACATCAACGTCTTTGCATCTTTTTTTTTTTTTTAAGATTTTATTTATTTGACAAAGAGAGAGAGATTACAAGTAGGCAGAGAGGCAGGCAGAGAGAGAGGAGGAAGCAGGCTCCCTGACGAGCAGAGAGCCCGATTCGGGGCTCGATCCCAGGACCCTAAGATCATTACCTGAGCCGAAGGCAGAGGCTTAACCCACTGAGCCACCCAGGTGCCCCAATGTCTTTGCATCTTTGAATAGAAAAGGGGAAGACTGAAGAGAAAAAGACAAGAATGAAGACAGGTACAACCCAAAACACTGGTTAAAGGCTCTGGAGTCAGACTGATCTGGGTTTGAAGCCCAGCTTAATAAACTTAACAACTTCATGTTAGACGTTGGACAATATGCCTAATAACTATGAGCCTTTGTCTTCTCATCTATATAGTGGGTAGCTGTGAGGAATAAACAAAGTATGGAAAGTAATTAGCATGCTGCCTGACACAAGAGGAGGTATGTGGTCAATATAAAATAGCTGAAGAGAAAAAGAGGGGTGGGGAAGGGAGGAGAGGGAGGAGACTTTCAGAGAAAACAAATCTCAAGGGTTCACGAAGAGTCTAAACTCAGAACAAATGCCCCATCCTCTTTACAATCAGTCTGAAAATATTTCTTGTTTACCTACTACATAATCAGCACTGTGCTTTGTTCAGAAATGAAGCCGCCTCCTCCTCAATCTCTAGATGCATGCAATCCAGCTCAGGAAACAGAAATCACACGTGGGATATATGTAAAAAAAGAATAATTAAAAAAAAATCCTGAGTTGTGCTAAATTGTTAAATATTCTATGTGTAATAAAGCAAGAGCTGCAGCAATTAGGAGAAGGGGCCTGTGAGGGCTACTTGTGGGGGACGGTTTAAGGGACAAGGGTGGCAGAGGCAGGACCGGGCACTTAGGAGAAGCAGGGGGCGTGTCAGATGAAGGAAAAGCAGATGTGCCCCAGCTGGAGCTTTGCCCCGGAAGCAGCGGGGATGTGAGCAGGGACTTACAGAGTGACCAGAGACTGGATGAGGGAGGGGACAGACAGGAAAGCAGTGAGTATGAGAGATATTAGAAGCAAAAATGGGCTGGACTTCAGAAATGAATATGGAAAATGAAAGAGAGGGGTCTGCCTCTCAGATTTTTTGCTCTTGTTTGAGGCCAAGTGAGTTCTTTCCACCTTCTTGGGATTTCTTGGCAGGGAATAAAATCATACTCTTCTCTCTCCCCAGAGAGAGTCAGCATCACCCCCCTTGATAACCAGGCTGCCCGGGGCAGGGTTTACAAATGTGAACTCGGCTGGGTCTGTATTCCAGCTCTGCCACTTACCAGCTATGTGACCTCAGACAAGCAAACCAACCTTCCCAGCTTCACTTTCCTTCTCTATTAAAGGGGGTAGTTATAGTACCCACGCTCGGATTGTTGAGAGGATAAGCAAATCAATACGTTTAATAAATGCCTTAACTGAGAAGCACTTAGAAGGGTGCCTGGCATATAGCAACAATTCACACGTCATCCATTATTATTATTATTTTTATATATTTATTAATTTTCACCTTTAGCTAGAATATAGCCATTGGAAACTCAAAGAATCATTTCACAGATCACTAAAGAGGAGGTACCAAGTGGAAACACATCTTAGAATTGCAAGTGCTTCCAGAACTACAGCCAACAGTGAAAACCCCAGTGCGAGAGAGCCAGCTAATCCAGTGTCACATAGAGAATTTGAGTCCATACCTGGCTTGGTGAATGGCCTCCATCCACTCTTTACCGTCCTGCTCCTCCTCACAACGCAGCTCCAGAGGTTTCTGACCTTCATGGCCAAAAAGAACGGTAAAGTAATACTAGAAAAAAAAAAAAGTTTAGTTTTATTTTTCAAGCATGACCACATAATCACATAATACAGTATTTCCCTACAAAGGGGATATGATTTAAAAATTGATTAGCACTATATAAATCATATTTCAAAATGTAGTCCACTTGGCAATGACTTTGCACCTAGAAGATAAATAGGTTGCATCTTAACACCCTTCTGTAAGAGTCAGCCCACAACATCTTACTAGATACAGAAAAGTTATTTGATAAGACCCTACACAGATGTATGATTAAAATTCCTTAGTGAAATTTCTAAGCCTAATAAAGGATATCTACAAAAAATTTACTATAAATATTTTAGCTATTGGTGTTCTCTTACAAGCAACCCTTCTGGGGTGCGTGGGTGGCTCAGTCAGTTAAGCATCTGCCTTTGGCTCAGGTCATGATCCCCGGGTCCTGAGATGGAGTCCCCAGTCGGGCTCCCAGCTCAAAGTCCGCTTCTTCCTCTGCTCCTCCCCCCTGCCGTGAGTGCTCTCTCTGCCTTGCCCTCTCGCTCTCGTTCTCACTCTCTCTCAAATAAATAAAAATCTTTATTGAAAAAGACAAGCAACCCTTCCAAAATCAAAAATAAGAAAAAGATGGCAGTTATCATCACTTCTATTTACTAATTCTGCCTGGAGGGCAATATAGAAAAATAAAGGGAAAAAGGCACAAGAAATGGAAAGCAAGGGAAAAAATCATTTTCACAGCTCATATAATTGTCTATATTAAAAGCCCATTGAAAAACTATTACAATAACACTGAACCAAATAGTTAAACACAAAATCAATACACAAAAATTTACTGCAGTTTAGTATAGTAATATCAACAAACACAAAACTTCATTTTGGAAAACAGCATTTGCAATAACAAATACAAGTAACTGAAGACTAAGTATAAGGAAATGTGTTTATCACCTCTAAGAAGTAACTATAAGATTAACCTCTAAGAAGTTCATCTATAGGGCGCCTGGGTGGCTCAGTGGGTTAAAGCCGCTGCCTTCGGCTCAGGTCATGATCCCAGGGTCCTGGGATTGAGGCCCGCATCGGGCTCTCTGCTCAGCAGGGAGCCTGCTTCCTCCTCTCTCCTCTCTCTCTCCTGCCTTTCTGCCTACTTGTAATCTCTCTCTCTGTGTCAAATGAATAAATAAAATCTAAAAAAAAAAATTTAAAGAAGTTCATCTATAATTTCAATGTATTCCACTAGAAATAGCAGGAGTTTTTAATTTTGGTAGAATGTTACAAACTGAATCTGCAATCTGTGCCAGGGGAGAAGCGTTCATTTGAAACCAGTCTGTTTGAGGCCGGACACGTTAATTACCAAACTGAGACTGTCTGGCAAGGAAACGTGACTGGAGAGCTGTTTATTGCACAGGAATGATCAGAAAATACGCTGGACTTGCCCAGGATGTCTTCCTGGGCCATAAAGAGAACCCGGCTACGGAGCTGCTCTAAGGAAGAGCCAAAGCCAAACAGTTCCTTCTGTCGTCCCACCTTCCCATCCACCCCCGCTCAAGGTTTTGTTTACTCATTGTGACAGTTATGTACTCATTTTCTTCAAATGCATTAAAAACCTTCAGGGCAATAATCCTAGAGATAAGAATTTCCAGCATAAGGGAAAAGAACGAGAGAGACAAAGCAAGAAACAGTCTCCAATGACAGTGAACAAGCTGATGGTTTCCAGAGGGGAGGCGGGTGGGAGGATGGGGGAAACAGGTGACAGGGATGAAGGAGGGCACTTGCTGTGATGAGCACAGAGGGATACACGGAAGTGTTGAATCACTATACTGCACACCTGAAACTAATATAACAGTGTATGTTAACTAACTGGAATGAAAGTAAAAACTGGAGGAAAAGAAAGAATTTTCAGCACATTTTTACCAAAAAGAAGAAGACTGGCTAAGAGACTTCTTCGCAGGTTACCGGTACATGGATCGTCAGTCCACTGAGGACTCTGAGTCATGCCTGTGCAATGATCCACTGTACTTCCCACGGACAGTCCTAAGCCCCGTAAATGGCAAGCTGTCTTTAGTTCTTAAACCTCTTGCCCAGCCAGAGGACTAAATGCTAGGAAACAGGGGGCAATAACCTGATAAAAGGCCACAGAGATTGACAAGAATTGAGTTTAGCACTGTATTCAATAAAGCTCCATTTAAATTTGAGAGGAAAGAAGTCGAAACTCAATAATATAACAAATCAGTGTCTTAAAGGTCAATCCTGTGAGTGATGGCATTTTAGTAACTGCTAGCTACTGTCCAAGCCCAGCTGTCCAGTCCAGGGAGAGGAAACGCTTAATGAACTGGCCCAATCTATTGAAAGCCTGCAACCAGCACCTCGACAGCAACTGCTACTCTGAAACCCAATTAGAAGCCACCTTTCAAAGACAGCGAGGCAATTATATCAGCAGAGGACACCCAAAGGTTAGACCATGTCTCTGGCATAACAATGATGGTTTTGAGGGGTACATGTTAAATTTCCAGGAGTTCACTTAACAAATTCAGCTCAACTGCAAAAAATTAGACAGTGCCTCTGCATGTACCTGCAAATTATTTATTTTCAACCACTCATCAAAGTTTTCTTTGTGTGGAATATTCTGGCCTCACTCTGGTATGAACTTAGTATACCATAGATCTATGTGTCAGGCCTGGAGCTTTAAAGGTCCCCTTGGGGATCAGAAGTAGCAGCGGACACCCCCGACGGTACCCTGTGACCTCAGAGCTGTCCCACTGCAGGGAACCTAGAGGATAGGTTCCAAAGTACTGGGTCATTGTGAAATCCAAGGAAGAATTAAAACAGTGATGACCCTGTTTATGTCTTTAAACTTAGCATTTGCAATGACGAGTGAGTTCCTCTTCATTTCCTTCCTAGAGAGTCTCACCTGTTTCCCAAACCCATTTCCCCAGGTAGATTCTCTCCCAGGCGCCAGCTCCATATTTCTCCTATTAGACAGCCTTTTAGTCAGATCCCAAACTAAATTCATTACCTTTCCTCTCTTTCTCCCACCCCGCAAACCTCCTCTTCCCCTCTGCCCTCACAACTATTCCATCTCCTCTTGTCTTTTCTCTGTCAAGTGAATCTTTATCCAATGGTTGCCCCAACTAGGAACCCCAAAGTCATCTTCAACTCCTCCCTCTCATCACCCACAAATTTGGTTTCACCAAGGCTCACTCGTAGGACTCTCTTCTGGCTTTTATTATCCCTCACCTAGACTACTGTAGGCACTCTACCATCAGGTGACAAATACGACAGCTTAAAATTCATTTGAAATTCCTTTATCTTCACAGCTGACCTCGCTCCTTCCTTGTACCCTGGCCACTATGATAGCCCAAAGTGGGAGTTTACAAGGTTCTTCCTGAAGGAGGACAGGATGACCCAGAGAAGTCCCAGTGAGTGGGGAACACAAGGAGACATGTGGAGAGAAGCAGGCAAAGTAAATAGAGAAATCAGGAGACGGAGACACATATGGTACAGCTTCTCCTCACTCAGAGCTAAAATCCCAGAAGAGGGTGAGGAGTTAAAAAGGTTGATACCAAAAACAAAAAGCCAAGGAGTTTCTGTATCACTTTCCCTTTAGGGATCTAGACGATGCCATCTCACTGGATGTCTTCATGCCCCCTGCCCCCCACCCTCATGACAACATGGGGTGATGACTGCATGGGCAGTGGAATACCCATATCACGTAAATCAGTAGAATTGGTGTCACACCAATTGCGTGATAGATAGATAGATAGATAGATAGATAGATAGATAGATAGATAGATAGACAGACCGGCCGGCCCAAGTTTTGAGGTTAGCTATCCAAATCCTGACGAGGTTCTAAGCAGTGTGGACATTCCTAAGTACTACCATGGAGGGCCATGGAGGGAAGGGCACTTTCAAACTTATTGTAGGATAAGGTAAGTGGTATAAAGGCTGAGCAAGAGCCACAGTGGAACCACGTAGGCAATACAGACAACCAGGCCCTGACTGATCTGGGAGAGAATAGACTGGAAGTTATGGCAGCCACATACTTCAGGAACGGTTGCCAACAGATGGCCCAGGCAGAGCCAGACCACCACCACAGTCATCAGACTGCCTCAACCTTTGATACACAGACACACAGACACACACACACACACCCTCAAGGCCATGTGAGACTCCATTTACTGAGAGGCCATCTCAGTGGGGTGCAGAGGGAAAAATGAATTACCAAGAGAGACTTCCCACATTAGTGGAGCAGTCTTGAGTTTACTCCTCTCAACTAAGTGTAGCTTCTTTTTTCTCCACTTACAAAGTGGAGAGGTGGTCTTAAGGAGAAAGTCAAGTCAGGGCACCTGGGTGGCTCAGTGGGTTAAAGCCTCTGCTTTTGGCTCAGGTCATGATCTCAGGGTCCTGGGATCGAGGCCCGCATCAGGCTCTCTGCTCAGCAGGGAGCCTGCTTCCCCCTCTCTCTCTGCCTGCCTCTCTGCCTCCTTGTGATCTCTCTCCTGCTGTGAAATAAATAAATAAAATCTTTAAAAAAAAAAAAAGTCAAGTCAAATTTAGAAAAATATTTTCTTTGCACATCTAAGTGTAGTGAAGACAAATCTGTGACCCCAATTGCAGTCTTATCCAACTCCCCCCATCCAAAACATGGTGGCCAGAGTCTTTCTAAAAGATTGGTCAAGTTTGGGCACCTGAGTGGCCCAGTCATTAAGCGTCTGCCTTCGGCTCAGGTCATGATCCCAGGGTCCTGAGATGGAGTCCCACATCAGACTCCCTGTTCAGCATGAAGCCTGCTTCTCCTTTTCTCATTCCCCAGCTTGTATTCCCTCTCTCACTGTCTCTTTCTGTGGCAAATAAATAAATAAAATCTTAAAAAAAAAAATCAGTCAAGCTTCTCATGTCTGCTAACAACCCTTTACTGGTGTTCTCAAACACTAAGAGCAAATCTTACACAGGCTGAAAAAGCCCTTCACTAATTGGTTCCATTCTCCATCTTTAACCTCGCTTCTCTTTCCTTCAAGGCATGCCACACTCCAGGCACACCAAGGTATCACTCCCACCAGAAGACAAGCTCTTTCCTCAGCCTCATGCTGCCGACAGAACCATGACTCCCAAGGTGGTAACTCAAGAGCTTGGCCAAGTCACATAACTCTCCTGAGTTTCCTCCTGGGCAAAGCAAGGACAGTGATGCAGACCTGACAGGATCAAATCAGCTGATGCATAGTGTCTGTACAGTAGGCACCTCACAAGGGCTCATTCCCTTCTCTATCAGTGTAGCTTTGTCTTGACATACCTTGTTTCGTCCCCAGCCTCTTCTCCACCTACAAGTTCTTACCAAACTTTCATGACTTATGTCACTGAAATGTCAGTCCTCTAAGAATCTTCCCTGGTATCTTCTGGCAAAAAGGAGTCACTCTGTCTTCTGGGTTTCAGTAACCCTGTGTACCCTCTTCTCACATCACCTCAGAGTTGTCCACGTGTGTGTCTCTCTTTCCTGCCTGCCTGGTCCTTTTATACCCTTGATCCTAGCACTGTACTAGGCACACACAAAGCCCCCAATACCATTTGATAAACAAATAATCATCAGTAAAGAAACATGAGGTATAATAAAGTTGCTTCTAACAACCACAGGTGATGATAAATTTCATGACTTTATAATCATATCCAGGTGGCCATCCAGAGACGGGATTTAGAAAGACTGCTAGGGCGCCTGGGTGGCTCAGTCAGTTAAGCGTCTGCCTTCGGCTCAGGTCATGATCCTAGGGTCCTGGGATCAAGCCCCGCATCGGGCTCTCTGCTGGGCTTCTCCCTCTCCCTCTGTCTGCTGCTCTGCCTACTTGTGCTCTCTCTATCTCTCTGTCAAATAAATAAATAAAATCTTTAAAAAATAATAAAAAATAAAAATCAATAAATAAAAAGACTGCTTAAACTACTAATATATATTTTCATCCTAAGTATGGAATATCAGAACCCCATGATGATCCCACAAAGACCCAGAAGAGCAGGAAGAACAGATGCTATAGGTTGGCAGATTCACAGAAGATTCTTATGTCTTTACCTACAATGACCATAAAATGTCAGAAAGAAAGTAATGAACAAACCTAACACATTTAAATGTTCGGGGTCTTTTGGAATCTACTGTAGCTTCATACAAATTTTCGTTTTTCTGGATGTTATTATACTGGGTTCGCTGCTGTTTCTGTTATGTGTTTTCACAGAAAGAACAAATGCAACCCCATATGAAAACACGAGCTCAATTAAAACTATCGTCCTTAAGCTCCTGCAAGTTAGAAACAAATTCAGAGCTAACAGCGGCAACTGCTGAGGAACAGAACTACAGGACCACTTCCCCTTTCTACATTTCTATATTGTTCGAATCACAATAAACACATACAGCTATACAGCCAAAAAAAAAAAAAGTCCATTCCTTTTTTAAATAGTTGGAGTCACAACAGACACATTCAGTTATATAATCAACAATAAAGACACCTAGTTTAAAAACTATGTTCACATCTTTATAATAGAACCTATATATCTAGAGAAAGTAAATTACATTGGCCAAATCAGTGATGTTCCAGGCAGATTAAAAACGACTGTGGTTTTTTTCAAAGTATACAGGAGCAAAATAACTTCTTTTTAAAAATGCTGTTGCATGCCTATTATTATTTGGATGGCACTCCACGATTTTAAATTACCACATATGTTTTTGAAATCTTTCACTTTTAGATCAAAAGAACCAACACCGACCCTCTGTCTTCAGCCACTGGAGTCAGAAAATCCACCTGGTGTCCCTTTCCCACTGCCCCTGCCAAGGAGTAGGGATGGCAATGCCCCACAGGAACCCACGGAGGTCTTCTCCTCCAGGCCTCCCAGTAGGCGGACCCTGCAAGTCAGACACAGGATAGATAAAGGAATGGGTGCCTTCCAAATTGTCCGTGTCTGGGTGACTTACACCCATGGAACTAGGGATCCTGATGGCACCCTGGGGTGGGGGGCAGTGCCTCTGGGATCACAGCAAGGCTCTAACATGGGATGGAGCTCTCCATCCTCACCAGATCTTGGGGTCTGGCCTCTGAGTCCCTGGAAATGTGAACAACACTATTCAGTGGCCCTTCGCAGCCCAGAGTGTATTTCTCCCCATTACCCTCCTGGGTTGCGATGGCCATCCACCCCAGTCAGAGGGGAGACTCCAAGTGCTTCAGGATGTAAACAGAAAGCTGTGGAGAGCGGTTGAGGTCCATCTCCAAAGTGATAATAAAGTTTACAGTCCCGTTATTCTTCCTCTGATTCATTACCTCCTGCTTTCTCGTTCTTTCTATACCTGCTTGTAGAGTGGAAATGAAATACATCCGAAACGTTTGCTATACTGATGCAATTGAGCCTTATGTGCTCTATATTACTCATTTTGACTCTGACAAGCTCTGAGGAGCTCAGCTTCACCAGACAACTGAGCTATCTTTGACATGCACAGGAACTCCAAAATAATGTTTCCCCAGCCAATGATTGGCCCTTCGAAGAGAAAAGTAGCCCATCCCTGAGCCCTAGAGGCACAGACAGGTCCCTCTAAATCTGCTGTGTTGCCACAGCCCTAGCATGAGGGAGAGAGAAGACAGATGGAAAATGAATAGTTAGGTGGACATAAAAAAAGGGGGGGAAACACTTGAAGTTTCTTGATACCATTCTCCTCCTCAAATTCTCACTCCCTGGTATTCCTGTCATTGAAATGTCACTTGCAAGGTACCTCTCTGCCCACGGCATCTGCTCACCATTGTGCCAGCTGGTGAGGCACGAACTGAAGAGCAGTCTAAATCTTTAAGCCCTTGACCCAGCTCCAGTGGTAGCTAGGAGAGAAAACATTTCACTCTCCTGCCTTAGCAATTGTTTTTATCTCCTGGGATCATTTCTTTACCACAGCTCTATCCCATAGGTACTTTTAGCTCCAAAGAAGAGTCTATGTAAATTAAAGGAGGCTGATTTCCCAACTACTTTAGAGACTCTTATCTTTTCATATTGAAGCTCCTCATTGTTAAAACATATGTCAAATCATCCAACTACCTCCTGCAGGTGTTCTTAGAAACAAAAATCTAAGATGCTGAAGGCTTTCCCCCTCCCTGTTGGTTTACGACGTTTTTAACTCTAAGATTCAGAGGCCTTGCCACGGGCATATTCACGCCAGTGCAAGCCAACTTCACAGATCTACCCCAGCCTCTGAGTGTGCAGTGTGATTCCACAGAAAGAGCCCCAGGCTAGAAGGTGGGACATCAGGTTTTTCCGCTTGCCTCTGGAGACAAAGTGTGAACTGTGGTAAGTTCCTGTGCTCAGTTTGCTCTTGGGCCAAGGTGAAGACAAGGCCACTACCCCTCCTAACCTCCAAGGTAGAGATCAAATGCAACCATACATATCAAAGTGCCTTGAAAGGCAGGAAGCACATCTTATCATTGCTGTGGGGGTGGAATTGCCAGATCACACTTGGGAACCAGTCATCTCAAGTCTGCCTAGGACACTGGACTTGGTCCAGATCCACAAATCTGGGTAATTCAAATGTTCCTTCTTTTCTTCCCACTGTTCTTCTCGGATAAAAGTGCGTGGGGGAAAGAAGAAAAGGATGTATTAAAATTATTAACCAGCACACTGGGTACATGGTAATTAAGAAGAGGTCATACTGTTTTTGTTGTGGTGGTGGTTGTTTTGTTCTTGCAGATATTTTTGGTGGTTGTTCGACATTCATGATGAAAAGATCCTTAATTTCTCCAAAGACTTAGAGAGGAGCTTGAAGCTTCCATGACATGCAAGAGTTTGCTTAAGATCTGTCCCAACAGAAGCCGATGCATTGATTGTGAACTTGAAACTATGAGTATGACAAAGTAAAACCCATACTATGTTGTAATACCAGTTTTTAAGAACTGACTCAGAATATATTCTCCTATTAAACATATTTTAGGTTTTAAATGAATAAGAATTTAACTTAGAAACCAGCTCAAGGAGTAAGACTTTAACTGCCTCCTACTGTGGTTTTCTACAACAAAAATACATTATGTCTCGCTTCCAAATTTCATAAAGAAGAGAGTAAAATTAAACTGTACCCATTTAAGAGTGACAAAGACAAGACGCCAGAAAACCTGTCATTTTAAGAGTGGCTAAAAGAACTTGATATATTTGCTTGCTCTTCAAATCTTCCAGAGGCTATCATATAAAAATTGGAACAGAGAAACTTCATCGACCAAGGGATCTGGGTGCCCATAAATCACCAAGCACACTGATATTTATGAAAAGGGAAGCATGATGCATGGTGTCTGAAGTCATCATCCCTGATTGGCAAGGGAAAGACAATGATTCCTCTCCATGTTTCATTAAGTCTCACACAAGTTCATGTCTTTCTTTTGCATCACCACTCCAGACAGAGATGGACATTGTTGAAGATAACATCTGATCTATGTGACTGACTTCACTCCACCTCTATCCTTCCCATTTACTTACTGCCTTGAGAGAGAGACATCTAACTTTGGCCAGCCTACAGCCACTGACTGAGCACACTTAAGAATTCGGTCACCATTGTCACAGTCTTCTCTCACAGCGAGATGTCGAAACTTTATCACCATGCCAATATCCATTCCATCCTGGCCTCTCACAAACTGATCTGGAACCCCTAACTTAACATATTCTGAATAACAAAACCTCCAAAGCCCCTTTACTTCATACCATTCTCATCATTTCCTCATTTCAACCATTGATTTTATTTTCCATTTGCCAACCACATTCTCATTTATGCAGAAGGTATATGTATCCTGTTAATACCCAGGGTAGTTAGTGCCATGTGGCGGAGAGGAAAATACTTTGATACAGAGACAAGGAAGTCCTACAGACTGCTTCCTCCAAGCCTGATCTTGAGGTGCTCTGTCAAAGAGGGACCGTGGGATAATGAGATAGACTTGAGATTTAGCCTGTGTGGCTCTAGAAGACACAAAGAGGAATAATAGGTTAAAGTTAGAGATTTAGGAGAACTTTCCAAAACTGGAATGAGGTGCTGTAACTAGTTGGCCATCTCTCAGTGGTGTTTAAAAAGGAATGCAAATAGAAGATATTGCAAAATGTATGCAATAGAAGAAGGCATACAAACAATGGTTAGACCAATGTTTTGATTTTGTTATTCAATATCCCAATTTTATTTTATTTTATTTTTTAAAGATTTTATTTATTTATTTGACAGAGAGAGATGACAAGTAGGCAGAGAGGCAGGCAGAGAGAGAGAGGAGGAAGCAGGCTCCCTGCCGAGCAGGGAGCCCGATGCGGGCCTCAATCCCAGGACCCTGAGATCATGACCTGAGCCGAAGGCAGAGGCTTTAACCCACTGAGCCACCCAGGTGCCCCAATACCCCAGTCTTAATTGCATGTTGTTTACCAAAATGGGAATAAAATAAAATACATATCTAAGTAAAGAAATAATTAGTGTCTTTCAAGAAGGAAAGTCTTATATGATACTGTACCAGGTTTATATTGATAGTCACCAGTTACACATATCAAATTAACAAGGAACCACAGTTGTATTGATGGTTTTTCATCAGAAGCATTGGGTTCATGTTGCAAAAGTGACAAAAAAAATCATTTGAACTGTTGCTTCATTTTTTATATTTTAAATGCTAGCTATTCAGCAATAATTATTAACACTTAAATTCATTGAGCAAACCTCAACACTGGAAGCCCTAATAATGATAATCAAATAATAATGATCAAATTATAGTATATATCCAAAATGGCATATGCTTGTGAAGCAAAAACTGGATAATGTAAAAGGATTAATATATGTAATATAGGGCGCCTGGGTGGCTCAGTGGGTTAAAGCCACTGCCTTCGGCTCAGGTCATGATCCCAGGGTCTCTGCTCAGCAGGGAGCCTGCTTCCTCCTCTCTCCTCTCTCTCTGCCTGCCTCTCTGCCGACTTGTAATCTCTCTCTGTGTCAAATAAATAAAAAAAAAATAAAATAAAATCAAAAAAAANGGATTAATTAATATATGTAATATATAAAGAAGTTTTCTAAATCAATAAAGAAAAGCCAAATACCCTAATACAAATGTTGGAAAAGGAACAGAATATTCATGTGCTTACAAATAAAAACAAAAAATAACACAAGCACATGAAAATATGAAAAAGAAATGTGTTTTAGTATATTAAAGACCATCTTTTTATTTTTATTTATTAATTTTTATTTTTCTTAAGATTTTATTTATTTATTTAAGAGAGACAGAGATAGCAAGAGAGAGCACAAGCAGAGAAGAAAGGAAGAAGCAGGTTCCCCACTGAGCAGGGAGCCCAATGCAGGACTTGATCCCAGGACCCTGGGATCATGACCTGAGCCAAAGGCAGATGCACAACCAACTGTGCCACCCAGGTGCCCAAGACCATCTTTTTAAATTGTGATTTTTTTAAATAAAATCCAGAACCGAGAAATGTAATGTGCTGATTGAAATAAAAATGGTTACAATCTTTGTGGCGATCATTGACAGTCTGTATCACAGACTTTCAAGTATTCTCAGTTTTATATAGGAATCTATACCAATGAAATGAGAGATACAGACAAAGACTTATGTCAAGAATGTTTGGAGCATCATTAATAATAATAAAATGTCCACCAATAGAGGACAAGTTAAATAAATTATGAAATATTTAAAGTGGAACACTCAACAATTAAATTAATAATCAGCACTCACAGCTAACATCATCCTTAATGGGGAAAAACTGACAGCTCTCCCCTAATGTCAGGAACAAGACAGGGATGTCTACTCTCAACACTGTGATTCAACATAATACTGGAAGTCCTAATCACAGCAATCAGACAAGGAAAAGAAATAAAAGGCATCAAAATGGGTAAGAAAGAAGTAAAACTTTCACTGTTTGCAGATGACATGATACTACATATAAAAGACCCAAAAGACTCCACCAAAAAACTGCTAGAACTGATAAATGAATTCAGCAAAGTCACAGGATACAAAACCAATGTACAGAAATCTGTTGCATTTTTATACACCAATAATGAAGCAGCAGAAAGAGTAATTAAGAAAACAATCCCATTTACAATTACACCCAAAATAATAAGACACCTAGGAATAAACCTAACCAAAAAGGTAAAAGACCTGTACTCTGAAAACTATAAAATACTGATGCAAGAAATTAAAGACGATAAAAATAAATGGAAAGACATTTCAAGCTTATGGATTGGAAGAACAAATACTGTCAAAATGTCTATACTACCTAAAACCATCTACATATTTAATGTAATTCCTATGAAAATACCAACAGCATTTTTCACAGAACTAGAATAAACACTCCTAAAATTTATATGGAACTACAAAAGACCCAAAATTGCCAAAGAATCTTGAAAGAGAAGAACAAAGCTGGAGGCATCACAATTCTGGACTTCAAGTTGTATTACAAAGCTGTAGTAATCAAAACAGTATGGTACTGGCATAAAAACAGACACAAAGATCCATGGAACAGAACAGAAAATCCAGAAATCAACCCATAATTATATGGTCAATTAACCTTCTACAAAGCAGGAAAGAATATCCAATGGGGAGAAAGTCTCTTCAACAAATGATGTTGGGAAACCTTGACAGCACATGCAAAAGAATAAAACTGGACCACTTTCTTACACCATACACAAAAATAAACTCAAAATGGATTAAAGACCTGAATGTGAGACCTAAAACCATAAAAATCCTCGAAGAGAGCACCCACAGTAACTTCTCTGGCATTGGTCACAGCAGCTTTTTTCTAGGTATGTCTACTGAGGCAAAGGAAACAAAAGCAAAAATAAACTACAGGGGCTTCATCAATATAAAAAGCCTCTGCAGGCAAAGGAAACAATCAACAAAACTCAAAGGCAGCCTACAGAATGGGAGAAGATATTTGCAAATGACAAATCTGATAAAGGGTTAGTATCCAAAATATATAAAGAACTTACAAAACCTGGGAAGGGAAGGGCTTTTTGCTAGCATCTCCATATCTAGAAGACAGTTTTAAGTTATAACCACAGGTCTATAAGTGCATTTTTGTAAAGTACCTGTGTTTATTGTGGACAAGGCTCATTATTTTGTAACATCTAAGCTTTTTGGATGTCCTGAAGTGATAATGTATGATAAAATATACAGCTAGTGAATTAACCAACTTGTAAGTTTCTTTTTGTTATAATTGATAGGAAAGAAGCATATCGGACATTGAATTGTTAAACTGTCTCAGAAAAATGTATGTCTGGACTTATTCATTAGGTTGGCAGCAGAGGGGCAAAAGGAAATATAAAGGGAAAGATGTATGCAGATGTGTTCATATTTACATTTTAATGATAACTCCCAATGTATGTGCATCTCCTTTGGCTGTACTATAGGAATACATTATGAAGTGGTTCATTGGAAACATACCTCCTTGCTAATATCTGCATAGTATAGAATGGATAATGAATTCTTTTAGAAGCATTATACATTGTGTACTCTGTTACTTTATGGCTCATGTTTAATTGAACATTAAGGGAATGCAGTTAATTATACCTCTGCCAATATCTTTATCTAGAGGCCTGTTGCCCTTTCTGTCTTTGTCTTGCAGTTTTTGTTGCCAAGGAAGGAAGGATTATATTTTTTTCCTTTCAGATTGAGTTGGTGTAGTGTATTGCTGGTTATCAAAATACTCATAATTTTAAGATTTTAAAATGGTAAATATTCATGGTGTGTAAAAAAAGCATGATACATAACTATAGCCTCTTAACTACATTAAAATGCTTGGTTGTGTAGATACACACATGGGACCTAGAAGTCAAACTGTAAACTGCTTGTGATTATGGATGACTTTGTTCTTTGCTTCTTGTGTTTTTCAGTTTCCTCTTATGCACAAAAAGAGAGAGGACTTATAAAACTCAGCACCCCAAAAACAGACTGGGTGTGAAACAAATTTAAATTAAAAAAAAACAAAGAAAGAAAAATTAATATCTACACCTAGAAAAAGCACTGGCATAAAAAAGCAAAAGACATAAAGGATAAAGTTTACATAAAAATTTAACACTTTTGTATGACAAAAGACACATGAGCAAAGGTGAAAATGGATTTTGATAAGTTATTTGTGATGCAAATAGGTGACAATTAATTATAATTCATATGCATAATCAATAAGAAAAATAACCCATAGGAAAATAGGTAAAACTATAAATAGGCAAATTACAAAATAGAAAATAATGCCTTCCAGGGGCACCTGGGTAGCTGAGTAGATTAAGCATCTGCCTTCAGCTCGGGTCATAATCCCAGGGTCCTGGGATTGAGTCCCACTATTGGGCTCCCTGTTCAGCAGGGAATCCGCTTCTCCCTCTCCCTCTGCTGCCCTCACTCATGTTCTCCCCAACTATGCTCTAATAATTAATCTTTTAAAAAAAGAACATAAAACCTTCCAATGGAATGAAAATATTCTCAACCTCATTAAACCTTACGGAAATGCCAATTAAAATACTGAAATAACACTTTAATCCATCATGTAGGGCACTATGAAAACATCTTTACAATATAAGTATTATTGAACATATAGGAAGATACTGAAACATCAATACAACACTGGAGAGAGACATTGATAAAAACTAACTCAAAAGAGTTGTTTGGCAATATCTATTAAAATTTTGAATGATTTTTTTGTTTCAGTATTGGCAGAGTAGCTTTTATCAAACTAACCTTCCAGCAGAGAACAATTATGAGTTCATACATACAGCAAGAGAGAGAGAAAGAAAATGGAGCAAAATGTTCATAACTAGTGAATCTGGGTAAAGGGCACATAAGGAGTTCTTTGTACTCTGAGTCATGAGATCAAGCCCCAGGTTGGGCTCTACGCTTGGGCATGAAAACTGCTTGGGATTCTCTCTCTCCATTTCCCTCTGCCCCTCCATTCCACTCTCTCTCTCTCTCTCAAAATAAATACATACGTACATACATACATATACGTTAGGTTGCTAGAAAGCAAATTTATAGTCATATTTCCAGGTTTCTCTGGATCTCCTGCAAAAGTTTAGACCACCTATAACACTAGACTACTTTTGAACATATGACATGGAAAGAGATCAATATTATGTTAATAAGTCAAAAAAGTGATATTAAGAGCAATAACAGTAATGCAACTAGTCCTTTACTTCAAAAGAAAAATAAATATATGTAATATCTATTTATAATGTATATGTCTGTAAGTGGATAAAGCAATATACTGAAAACACAATTAGAAAATGTAAAATGATGGGGTGATCATCAAGTAATTCTACTTCCTTGAAAAACACTCATTGCTCCAAGATCACACAGAAGTATGTTCACTGCAATATTGTTTAATAGCAAAAAAAAAAACCACTCTATATGTCTATCAATAAAAGGATAAACTACTTATGTAGTTTAAAAGAATGAGTTCTATATGTACCAACATGAATAAGATGCAATGAAAGCAAGCTAGATAATAAATACAGAATTGTTAACATTTACGAAAAAGCATTATAAAAATCAAGGGAATGAAACGTACCAAATGTTGACACCATTTACCCCTAAGTATCTTTTTTTCTTTTTTTTAAGATTTTGTTTATTTATTAGAGAGAGAGAGAGAGTGAGAGAGAGAGCATGAGAGAGAAGGTTAGAGGGAGACGCAGACTCCCCGTGGAGCTGGGAGCCCGATGCAGGACTCGATCCCGGGACTCCGGGATCATGATCTGAGCTGAAGGCAGTTGCTTAACCAACTGAGCCACCCAGGCGCCCAGTATCTTCTTTTTAAAATAAGCTCTACACCCAATATGTGACTCAAACTCACAACCCTGAGACCAAGATTCACATGCTCCACCGACCAAGCCAACTAGGCTCCCCGATCTTCTTATTCATGCATCTTATGCATGTTCCAAATTAGCTGTAGTAAGAATATACATTTTAAAGACATAAATATAGTTCTATGTGTGGAAAAGACATAAAAGTACTCAGGGCCTATTAGACATTTTCCTGCTTTAAAACAAATACAATGAAGCATAGCCATAAAAAAGGGCGGCTATTTGGTATGTATTTATTTATAACTAGAAAAACAAGCAGCGAATTGCTAGACACATTTAGGTAAATAGAAGGAGTTGAGGAACACCTGGTGAACGTGCCTGCCTATTAAATACCATAGGAGGAGGATTAGAAAGGGAGCTTAAAGTGTTGCCTGAATGCGAGCTACGAATGATGGTTTTGCTGGGCCTCTTTCCCTAGAAAGATGTTTTTTTTTTTTTT